>VXBN01014822.1:0-24857 GCA_013397395.1 Sinosuthora webbiana | reverse complement strand
CTCTCCCGGCTCTCCCGGCTCTCTGCTCCCGGCTCCGGGCCCGGCGATGCTGCGGCGCTGCGCCCCGGGGTCCCCGCGCCCCCGGGCCGCCGTCCGCGCCCTGCCGCCCTCGGCCGGCGTCCTCCGCCAGCGCCTGCGCCAGGTCAGCACCGCGGGCGCGGAGCCGGCGTGCGGCTCTTCGGCGCCGTGGGGCGGGCGGGTGCCAAGGGGACGAGGGGTAATCGTTTTAAACGAAGGGAAGGCAGATTCTGACGAGATGTAAGGGAGAAGTTTTTTACGATGAGGGTGGTGAAACGCTGGCATAGGTTGCCCAGAGGTGATGGATGTCCCGTCTCTTGAAGCATTCCAGGTCAAGTTGGACAGGGCTCTAAGAGACCTGCTCTGGTTTAGGATGGTCCTGTGCACTGCATGGGGGTTGGACTAGACAGTCTTTAAAAGTCCTTTCCGACCCAACACACTCCGTGATTCTATGATCTCTCCTTGCAGTGTGCAGAACGGATCCCAGAGGCTGAAGCAGTACTCGACCTGCTGGAGAAATGTCCAGAGGATCAAAAAAAAGGACATTATCCCGTCATAGTTTTTGAGGGGCTGGACGCCACGGGTAAGAGCAACGTGTGGTTGAAGAACCACAGATGAGAAATTGTTGAAAGGAGCAACTGCTATGTTTTTTATTAGGCATAAGGCTTTAAAATAAAATAAATAAAAAATCTTGGAAACCTGTGACAGATAAGGAATTAATAATTACAAATGCCAATCTGTCTTCTCTTGTAAAAGATTAGTGTATGCTAATTTACATTCAGTGGTTTAATTCCTTACCTATGCAAATGAAAGAATTCAGAGTGGAGTACTGAAAATGAAATTTCTTGTGCAGATGATGAAAGATTTACTGGAGAGTTTTCAAATAAATGAACTAAAATAGTGGTAGTCTGGGAAACTGCCAGCAGCTTGTCTAAGAGGGAAATCTTACTTGCTTTTGACTAGCTTTGTTTTCTAACTTCTCAGTTAAAGAGAACTGAAAGTTGCCATAAAAAGAAGGAACTGGATGATCCGCATGGCAACATTCACATAAATTACAACCTAGAAAAATATTATAAATGAATGTATAGGGAAATTGCCATGCACCTAATGCATTTAAGGGAGTGAAGAATTGAAAGCTGACTAAAGGAAGTGCTGGAAGGCCCAGAGAGCAGGAAGCGGAGTAATAATTCCTGCAACCAGACTCAGAATCATTTTCTGCTGGAAATCTTATGACAAGATGCTCGGGTTACATATTCAGATGTCAGAACCTGTGCTCCACATGAACAAGACAGGAGCATTTTTCAGTTTTTAAAATTCAGGTGTATCTGGTAAATAATACAATGAATGTTTCCTTCTCTAAATGAAATGTAGGCAAAACCACGGTGACCCAGGCTGTTAAGGACACCCTGAACGGCGTTCTGCTGCGGTCCCCACCAGCTTGCATCAGCCAGTGGAGGACTGTATTTGATGATGAGCCAACACCCATTAAAAGAGCATTTTATGCTGCAGGCAACTACATTCTGGCTTCAGAGATAGCGAAAGCGTCCACTCAGGCACCTGTGATCATAGACAGGTTTGTCTATTTAAGAAACCCTCTTATATCAGTGCCATCATACAGTTGCTCAGTGTTATAAGCAGTCAGTGATTGTCTCTGGGTTTCTTAAGGGGTTTTGGTGTTTTTTTTGTAGTTTGTTTAGGGGTTTTTTGGAAGCACTCTGCAGGGAGTCAGATAAATATTATATCTTCCAAAGAGTAACACTTATGATAAGAGTAAAATAGGGAACTTAGAAGACATGAAAATTGTTACATTTTCAGTCAGGAAAGTGGAGGCACAGATTGTGCATCCTGAGCTAAATCAGCCGTGGGGGACAAACCAGAGGAAACTGGGCTGCTGGTCATGGCTGCTGGTCATGGCTGTCTCTAAGATGTGTCTGAGATATGGGTGGATTGCAATGATGGAGTTTTAGGTAGACTTACTCCTTGTGAATTTAAATCCAGAGATATGCTTCCCATTTTTTTGGGGTTTGTTTGTGTTTCTTCTGGTTTTCACTAGCTGTGTAGGCAGCTTACAGTATTACTGTTAATAAAAAAGTCTAGATGTACTTTGAACACTCTGGCTTATTTCAGTACTGTACTGTAACCTCCTGCTACAACACGCACACACACACATATGTTGTGTGCTTGTGAGTGTTATTTTCAACCAACCTCAAATCCACTGAGATCTATCAAACACAATGCCTTGTACTGGGGAGAATGTTAAATACAAGTGAAATTAGTAACATCAATAATGCCTGTGTTCATTCACATGTTTGTGAAAACTCCATGTTCTCTACCAAATCTATTGCATTAAGTAGGATGGGAACCGCAAAAAAGGGGGCTCAGAGTAAAGGATTTTGAGATATATTGTAACTCTTCATTGACCTGTCTCAATATATGAAGAGACTTTCTTTTGATAGGAGTATCTGAAAGTCTTTACATAATGTTTTAATTAATAGTTCACATCAACTCTGAATAGTGCACTGTTATTGTTAAGAAATTATGGTTAGCACAGAACTGTTATTTGGATTTCCCTTCAAAGCCATGGTGTCACCTATCTCATCATTACTGACTTGTTGTTATAATGCCAACTGTCTCCTATATTACTGAAGAATTAATGTTCTCTTTAAATTTTCTCTCCCTCCATTTTGTATTTTCCTGACAGATACTGGCACAGCACAGCTGCCTACACAATTGCCACTGAAACAAGTGGGAAAGTCCAGGATCTTCCACCAGCTCAAGATGAGGTGTACCAGTGGCCTGAAGATCTGCTTAAACCTGATCTTGTTCTTCTCCTGACTGTTGACCCTGAAGAACGAGTGCGGAGACTTCAGCATCGGGGGCTGGAGAAAACAAAGGAGGAAGCTGAGTTGGAAGCTAACAGCTTGTTTCGCCAAAGGTACCCTTTAATGGGGAATAAGAGGCTAGAGGCAATCTTGGCTCCTGTGGGATCAATAACAAATTTGCCTCTCACATTATTGGGACAAGAATTTCCTTTGTATAAGCTTTTTTGTTTGTTTGTTTTGGTTTTTGTTTGTTTTGGTTTTTGTTTGTTTTGGTTTTTGTTTGTTTTGTTTTTTGGAAAGAATGCATGGCTGTCAGGGAGGGTAAATTCTGTCACTTCTAACTGAAAGTGTTTGAAAGATGCAGATGTATAATTTAATTGTCTTGTAAAGGAGCTTTCAGTTAAAATACTCCTATTTTGCTTTGCTGATTTTATTTTAGCATCTTTCCTAGTGAGGTCATGAAGGAGATAGACTTAAGAGTTCCAGGACTGGGGGTCAAGAAGTTGAAACACACAGCTTCCCCAGGAAATTCTGGACTTGAGCTCCAGATTAAGAGAATAGAATTTAAGCATCCTCTTGTAGATGTCTTTAGTTGTGCAAAGTGTCTCAGGTACCAGTATAATCAATACATTCAATGGAGACTTCAAATTGATTTATCTCACCACTCCTTTGGAGCTCAGTGATGTAAACTTAAGTATCTAAAGCCTTTCAATATGACATGTTATGCAGAACCTTTGGACACTTTCTGGGCTAGGAACTGGAAGCTAAATGAGGTAGTCCAGAGCATCTCAAGCAGTACTAGGTACATTAACTTAAGCAACTGAATGGCTCCCTAGGTATCCTGCTTCAGGGTGTGCTGAATTGTTGTCTAGGCTCTGCCAAATGTATTGATTAGATCATCTTTGTCTAAGGTGGAAACTCAAATACCTAGTGTTTCTGTAGATACCTCAGCAGAGACACCTGAATATTGGTTTCCATACCTACAAGCAAAGCTGAAATCTACCTTTAGACTTTTAAATTTCTGGTGATATCTTAAAAATAGTCACTGGCAACAGCCAAAGTGGCTTTACAAAGGGGAGATTTTGCCAGACAAATTCAACATCGGTGGATGGGGCAGAGCAACTGATGACATCTGGCTGGGCTTCTGCAAAGTGTTTGACAATGTCCCACATGACATCCTCATCTTCAGACTGGAGAGACATGGATTTTATCGATGGACCATTCAGTGAATGAAGAACTGGCTGAATGGCAGCACACAAAGAGTTGTGCTCAGCAGTTTATTGTCCACATGGGAACCAGTGACAAGTTTGGTGTCCCCTGGGATCGCTGCTGGGACTGATACTCTTTGGCATCTTTTTGGTGACATGGACAGTGGAAGCGAGTGCAACCTCAGCAGATTTGCTGACAAGACCAAGCTGTGTGGTGCAGTGGCCATACTGGAGGGAAGGGACACCATCCAGAGGAACCTGGACAGGCTTGAGAGGTGGGCCTGTGCAAACCTCATGAAATTCAACAAAGGGAAGTACAATGTCCTGTACCTGGGTCTTGGCAATCCCAAGCACATCTACAGGTTGGATGGAGATGTGGTTGAGAGTGTCCTGAAGAGGAAGACTTTATGGTTGATGAAGAGCTCATCATGAGCTGGCAATGTGCAGTCACATCCCAGAATGCCAACTGTGCCCTGGGCTGCATCAAAAGCACCATGGCCAGCAGGTTGAAGGAGAGGATTCTCCTCCTATACATTGCTCTGGTGAGACCCCACCTGGAGTTCCGAGTCCAGTTTTGGTGTCCCTAACATATGAAGGACATGGAACTGTTGGACCAAGCTCAGAGGAAGGTCACAAAGTTGATCAGAGAACTGGAGCACCTCCTCTACGAAGACAGATTGAGAAAGGGGGTCTGTTCAGCCTGGAAAAGAAAAGGTTGAGTGGACACCTCATAGCAGCCTTCCAGTATTTGAAGGGGCCTTCAAGGAAGTCAGAGAGGGACTCTTCAGCTGTAATTGTAGAGGTAGAACAAGGATATATGGCTACAGATAGAAAGAGGGGAAATTTAGCTTAGCTATTAGGAAGAAATTTTTAACGGTGAGGGTGGTGAGATACTGAAACACTGGCTGCCCAGAAATGCTGTGGATGCCCCAGCTCTGGCAGTGTTCAAAGTCAGGTTGGATAAGGCCTTAAGCAACCTGGTCTGGTGGGAGGTGTCCCAGCCCATGGTAGGGGGATTGGGACTAGATGATCTTTAAAGTTCATTCCAGACCCTTAACATCCTATGATTCTGTGATTCTCTGGTTGCTTAATTTTTACAGAAATTGTGTGGACACACAATTTGTATAGTGGGACCTGCAGAGGGATGAGTTAGCTAGGGAACATGCTGGCATTTAAGAATCTTTTACATTTTAATTCTGTTACTTCATATTTGTGTCAGAAAGCCTTTAGTTATTTCTACCTGTTAATTATGTCAATTTGAATATGAGAACATCCAGAATCTTCGTTGATTTGTCTTGTGACTTCCGTCCTGAATGGCATTATGAGAACATAGAAAATAATATTCACATCCTCATTCACACCCTCAAAGACTAAATGTGGGAGAGTTCTGCATTATGCTTATAGCCTAAGTGAAGAGGTTTTCATCCTGTATTTTATCCCGTTATTCATCTTGTTAGTTGATCAGAGGAAGGCATTGAATAATATGTCAACTCTGTAACCCAGTGAGTCAAGGCTGAGATCAGTCAATGAGCACAACTACACAATGCAATGCCATATAGTTCAGAGATACCTTAGCAGAAACTGAAAAACAATTAATTCAGGTGCTAGAAGCAGACTGCCCACTCTGCTGCTATACCAGGCTGTATCTGGTGATAAGCCATAAAGAAAGAAATACTTTATGCCATGCTGTGTTAATATGGCTGGTGCTCTGGGAATCAATGTCAAGGAAACTATGTGCTTTGAGATTTACATTGTAATAGTTACTAATGGTTTATTACTCTTTGCAGTAGATTTCATTCTTAGCTTCATATTAGATTTTCTATCCTCTGTCTCTGCAGTGCAAGCACTGTCTTCCGACACTGATGACTCATTTCATATCCCTGCATTTTGAAGTTCAATTTCTCTTGTTTTGTTTTTAGAGTTGAAGAGTCATACAGAAGGATGGTGAATCCTGCATGCAAAGAGGTTGATGCCAGCCCCTCCAAGGAAGAGGTTCTCAAGACTGTTCTACAACTAATCAAGAAACACTGTGGTATTTGAAAATAACTTTTGTGCTACTACACAAAAGTTTTTTAAATTGCACTTAAAAGACGCTTTTTATTGCCCCAATGGTTTTGGTACCTGAAAATGCACAGTGATGTGTTTTGTCTCACAGAAATACTGAATATGGTTTTATTCTGTCAACAGTAATCTGTACAGGTTATCTTTTTTGTGGTTCTAACTGTATTTTTCTGCATAAGGCAAAATGCTACTCACATCATTCAGCATTCTTAGTAAAGAAACAAACACACTACAGTCATACATGAAGTACCTCAGAGTGCTCTCTGACACCAGGACATTTTGAGATGCTATCATGTTGCGTCTTCATCACCAGGAGAACCTTTTCCCCAATCCATTGTGTACCAAAATTTGCTGCACTGCATCAGGAGCATTAGATGCCCAAGGAGAGGCTGAAATATCATGAGCACTAAAACGATAAAATGATCGTAACATTTAGGAACAGAAAATCCAGTGCCTAGTGTTGTTTTTATTTTCAATAGAGGAAGAGCAGCTGTTGCTGTGATGGGCATCCTGGAAAAAAACATTTTGTAAGTGAGTGCCAGTAAACACCAAGGGCTCTAAGTAATAAAATCCAAGCCTGTTTATATATGCAATTGAAATACCAATTATTTCCAGAGGGAAACCAGAGAATGCCAGCAAATGAGAAACAGAGACCTGAGGAGAACCTGAAATTAAAAAACTTACAAATTATCACTGAAATATTTTTTACAAAACTTTTTCTCTATCCTATTAATATTTGATAATGAAAACTAGTATTCTTTTGAGAGAATGCAAAATGAAAAACTGCAGAGATTCGGAGCAATGGGAATGATTGCAGCTTTTCAGTTCATCTTTTCTTTCTTGTGTGGGTGTTTGAACAGGTTGAATGTGAAAGCAAGCTACATCAAGACTTCAGGTCTGCAAAGGCTTATTTTTATGTACATTAGTTTAACTATTGTTACTCCTAAGTGTAAAACTAAACATATGGATAAGCCTTTGTGAGGTCAGAAATAAAGCCTCAGTTCCAGAAAAAAATCCTAAAATATAAATTTGATTCAAAACACTTCTACTTACTTTTCTGTTTTAAGCAAGTGCAATTATCAATGAATCTGTCCTCTAAATAAAAATATACTGTAGTTCATATATCCAGTCTGTATCTACAAGGTAATAGAAAGAAAAACTTCTAAAAATACATTTTATTCATGCACTGTTTAATGGTTTTGAGTATGTTATTAATATATTATATCATTTATACATTCTATAAATTTATAAATTCTAGAAGTAGATGCTGTTTTGTTTGGTATATTATTTGTGTTTCAGCAGCCTTTGGATTTTCCATACATGCAGACTGAAAATGCATACTTGTACATGCTCCAATTATTTTAGAGGTTATAAAACATTCAGGTATTCAGTCCTGGATAGAGGAAATTCTTGTATAGAAGACACTACTTCATATGAATGATCAGGGTGCAAATATGTGCTTGTCCTAAATATTGTGTAGCCTTAGCTTGTCCAGGTAAAAGACCACTCGGCCTGAGAAACTCCACTTGCCCTTTCTCCTTACTCAAACTTGCCCATGAAGCCAGACTTTCTGGGTTTTGATGCTGGGTTCTTAGAAGTGTAGGTTCGTATTTGAAATGCTGCTGATAATATTTATCTGCAAAAATTGATGTCAGACACTATTAATTACACACATACAGAATATATTCATGGTCTAAATTTTTCTATAACCCAAAGTTACTGATGCAGACTAGGAGAACAGCAAAGCAAGGTAGACCAAATACAAAACAAATATTCCCTTTCTCATATCTTTGTTAGAATTAAAGGTCTGCAAGAAGCTGTGTGCCACATGAAGGATGTTAATGTGCAGAACCACTCCCATACTTCCCATTTCTGTGGCATTTCAACCAGATTTTTGTCCACAGTGCCTAAGAAGACTGCACTTCACTTACATTTAGGACAAATCACAGAATTGAGAAAATGGTTAGGTTAGAAAGGACTTTTCGGATCATCTAGTTCGAAGGCCCCTGCTGTGAGCTGGGATACCACCCACTAAATCAGGTTTCTCAGAGGCCCATTAAATGTGGACTTGAACATATCCAGGGATGAGGCATTCTCAACTTCTCTGGGCAACCTGTTCCAGTGCCTCAACAACCTCACAGTAAAGAATTTCTTCCACTAATCTAACCCAGATCTTTCTTATTTTAGTTCAAAACTATTTCACCTTGTCCTGTCACTATCTGCCCATGTGAAAAGTCACTCTCCCTCTTGTTTAAAACACCCTTTTAGGTATTGGAAGGCTGTTTTAAGGTCTCCCCAAAGCATTCTCTTCTCCAGGCTGAACAGCCCCAGCTCTGTCAGCCTGCCTTTGTAGGAGAGGTGCTCCAGCCCTATGTCACATTTGTGGCCTCCTCTGGACCCTCAGAGATGTACAAATGTGGGGTTTGTCAATGACTCCTGGTACACAGGCAGGTCTGGGAGAGGGGCAGCAAGAATACACAAATGGCCATCCTGCGAGAGCATCATCTGGGTTACAAACTGACAGATATTTGGCTGGATGGTTTGCTGGCCACAAGAGGTCAGGATTTTTAAGTGTTTGAAAGGCCTGTAATCTCCAAGAATTTCTATGCAGATTCAGAAACTTAGGCTGTTCTTTTGCAGAAAAAATGTTTTTTTCTACAGCTTTGGAGGATGCTCGCAGTGTTAAGACTTCCTTTGTGAGGGAGGCCACCAGCCTCTGCCAAGCAGTCCTGAGTCTGGCCAGCCCAGAGAGCATCCCTGCTTACCTACGGCCAGCCCATGCTGGACACCAGGAGTCTGCTAGTAACAGAGAGGGGCTGCTCTCTGTCAGTCACCCCTAGGACAGAAAACATGCCAAAGCCTGATTCATTTATTACTATCCCAGAAAAAATAGTAATTTGATAATTTATTGATTTACTAGCTTTAGGATATGGTCCTGCAAACACTCTGATGGTGCAGTCCTCAGAGCATGTGGGGCATTAGACCAGTAAATTACACAAACAGAAGCTGAATCTAAAGCTTTGCAATTATTCTGTTAAAGCCAGTGAATTCAGCCCTTACTGAATAATAAATGTAATTTGTAAAATTCAGCTGTTTCTTGAAGGGCAAAACAATACTTCTGTTGTTGTCAGATTAAGCTTTGTATACCTTTTAGTTTATTTTAAAAAAGAGTTTTAAATGAAGTTTTCAAGAAATTCTATTTTTATTATTTTATTTATCTTTACTGTGTATTTTATTTCATAGAACACACCATAGTATTTCAAGCACCTCCTTTCTCATTTTTAATCTCAAAAAAATTTGCTTCAATTTTTCTGGTCTAGGGGGGAATAGATGCTAAATAAAATGGTATTCAGTTGTCTAAACATAGACATCCACAGCAGTTAGTCTCCCTAAGGTATCTGAGATGTCTGCATGGGGCTGCCAGATATGACACGAGACATTTGGTTGAGCTGTTGATCTGCAGAGTGGCAGCTGGAGGCCTGCAGGGATACCATATGGTGCCTAAAATGGCACTATTCACCCATTTAAACAGTGAGAGGCTTACAGAGCAGCAGTGCAGCCTCTTTGGGTTGTGTCTACATTAGCAGGTGGCCTGGAACAAGTAGGGATGATCGGTAGCACGGAGGAGCTGGCACAGGGGACCCAGTGTGTGCTCTCCGTGTATTTCAGAGATTTATTTTAGAGCAGCTCTAATCTGGTCACATTGACTGGCTTCATGTTAGCAGCTCTGGTGCAGTAAGTGCACTCCTTAAGTAAGTACACCAGATCATTTTTTCGTTTAGCTTTGTCTGGATGGAATCCAGTTGATAGATGCCACGAGTGTTTCAGCACGTGAAGCAAAGCATGGCAAAGATGGGTGATCAGGAGGAAAGCTGCCACAGAACTCTCCTGATCCAAGCTGCAGTGCTAATGTGGATGTATTGTGTTGAAGAGATGTAGAAGCAACATAGATCTCTTGGAAATGTTTCCTTGGAGCCAAAACAGACCTTGGGGCCAGTTTCATCAGTGTCCTAATTGAGGGTGAAGTTGGGACATGCTACAGCTCCTTTTGGTCCATGTTCCTGGGCTGCCTGACAGATATAACCTCTGGACAGGTGCAAAGAGTGAATTTTGGTGTCTGTTTGACCCCATTCTGCCATAGCATGAGCTGTAGCCATGGGGCTCACCCAGTGTAGGCAGTAGTGAGTGCTGCTGTCAGTCTGGGAGGTGAGGAAGATACTTGCAAGCAAATACCAAACTTCAGCAGTGAAATCTAAGGCAGGTGTTTAGCCATTCGCCTCCCAAAAATGGATTTGCAAGACAATTTCCCCAAAGTCAGATGCTAGGAGGTGGCATGCAGGCTCTCTCAGAAGACATGAAAAGTCTATCTCCACTACAGCAACATGATTTTTTACCATTATTTTCTGTAGAGTTACCAAGAAATCTAATATACAAATGTTGTGGTGCATTTCGGGTTTTACCAAGTTTCTGCATGCTTTTGTTCTTTGTTTTATAATGGTTTGTTCCATGTACCCCATGTTTTACCCTATTATGGTTTACCCCAGTTATTGTTATTAATCAATCATTGTTTATGTGACACCTGGGTCCTGTCTGTCTCTTCGAAGCCTCACCCTGATGTCTAGAAGGTTCTGTTGAGGACGTTGAGTGGTTGGTGGGGTCCAAGTCCCCCTTCCCCCTTTGTCCCTGGATTTGTCCTATAAGTTGTCATTTATGTTTGGAGTCACTCCCTTCCCATTCTTGATTGGTTCCAAGTTGTATCCTCCCCACTCCCCCACCCCCATATTTAAGGTGAAAACCCGCAAATTCAGTGGGCTTCGGCGGGCTGACCGCTGGGTGAAAAGAAGTTACATGGATTTAATAAAGCCCAGTTAAAGTTCCCCACCAGAGTTCCATCCCTTTATTTCTCTCATTGTTCATGCTTCTGCTGAGGAAAGGTCCTACAAGATGGGAACTGTATTCCAGAACACAGGACCATACCTTATTGCAATGCCAGTGCCAGAGCTGGCCAGGACGCGCAGGTGAAAGTCCCAAGAGAAGCACTGCACCATTGCATACAAACTGATATTTTTATCAAGTAGGAGTTCACTAGTACCTAGCACATGGAATCTAGAGAGGCCAGTTCTTCATTAGGTTTTCTTCACTGCATTGTGTCTTTTCCCCACAGCATTAACAGCTTCTAGAAATTTGTTGAAAACTGTGCATGCTGCATCTGCTATCAATTCCTGCCTTTTCAGAGGCAGGAGAGTCAGGACACTCAATGCAACTTTGATGAAAGGAAGAATGTTTCTCTCAAAGTTCAGGATAAACAAAGCCCCCAAGGAGTTTTATTTTTCTTTTTCCTTTTCTTCTTTTTCCTGCTTGTTTAGTCCCAGTTATCATATTTTATTAATTTGAATAGTTGAAGAAACTTTTAAGTTGTTGCTGCAGGGGGCTGCACTGACTTTGATCTTTTAAATAGAAAGCTTTGTTCAATAGAATTAAATCAGCTCTTTTGTAAAGACAAAGATCATCACCCTCTGGCTTAACTTAACCAAACAGATGTAAGGTTTATGTAAATATGCAGTCAGTGCAATATGAAATAAAAGCTAGAATACCTTGCCATTAGTGTAAAAATGCACTTTGTGTTACCAGCTGGCCAGTCATGACCTTTTATTCAGCCATAAAGACAGTGCATATCATGTAATCCAAAGCAGGGGAAATAGGATGAAAAATGCTATGTCTGCAACCTTATTGCTTATGAAAATTTTATTTCAGAAAAGCTGCACTTGAAGCATGTGGCAAGTACCAAATGAATTCCAGTAGGGTAATTTATTTTTCTGCTGCTCTCTCCTCCCAGAAGCCAGCTACACTGGTGAAAGCTTAGTGCAGGCTTCAGAATTGCTTGGGCTTTTGGTTTTATTTCAGGAAAGATGTTGTAACCAAGTAGGCACAGCTTTTCTTGAGAAGACAGAAGACACTAATTTTGCAGATATTTCAGACCACATCCCACATCTCTAAGTCTCCTGAGCTGTTGCTGAGGCTTTTGCTGGTGATACAAATGCCACACCTCGGGTACTGTGGCTCGAGAGACCCTCGCTACAAGATAGGCATAGAGGTGCCAGAGTGAGTCCAAAGAAGAGCAACAAAGCTGGTGAAAGGTCTAGACCACAAATCCTATGAGGAGTGGCTGAGGGAGCTAGGGGTGTTTAGCCTGAAGAAAAGGAGGCTTGGTGGAGATCTTATCACTCTCTACAACTGCCTGAGAGGAGGTTGTAGTGAGGTGGGGGTTGGTCTTTTCCTCCAGATAATAAAGCAACAGGACAAGAGAAAATGGCCTCAAGTTGTGCCAGGAAAGGTTTAGATTTGATATTAGAAAAAAATTATTAATGGAAAGGCTCGTCCAGCTTTGTAACAGGCTGCTGAGGGAAGTGGTGAGCAGCCCTGGGGGTATTTAAAAAATGTGATGTGGCATTTGGTGGTGGGCTTGGCAGTGCTGGGTTAACAGCTGGACTCAACGATCTTAGAGGTCTTTTCCAACCTAAATAATCCTACGATTCTGTGATACTTCGACCATTTCTAAGTAAGTCTTCCTTGACTCTGGTGTTGGTCAGACTTGGAGGAGTTTGGAGTGGTAACAATGCACCAGGCTAAGCAGTCTCATCAGCTGATGGAAGCAGATTTCATAATATTGATGCACAGACAATATTGTGCTGCTGCTGTCTCTGAAGTTTGGTCTGTATCCAGCTCCATGTATTCCTTGTTCCCAGCTAGCACACTTCTGGGGTGAATACTCCAGTTCATGACTGCAGCCACAGAAACTTGCCTTTCTCTCCTGTATTCCAAAGTGGTGCCAAGCTTCAGACATGTCTGATACCAATCTTGTCCCTCCAAAACAGAAATCCTCAAACATTTTAAGACTATTTATTGTTTTCTTCCAAAATGGAATGCAATGCTTCTGCGTCAGGTTGGCAAAAATATCTGCCCTCATATTTTAATTTGAAAAATTAATTCACTCTACAACAATAATTTACTAGAGTTGATTATTTAAGTGTCAAATGAGCCATATAGACATTCCTCGGTAATGTAGTTTGTGTATCATGTTTGTGCACTACATATGTGTATTGCCCAAACAATACAGGTTTTGCTCTGCTTTTCCAATTTCCACATGAGATTTATTTGGTAAATGGAACATAGGTTATTTTAGTAAAGGGAGAGTACTTACAGTTAGCTTTTATTTAGCAGTTCACAACTTCTGAACTGCTGTTAGGTTTAACTGTGATAGTTAAGAACAGAAGCCTTGAAGTGGGTGTGACTCTGCTTTTCCATGGCAGCACAGCTCAGCTCCAAGCATCATTCCCATATGACTCTGATAACACAGCAAAGAGTTCAGCTCTAGAGTTCATCTATTTTACAATTACAGCTGCCTCCTTGGAGGATGCATCATCTGTGCAACAACTGCTCTCAAGGTACCATGAAAAGCCTCTACTTTTTCTGTGTGGGAGTTTCACTGAGCAGACAGCTCAGAAATTATCTAAATGTGGGCTCTTTGTAGGAAATTAGGACTCAGTTATCTGCAGCTGCAATTCAAAGGAAGCACCTATATGTAGCTTTGCCAGCAATCCCCCAAAATAGATTCACTTTCTCAATGTGTTTGACCTTAGGAGGAAATTTCTTGGCTTTTACAAAGGTTTTCCTATAAATCTAATTCTGTGGGGAGAAAACATGTTGTTCATGTTTTCCAGAAGCACTGGATCTACAGGGTGGATTTTCAGGGCAATTTCACAATTATCAGAACAGACAGATGTTGTTACTCTCATTTTTTCAGGGCAAAACAAAACAGCAGCTGTAGAATGTAGCTGTCCCAGAG
This sequence comes from Sinosuthora webbiana, assembly GCA_013397395.1. NCBI lineage: Eukaryota > Metazoa > Chordata > Aves > Passeriformes > Sylviidae > Sinosuthora > Sinosuthora webbiana. The sequence continues at coordinate 10,902 of VXBN01014822.1, read as the reverse complement.
AATGGAGCAGAATGGTCTGCAGCCAGTTGTACACATAAATTCACCAGCCTGCGCACAGAACCCTGGGGCACTGCCTTAGAAACCAAATCAAACAAGATTGCAGGAGGCTGCAGAAAGCCCCTTGAGGATGACAAAGGCAAACAGGAAAAGTCTCCCAACAGAAACAACACAACCTGGGACCTGCTCCAAGTTTGCAGCCCACCAGGCAGAGGGGAGATCTGAGTTACAGGGGAACCAGCAAGCACTGCGCTCAGCCCATGCCATTGTAAAGAATGAGAGAGGATAAAGAATGGGACCGGAAAAATGAGTAGTATTCTAACAAAAGGCAGGCTCAAAGGAACATACATATCCCTCCTGAAAGGCCATGACAAACAAAACGCATTAAATATCCCATAAAAAATCAGTAATGGGGAAAAAAAATAGAGATTGCAAAAGTAGAGGCATTTTTGTTTCAAAAAGTCATCATTTAGGATAGAATCACACTGATGCAAAATTGAAAGAACACAAAGATGCAAGGCTGAACTGAATGCACACAATCCTGAACTGTGTGTGTGTACCTGTGTGCAGGTATGTGTGCACATACATGTGCTCTGGGAAGGCATAGGGAATTACATCTGTCTCTAATACATGGCTTTGTTATATGATGGGTATTTTGTTTCAAGTGTCTACTGCCTGGAAGTTCAATTTACATCCCAAAGAAATAGCAACTGTAGGTCAGTGGATCCCAGAAGTTTCCCTGGGCTGCCTCCCTCTGCATAGCTCACCAGTGGGGAGAGATGATCCATGCATAACCTGATCCGTGCAAGGGATGCTGCAGTGGGTGCAATGATCTGCATACATAGATTTGGCTCTCTAGCCCTCAATGCCATCAAGCACACTTCTAAGACCACTGCATATCTTCCTCAGAAAGCACTGTGATCAGTTAGTAAGGCATGACTTCTTTCACTTACGAAAGACGAGGCTTGTGATTTCCTAATCTTTTCCCCACAGGGTTACAAGAGCAAAAACTCTCTTATTCCCAAAGCAATTTCAGCCTGACTCTTACCAGAGAAAAGAGACAAGGGATTGAACCTTTGAAGGCACGTAACCTGTGGTTTATGACTTCTTGGAGTGTATTGTGTAAATCTGTTGTATATAGGGAAAGCATTTCTGTCCCTGTTCCTTCAAGATAGGTGGGTGAGCCCAGGACAGGCTTTTCACTGGAAGGGTGAACCTTACCAAAGTAAGGTTGTGCTCCTGGGCAGATGTGAGTGGTGCATCTGATGGAGAGGAGGATCTAATATGGGCCTTCTTCTCAGTCTTTCCACTTTGATATTTTTGGACACCTTTAGGCTGTGCATAACACTTGTAATGACTTCCTTGATCAAAGTCTACACTCTGCATGTAAAATGCAGATACCTATTCCAGTTTCTGACTTCATCTTTGGAAGACAAAAAAAAAAAAAAAAAATGTATTGATTAGATTTATTAAATTTTAGAGAACATCACCAATAGTCATGGGAGATGTATTCAGGACAAAATTAAACCAAAATTGTAGTCCAAGAAACTGATCAAGACGCTTCTGAAGCTAAACTTCTCTCATGTCTCTCCTCGCCTTCACCCAAGACTATAAATGTTGAAGCAGTAAGATATCCTGCTCAGGGATATAAGAGGGGTATGTATCAATAAAAACACAGCAGGCTTGAAAGCTTTGCAGGAAGCTTGTTCTCACCATTGTTTCACCTCTCTGTTTGAGGGTTTGTTTTTGTTTTGTTCTCTTCCTCACAGCTGTACTTACTGAGAGAGACATGAATATATTGTAGATAGTGTTGATTCATATCCTGCAGGAAAAATTGAAGACGTAAGTGATTTTAGCATTTCTCATTGCCAGGTTAAGGAGCAGAAGATAGCTGCAGAATTGGAGGTATTGACATAAGAAAGGGTGAGGAGATGACCAGTGGGAAACTGGAAAATCTGGCAGCCCACGGCTTGGACAGGAGCACTCTTTACTGGGTTAGGAACTGGCTGGATGGCTGGGCCCAGAGAGTGGTGGTGAATGGTGCTGCATCCTGCATCCAGCTGGCAGCCAGGCACCAGTGGTGTCCCTCAGGGGTCTTTGATGGGGCCAGTTCTCTTCAATATTTTCATTGATGACATGGATGAGCGTATTGAGTCTTTCGTTAGTAAATTTGCAGACAACACTAAGCTGGGAGCGTGTGTCGATCTGTTGGAAGGTAGGATGGCTCTGCAGACACACCTGGAATGGTTGGATGGATGGGCAAGTCCAATTGGATGAAGTTTAACAAGTCCAAGTGCCGAGTCCTGCACTTTGGCCACAAAACTCCCCTGCAACCTTGCAGGCTGGGAACGGTGTGGCTGGACAGTGCACAGGCAGAAAGGGACCTGGGGGTTCTGGTGACAGCAGATGAACATGAGCCAGCAGTGTGCCCTGGTGGCCAAGAAGGCCAGTGGCATCCTGGCCTGTATGAGGAATGATGTGGCCAGCAGGAGCAGGGAGGTCATTCTTCCCCTGTACTGGGCACGGGTGAGGCCACACCTTGAGTGCTGTGTCCAGTTCTGGGCCCCTCAGTTCAGGAAGGACATTGAGACTCTTGAGTGTGTCCAGAGGAGGGTAATGAGGCTGGTGAAGGTCTTGGAACACAAACCCAGTGAGGAACGGCTGAGGGAGCTGGAGTTGTTTAGCCTGAAGAAAAGGAGACTCAGGGGTTCCCTTATCACTCTTTATAACTTCCTGAAGGGTGGTTGTAGACAGCTGGGGGTAGGTCTTTTTCTCCAGGCAGCAACTGACAGAATGAGAGGACAGTGTCTTAAGCTGTGCCAAGGGAAATATAAGTTGGATATTAGGAAAAAGTTTTTTTACAGAAAGGGTGATAAAGTACTAGAATTGTCTGCCTGGGGAAGTAGTGGAGTCACCATCGCGGGATGTGTTTAAGGGAAGACTGGATGTGGCACTCGGTGCCATAGTCTAGTTGAGGTGTTAGGGCATGGGTTGGGCTCTGTGGTCTTGAAGGTCGCTTCCAACCTAGTCATGCAGTGATTCTGTGAAGGAGTTGAAAGATTTCTGTAATCAAGCTCTTTGTTCTCATCGCCACTCTGCAGAGAAACAGCTTTTGCGTAAATATCAAACCTTGTTTCACTTTTGTTTGCAGTATCGAAAATAAGCAGGAACATACTAGCACACTGCAGGAGAAAACAATCATGTCCTTTGCTTCCAGCCATGCCAGTGGTACAGGCAGTTGTGACAGGGAAAGCCTGTAATCCAGTTTCAGTAAATCAAGCACAGCTGGGGCATCAGCAAGTCTATGGTTTGCTTTTGTCCCCTGGGACGGGAGTTGTGTTAATGTTGCATGCACAGCCTGTGGAGCTGGGGTAAGTCACAGAAGTCTGGATCTGGGTCTGGGCTCCTTCAGAGGTCACAGCTGCTTTGGCTGGGGATTTTGGGTTAGGCTCATTACAGATTATCACTCTGAGCTCTGGTATTCTTTCTCAGTGTGGAGTTAACAGGATCCACATGGTGGATTTGGAATCTAATATTCAGATGTGGAGAGGCCTGGGCACTAAGCCCCGATCTTTAACAGGAGCTGTGCACATGCTGAGACTTGGACTAGCAGGTCCTGCATGCTGGTCAGCGGTGAGAAAGTGTCTCACTCTGCTTCAGACAGTGGAAGAGGTGTAGAGCCTTAAGATATATTTATTTTCAAACACTTCAATAAGAATCAAATACATAAAGCAACAAAGCCATATGGGAAATACTTAAAAGAATTTCAAAGAAGTTCCCCTCCTCATAAACTATCTTTTCTATAGCATAAAAGGGCATGGAAGGAACAGCATTTTGTTTAGACAAATAGCTTATTTATTTTGTCAAACATTGTCCTTTGTAAGGGCAGTCTGCCCATCACAGATAGAAGCAGAGATCTCAGATTGCATGCTTTTTCCACCACTGGCTTTCTGCCTGCATGCCTAACCTATTGATGTCCATGGTGATCTGTGCAGAGACTTGCACAGAAAGGAACAGTGCCTCTTGACATTAGGATCCCCTGTTTTGACCTCTGGGAATAGGTATTTTAGAGTGAATTTTGCCTGAGGCAGGCTCTGTACTATGAAATCCTCTCCTTGCAGGACCATGGGGGCCCAAAGGGAGACGCAGGGAATTGGATTCTGCTCCACAAAGTCTGTGAGGAGCTGGAGAGGGAGGGCAGAGCCCCGGCGACATGCAGGAGGTGACCGGGTTTTGGCAGGCGCCCTCAGAGATCTACAGAGCCTGAGGCTTTATCTGCAGGGTGGACAACATCTGACAAAACAATCTGCTGGAAGGCTCGTGGAGGGAACCTTGCAGACTTTCCTGATGCTTGCCCAGGTTTCCCCACACAGGGAGCAGATCTGGCACGAGCTATGTGAGCAGTTTGATTTCCAAATGCACCGTGCCATAAATTCCATCAAAAGGGGAAACTGGATCAGATGGTGGGCTGCAACCCACTCCATTTGTGTGCCTAAACCAGTTGGGATGTCCGTTCCCTTTCTTTCAGTTTCTTTTCTTTAACTCCTTCTTTAATCCAGTGTATCAAGTGCATAAAGGGAAATCTGCAGCACATCAGATTAATGCTATCTCCTCTGAAGTGTTTGTGTGGGAGCCATCTTTTAGAGTCGGTGTGTGGAGAACACGGAGCCACCAGAGGGAGCGAGAGTACTGACTAAGGCAGTTCGGGATTTAAGCTTCAGAGTGCTAGAAACACAGAAATCATAAAGAGCCAGAAGGAGAGGAGGGGTGGCTCAGAAGGTATGTGGTTGCATTTAGATGTAGAAACCCCAAAAACCCCAAATAAATTTTAAAGCCGATTTTGATGCATGTGGTAGGTGTTGATTTTTTGGTTGTTTTGGTTTTTGTTTGTTGGGTTTTTATTTATTTATTTATTTATTATTTCTAATTCTTGATTTATTTTTATAGTCAACACTGTTTGGCCCTTTTTTTTTTTTTTTCCTTCCCTAGTTCTTTATTTCCTTATATAATCAACACTGGCTAAACTGTATAAGCTGCCAAATGGCATAAAGATGTAGTTATTACAAGTATTTTATACCATTCCTCTAAGAGAAAGTAGAATATTAAATAAAGTGATTAAAATGACCCTCAGTTGCACGGAATTTAAACACAATACTGTGTCTTTACAACAGCATTGCTGAAGCAAGGTTTGCTTTTCTGTTGCTTCTCCCTTGTGTGACTGTGTGCAAATCACTCAAACCCAGATCCTCATTGATTATAAGGAAACTTAACACTCTGAAAAACAGCAGAACTCAAGTACCTAAATAATATTGTAGTCCTATTTCCCCTATGCCCCGTTTGCTCTATGTGTCTGAACTGCAGCTTCTTTCCCTCACAGAAACAGACCATGCTCTAAAGAGTGCAAAGAGTGTAAGATTATGTTTCAGGGGCCTGGGGCTCATGAGCTTTGATTGTTACAACTAGCATAAGATAACTAGGACTTTTAACAATGTTATTTTTTGTTCAAGGACATCCTGGGCTGGTTTTCCATGCAGCCATGCGGAAGGCATGCTGCTGAGGCTACAAGCCAGGCATTCTGATTAAAAAATCAAGATCTCCAGAACTCTGCTGCGTAGCACACACAGCATCGGTCTATCTTGCTGTTACAGATGTAACTTTTGTGTCTCCCGGGTTTTATCAGTTTCCTTTATTGTACTGGGTTCATTCAGGATGCAATAATTAAGGGTGTGCCAAATTTTCCCATTGCAGATCTTATTTTTCAACAAGTTATAAAATTTCCTTATTGGCTGAAACCTGATATACGTAGTTGAGAACCTGCTATTTTTAAAGCATGCCTTGAAGCATTCTTTGAACCAAATCAGGCTATTAAGGAAAAGGGGGCTGCACTCCATAGAAAATTGGTTCTAAAATATGAATTCATCCCCATCCTTCCCCTGATATTTTTAAGGCCACTCATAATGGTAGGAGTAATATGCATTACTGATGTTAAATATCATAGCATCACTTAGGTTGGAAAAGACCTCTAAGACCACTGAGCCCAACCTGTAATCTAAAACATACAAGTCCACCACTAGACCATGACCCCAAGTGTCACATCTACACATCTTTTAAATATCTCCAGGAGTGGTGACTCAAATTCTATGTCATGTTCCAATGCTGGAAAAATCCCCTTCTGTGAAGAAATTTTTTCTTAATATCCAGTCTAAACCTTTTCTGGCACAACTTGAAGCCTTTTCCTCTTGTCTATTGCTTGTTAATTGTCAGAAAGGCCAACCCCCACCTGGCTACAACCTCCTTTCAGGTAGTTGTAGAGAGCAATGAGGTCACCCCTGAACTTCCTTTTAGTCCAGGCTGAACACACCCTGCTTCCTTAGCTGTGCCTCATATGACTTACTCTCCCTCCAGGCCCTTCACCAGCTCTGTTGTCCTTCTCTGGACTCTCTCCAGCCTCTTGATGTCTTTCTTGTAGTGAGGGCCCCAGAGCTGAACACAGGACTCGAGGTGCAGTCTCATCCGTGCTGAGTGCAGCAGGACAATCACTGCCCTGGTCCTGCTGGCCACACTGTTTCTGATACAATCCAGGATTGACCTTCTTGGCCATCTGGCTGGTTTGTGTTCAAGCCAGTTCTCAGTCCCTCCAGATCCTTTTTCCACCAGCCAGCTGTCCAGCTGCTCTGCCCCAAGTCTGCAGTTCTTGTGATCCAAGGAGAGGCCCAGCACTTGGCCTTGTTGAATTTCTTACCACTGGCCTTGGCCCATGACCGCTGTGCAGTTGCCTACTCTCCAGCAGATCAACACACCTGCACAACTTGGTGTCATCTGTTAACTGGCTGAGTGTGCCCTCGATCCCCTTGTCAGGTCATTGACAAAGATATTAAACAGGACTGTCCCCAAAATTGAGCCCTGGGGAACACCACTAGTGAGTGACTGGCTACCACCTGGATGTAACTATGCACCACCACTCTCTGAGCCTGGACATCCAGGCAGTTCTATTTCATTGTAGACATAAAATGTAAGCTCCACAGGTAAGGCTGTATTGAATTTTGATTTCAAAGCAAGGGAAAGATTTACTGTTGAAAAATTAGTTTTAGTGCCTCAAAAATGACAGGTACTGTGTAAGTCTGTGCCTTTTCTAAACCATATAAATAGTAGTATTTATGGTGAATGTTGTTTGAAATGTGTTCTTTTAAGACACCCTTTTTAGTTTCTCATAACTTGGCCAGTTTTTCTGAGTTGAAATATTGCCTGCATCGTGCTTGCCTCAAAGTTAATTCTTTTTGGAAAAGTGTTATCAAACCATTCATGAGAAACATTGCAAACCAGTACAATGACTTCCCAGAATGGGATGTGAGAAAACACAAGCTGCTTCACCCATGTTAGAAAGTTTTGGCCATTTGATTGAAGTACTCTCATCTCTGTGGTTTGCACTGCACCAGAAACCTGGGTTATTAATGACTTCTGACTAGGTGTCAGAAACATGGGGGCAGCACTCACAAAAAAAAACCCAACCCAAAGCTGCCAGCAGCTCTGGGCAAGTCATAAGTCTCTGCACTGCAGTGACATCAGGGCTGTTAAAGAAACCAGATGTTCCTGTTGGTGACCACAGTCTGCCAGAGCTGAGCAGAGCTCTCCCTGCAGCCTCATCACCCAGATCCAGCACTGGGCATCAGGCACCACGGTGCAGGGCTGGTTCCACCAGCTCTCCCAGCTCACTGGGAAGAAGAGCTCCTTTATATCAGCCTAAGGATCAAAAAGTTTTGAGATGACCCAAAAGCAAAGAGCACTTGAATGTGCACAACAGAGGACCACTCTCTATATGCAGCCAAAGGGCAGATCACACTGTTTGAGGCTTGTGTGCTGGTGAATGAGAAAGGATTCACCAGATTCAGTATGATTAAATGTTTTCTTCTCTATCTCCACTTCACACACTACAGGAGGTGGATGGGACTCAGGAAATGGCTCAAGACAGGGTTTTAGCAATGCCTTGTTAAAAAGGACCTTCATCTCACCTTAAAAATGGAAAGCAGTGAAGGTCTTGCAGCTGTAGGAAGGTCGGATGGATGACTGAAGTGTGTCCTCTGACCGGGAAGCCCTTTGCCATCCTTGGTGGGGGCATGACAATTTCCTCACCAGCCCCTCTAAGAAAACAGTCTAACAGCAAAACCATCGTGGGACTGATTTTTTCAAGTACATATCAAATTCAAAGCAATCTGCCTAGATAACACACAGTCCCCAGAGCTGTCCCCTGAGGAGCCACCTCCTTCCTGCAACACACACACCTTGTCCCCTGCAAGTCACCTCCATCCTTCTCTTTGTACAGGCAGATGGGCCAAGGCTGGGGCAGGTCCACTCGAGCACCAGTGCCCTTGCAGGGTCAGGTCACCCCGTGTCCCTGAGCAAGTGGCACAGGTCACTTTTTTTACACAGGTGATGACTAAGCGTGTGTGTGTTCCTTGCTGCAGTGCCTACCTGGTGCCTGGCTGGCAGCAAGGCTGAGCTTTCAGGGAGAGTCTGAATCAGTGGGAATTATACTCAGGGTAAATTAAACACTCTACCATAAATAAAGCACATTTTAACAACACAGTTTGAAAAATCTGGGGGCTGGCATTTAAGATCAGGATTTAACAAATGAGGAGGAGGTTTTGATGTGCATTTTGCATCATCTGTAGCAGAAAAAGGGAAGAACTATTAATGTCATAAGGATGTTATGAGGACAAATCCATTTAGAAAGCATTTATATACTGCTGTGATGGGCCTACAGACAAATTTGTCATGAAATGACTAATTGGTCTCCCATGACTGAAGCTTTCTTCAGGAATATTCCACTGAATTTTTATTTTCAGCACAAAACATACACATTTTTTGCAACTAACTGTAAAAAGAAAAAAAAGGTTTTTATTCTTAAAAAACGGCAACTTTGCTCTATACAGGGTTTTTTTTTCCCTCAGAATTAATAAAAAATATTTTTCCTTCAATTTGAGTAGAAACAATTTGAAATGTCAAAAGCTTTTTCTAATTGGGAAAAAAAACCAAACAAACATAAAAAACCAAACCACCAAAACAGCCACCCAAATAATTCTGTAAGGAGATGTTATTTTGAGAAAAATCTAGGAGCTCTTTTTGTCAATGGCTTCAGATGACTACAGCAGGACTAGAATTTTGTTCTTTGATCTTGTAAATGCATCCCTGTCATCAAAGTATGTGAAGACCTTAGTAGCAGCATTTCTGCTTTCAGATTTGCATAAATCCAAGAAAGAGCATAGCATTACAGCTCAGTGTCAGAGATTAACAAGGTACCATGTTTAAGCGAAGTGTGATTATTGCTGACCAAAGTGGATAAAGGAATACATGCGAATAAATCAAAGGGGTATATATAATAGTGATAAAAGTAAAAATACAGCATAATTCTGACAGTTTCTGAGGAATGAGGATCTATGATTCTGCTTTAGATGAAAATAAGGATTAAGTCAAGTAAATTAAAATGGTATGGATGACAAGAGAATCAGACCCAGGTTTTTTCAGGCAGGCTAAAAACAGCTTGCAGTAGGCTTCATTTCAGTCAGTATTTCAAAATGGTGCAACAAATTTCAGTTAATTCTTATATGAAAAAAAAAAAAAAAAAGTGAATCTAAGCAGCAAGAAAGAAAACAGTTTAGAATGGACAGGAATTTGGACAGGGTGATTTTCTTCAGTTATCTTGTTCTGGCATATATTGTTATTTTATTGAAAAGAATACACATGGTTTGAAATCATTGTGTTTCCCATTAAAGACAGATTAGACAGAATTCCTTACAAAAATATTTCATATATTTTCTGAAAGCTTTACTGCTGCCAGAATCGGCAAGGGTGCATTATCTAGAGTGCAATCAAATGTCACGCTAGAAAAGCACTAAAGCCTTTTTAATTAAAAACGTCATAAAGGATTAAGTAAAATTATAACCGCTGGTTACTGTAACCTTCTCAGAGGGGCACTCGTGTGTGTGTGTTTGTATTCCCGTGCATGTGCACGGCTGTGCTGGGTGCAGCGGAAAATGAGCGCTGCCGGGCACCGGGGCTGCAGGGCTCGGTCTGGCCGTGCAGCTGGGCACAGGCTCCGGCCGGACTCAGTCCTACCACGCCGCCCAGCCTCCCAGGCTGGCGTGCACAGCAAGCGTGGGGAGCACAAGGTGTGAGTTTTGCAGGGAAGGTGTGGTTGGAAAGCTCCCAAGGGGCCGCTGCCGCGGGCACCGTGCCCCCTGCCCTGCCTGCCGCCGGCGAGGCCGCCGGAAAGGCCAAGGCCCTGCAAAGGCCGTGGGGCTCCGGCTGCCTGTGGGGACGGGATGCCAGGCAGGGCATCTGCAAATTGCTCAAGGAGGGGTCAGAGGGGTCAGAGCGCCTCAGGCAGCTGCCCTGAGACAGAATATTCCACCTGGTACTCTCCCCAGCTCCAGCCTCCACACAGGAGGGTACGGCAGTTACCGCTGGACGGCGTGCACTGCTCCAACCCACATGAAGTTGCTGCCTCTATTCCCAGCTCTGAAGCATCAAGAAAGGAAAGCACCTCCACCTATAGCCTTCTGCTGCTTTTTCTTTCTTAGCCTTTTTTTACCCTTTTTCTTAAGCTTCCTTCATGGAAATTTTTGCCCCCTTAAACCTCACTTTTCCATTTCTCACTTCCTCCCCACAGCCCTGAGACAGACTGTGCCACTACTCAGAAATCAATAGTAGTACTGAATATTGCCTTAGAAAACTTAAATTATAAATATTCTGCTGCAATGTTCAGAATTCCCACTTTACGTATACTTGTCCATTGTAATAATCAGCAGCACCATGCAACTTCCAAAAGTAACCATTGGTATGTTAAAGCTGCAGTGACAATGCTGACAATTTAGGCATCATATAAGCATGAAGATTTATTATTTTGAG
>VXBN01014821.1:438821-516317 GCA_013397395.1 Sinosuthora webbiana | reverse complement strand
TTGGATTGGATGGGGTGGATGATCAGAGCAGCTGCCCACCTCAGCTGTGCTTTTGTAGTGTGACATCTCTGGAGATCTTTAAAGTCCCCCAGCATTTCCAACCAGCCCATGCCTAGAGAATCATAGAACCAGAGAATATCCTGGGCTGGAAGGGACCCAGAGAGATCATCCTGTCCCACCCCTGGCCCTGCACAGACACCCCAACAACCCCACCCTGGGCATCCCTGGCAGCGCTGTCCAAACACTCCTGGAGCTCTGGCAGCCTCGGGGCTGGGACCATTCCCTGGGGAGCCTGGGCAGTGCCTGAACCCTCTGGGGGAAGAACCTTTCCCTGAGCTCCACCCTAAACCTGTCCTGGCACAGCTCCAGCAGTTGCATTGGGTCCTGTCACTGGTCACAAGAGTGAAGAGCTCAGTACCACCCACTGCTCCTCATGGTGAAGACCTCAATGAGGTCCATCCTCAGTCTCCTCCAGCTGAACAAACCAATTGCCCTCATAAGGCTTTTCCAGACCCTTCCCCATCCTTGTGGCCTCCTTTGGATGCTCTCTAGTGGCTTTTTTATATTGTGGTGCCCAAAACTGCCCCCAAAACACAAAGTGAGGTTTCCCAGGCAGACATTTAAACCCAGGTGGGACAGGCAGGTGACGGGAAGCAAACCCCGTGTCCCACGTGCTGCTGCTGACTCTGTTCTCCCCCGGCCAGACCATCCTGGATCACATGCACCTCAAGTGCAAGTGCCACGGGCTCTCGGGGAGCTGTGAGGTGAAGACCTGCTGGTGGGCCCAGCCCGATTTCCGGGCCATCGGGGATTACCTGAAGGATAAGTACGACAGCGCCTCGGAGATGGTGGTGGAGAAGCACCGCGAGTCCCGGGGCTGGGTGGAAACTCTCAGGGCCAAGTACGCGCTTTTCAAGCCGCCCACGGAGCGGGACCTGGTGTACTACGAGAACTCCCCCAATTTCTGCGAGCCCAACCCGGAGACGGGCTCCTTTGGCACCAGGGACAGAACGTGCAATGTCACCTCGCACGGCATCGACGGCTGCGACCTCCTGTGCTGCGGGCGGGGCCACAACACCCGGACTGAGAAGCGCAAGGAGAAGTGTCACTGCATCTTCCACTGGTGCTGCTACGTCAGCTGCCAGGAGTGCACGCGGGTCTACGACGTCCACACCTGCAAGTAAGCACAGCCGGGCCTCCGGTGCTGGAGGCTGCTCCAGAGCAGGGCCCGGGGCTCCAGCAGCCCCACGCGTGGCCTCACCCTGCAGAGGACGGCACAAAACCCCCGATGGGCCCCACCCGCCCCCCAGGGCACAGAGAAGGCTCTGGGCACCTCACCCAGGAGAGGTGTGACTGCTGAGCCCTCGGGCAGGACAGGCTGCCTGGGGAGGGCAGGGGAGGGCAGGGACAGGACAGGGAGAGGAGGGGCAGGACAGAGAGAGCAGGGACAGCTGAGTCCCAGCAAGGAACAGCCACACGAGGCAGAGCTGCTGCCACAGCAGCCCCCGAGCTCCCAGCTCTGTCCTGCACCACAGGTCCAGCCCCTGCAGACACCAACACAGTGGCTCAGGTGGAAATGGATTTTTCACAGTGAAAGCTCCCCCAGCTGCTGCTGTCCTGGTCTCAGCAGATGCGGTGGGGAGAAGAAAGGAGCCCCCACACCAGCCCCACACTCCCTCTCCTTCCTGCTCCAGGGTGATACTGGAGAACCAAACCTGTCTGAGCACACAAACAGAGCCCACGGGTGGTCTCTCCTTCCCCCTCCCCTCTGCCCTCTCTGCTCCCCACAGCCCCACATCTCCAACAATCTCCCAAGGACATCAGGAAGGCAGAGTCCAGAGCTGACCCTGTGGCACCTGGCCCAGGACAAGAGCAAGGCACAGGGCACTGCTGTCACCTCATACAGGGGACAGCATCGTTCCAGCCACGTCCTCACCGTGCAGCTGCCCAGGAGAGGATTTTTTTAAGGATTGAGGCAGTATCTATTGACTAAGCATTCCCTAACATGACTTTCCATCCCAGAGGGAGCTCAGGGATCTCTCTGGGGATGGATCACCTGCTGGGTGAGCTGCTGCACCAGCTCTGAACATGAGAGATTCCAGGGAGAGAGGAAATCTCTGCCCCAGCCTCCCTGTCAGCCTTCCCACCAGACAGTTGTGGCCCCACAGCACAATGCCAGGCAGACCCTTCCCCTCCCATGGGATTTCCAGAGCTGTCAGCAATCATCCAGGAAGTCCCCCCAGGCATGGAGCTCTGTGCCATGAGCAGGGATTTGGGCCCCCCTCCCCATCCCATGGCCCATCCCAGTGCAGCAGAACCAGTGTTTGTCCCCCACGTGCTCCCCAGGCCATCCCCCCGTCCCTGAGCACATCCCCTCTCCCTGGCTTTACCTTCTCCAGGAGCACTGACCCCTGGAATTAAAAAAATAAATATTCCCTCCATCCTGGTGGGCTCCAGGACCAACAGCCACGTCCAAACACATCCCAGTCAGTGAATCCCAGGGAATCGTGGCCACTCGGGATGTGGCTGCTGCTCCAGCCTCTCTTTTCCTGGCAGTGAGCAGCCCCTGGAGCTGCACAGAGCAATAAAGGGGCGACAGACCCCTGGCAGGGAGCACGGGAGGGCCCTCAGGCAGAGCAGAAGGCCAGGTCCCTCCTGTGCAGAGCATCAGGATGAGCTCCAGACCCTCCTTCAGAGGAGCCTTTGCTCCCAGGAATGAAAATCCCAGAGAGCTCCAGAAGCCTCCCCCAGCTGGAGCCACGCCGTCCTCTGATATGCATCTATTTAAAGTATATATTAAATCCCCTGTCTGGAAAGACTCCCAGTACCCGACTTTAAACAAAATCCCTTCTTTGTTTGTTTGTTTTTTTTTAATCAAGAAAAGGTATTTAATATTAAATAGAACATTTATTGCCTTGTAATTATTTTACTGTAGCCAGGTATTCTAGCACTGAATGGAAGATCTTTTTTCCATCAATCTGCTGTATCCAAAGTTTTGTATAAAGTTGTAGAGGTCGATTTTTTTTTTATTTTATATTCAGAAAATTTCTCTTTTTATAAGCATTATTTATTATACAATGTATATACTTGAGTTAACTAAGATTATATATTATATAAATATATATATTTGGAGAAAAATATATTTCAACTTCCATTTTTTGTGGTACATCATTAAAGAAAAGGTAAAAACTCAAAAATATGCACTTGCCAGCTTGTGTGGTTTGGCTCTGAGGGTCCTGGTGAACAGCAACAGAGCAGTGGGTCATGACCCAGCTGCTTATGCACAGGGACAGCCATGGAACCATGGAATCCCAGAATGGTTTGGGTTGGAAGGGACCTTAAGGGTCCCACAGCTCCAACTCCCTGGCATGGACAGGGGTATCTGTTATAGGGATCAAGATAATGATGGCAAAACGAAGAGATTTTACAGCTGAATGCTGACGTTTTGATTCAGGGAGTGCCAGGGCACAGTGTGCACAACTGAGATTCAGCACAGAATCATGGAACCCTTGGGGCTGGGAATGACCTTTCAGATCATTGATTCCAACCATTCCCAGCACTGCCAAGGCCACCACTGACCCCTGTCCCCAAGTGCCACATCCACACGGCTTTTAAATCCCTCAGGGATGGGACTCCAGCCCTGCCCTGGGCAGCTGTGCCAGGGCTGGACAACTTTCCATGAATAAATTTTCCCTAATATCCCATCTAAACCTGCCCTGGCCCAGCCTGAGGCCGTTCCCTCTCCTCCTGTCCCTGTCCCCTGGGAGCAGAGCCCGACCCCCCTGGCTGCATCCTCCTGTCAGGGAGCTGTGCAGAGCCAGATTAAATTAAAGAATGGACCAAAACAGGCCTCAGACTTTGTACACTCCTCACATGTACTCACAGGCCGTCTCTGAATCACCTTCCAGTGCTTTGGACAGACCAAGGTCCAAATTTTCTCATATAAAAACCTCTTGTGGTGTCCATGAATAATTCTGTGGGTGTTTCTGCAGCATCCCCCTCACATTAGCAATGCTTCTAAGTGCACAGGATTTTCCACTGCACTGGCCTCAAATGTACCTGTCTGAAGGGCAAAACAAATACAGAATCACTCAGTGTTCTTGCCCTGATCCCCAAATTACACACAAAGCCATCCCATGGATCCATGTGCGTGCACAGGGTGTCTCTGCTGGTGCCACCACCAGTGACATGTCCCACCTACCCAGAGAACCTGGCCCATGGAGGGTTCTGGACTTCACAGCTCTGGGGGTGAAGTTCTCCCTGTCTGCCCCAAACCTTCCTCCACCCCACACCATGCCCCCAAAACCCATCCCAGCACTTTCAAATCTGCCTCTGGTCAACAACTCCATTTCAGGGACACATTTCTGGAAAGTTCAAAATGAACCAGGATAAGGAAGGGGGTGAAGAATTTGGCCCTTACATTGACAGCAATATTGTGTATTTATTATCCATTTAAAGCCACTCTGCCAGAAGGAGCCATGGAGAACACAGAGGTGGTGGGAAGGTGCTGCCCTTCCCTTGTGCCACCTGCAGGAAGCATCTCAGATGGAGATCTTGGAATAGAAGCTGGAATGGGTCAGGTGTGACACCCAGCAGCCCACCCTGGTTTTCCAGCCTTGCCCAGGTGGGGGTACCCCCACCCCACACACACACACAGACACACATGGGGCCTCCTCAGCACTGCAAAGCCCACACAGCTCCAGAATGGGCTGGACCAGAGTCCTCTCACTATCTTTTGTTGGGGTAAGAGAGGCCAGCTATTCAGGCTGGGGTAAATTCAATCCATCCCCACTCAGGCACACACTGAGCTCCCCTCTGGCAGCAGCAGCCCAGGAGCAACTCTGCTCCTCACACACAGCAGCACCAGACACAGATGGCACCCAGGTCATCACAAGGAGTTGTGCTTTTATTGAATCCATTGAATGTGCAATTAAACCAGATATTTATTCATCAATATAGTTCTGGACACAGACACGATAAGGTTTACATCATTTACTCTGAAATATAAGTTACTGTGTGCTGCTGTCACTCGGACCGGCGGAGGGAAGGGAGGAACAAATAAATCCACAAGATCATACACAAAATGAGAGGGAACCACCACTGGGACTCACAACAGCATCACGACACAACAGCACTGCCAGAGGAGCAGAGTGGAGTGGCTGAAACACTCCAACTGCTGTGAGCACACTGAGGACAACAGTATCTCCAGCTCGGCCCGGAAGGACGTGGGGCACCCTCCCTCCCTGGGAACACCCCTCTGGATCCCACTGCTAGCCCTTACAGCGGGTCTGCTCAAGTGGAGGAAGCTACACCGACTAAGATCTGCTAAATGGCTTTGATTTCATGCCCCACCACACTGAGGTATGTTCCAGGAACCTTATGGAAGGAGTGGAGCCCAGGGGGAGCAGCCTCAGGCCGCCAGTGACAGCATCCCTGAGGCCACAGGACGTCGGGAATAGCAGAGAAAGGTTTGATACATTCCTTTGTTTCAGTGCAAAAACATGGCAATTACACATCTCGTGCACCTGCAGAGCTTGGCTTCCTCTCTGTCTCTAAGGAGGAATTTCAACCTTTGGTAAAGTGGCAGGAAAAAGAGAGAAAATGAGGCTGGAGGATACCAAAGCTGCCAACTACAGGAACTCAGGAAGAGCTGGAGGCTGGAACCAGCATCTCTAGAACTGTTGTTGAATTAACAACAAGATTTGATGCCTTAAATACTGGATTTGGAAATTTCCTCTACTCTGATCAACACTTCCCTGCCCTCTTCCAGTCCCCAGTGCTACCAGCAGTGTCCCATCAGACCCCAAAATACCTGGATGTAAATAAAGTGGGTGCAGCGTCCAGGCACTCCTGGAGCTGCGCTCCCGTGGGCACTGTCTGTGGGGTGTGGGTCTGGCTCAGAGTTCAGTGAGGGGTGGGGTGACACCACAGGAAAGCCTTCACCTGACCAGGATAAGACAGAGCAGTGCTTCAACATCCCTCCACCAGGTTTATTGGAAGCCAGGATCTCTCCTACTGCAGGAATGCTGGACACAAGTGTGGGGTCAGCCCCAAACCCACGGGACATTCCCCCCTGCTCACCCCAAAACGCAGCCTGGCTGCACAGAGACAGAAGCACAGTGTTCTAGGAGACACTTCCACGTAACATCAGAATATCAAAGACAAAGAATAAAGATGCTCTATTGCACTACACATGCAGGTTCCACATGGGGCTCTGGGGATCAGGGGAGCATTTCACTTTGTCCAGTGTGTTGAGCACAGAAGAGTAAAGATCCCAGTGTTTGTTCTCCAGGTTGGTCACTTTTCCAGCTGTTGATCTTGCACTTGGTCCACCTTCAGTCTAGGGTAGGGACTCTTGCAAAAGAAGCCAAATCCATCAGGAAAGCATCATGCACATGTATAAAGCATCAAGCACACACTGGAACCCACTCACATGTAGCCAGGATAGATAGTGGTGTGAGTTTCCCCAGCACAGGTACTGCCCTACATGTATTAGAAAGTCATTCTCTAGGAGATGCCACTGTCCCACTGGGCTCAACTACTCCCTGTGGCACCTATGGGGAAAGAGTAGGACATCCTTCTCTCAGACACGAGACACAAGAAACCAAAATTCCAGATTTTTGATAAACAGCTGGATTTTAACTCAAGCAGAAACTCTTTTGATTTACTTTAGATAAAGAAAAGTAAATTTTGACCCGGTATCTCACAGACACTTTACAAGTCAAGGGTAAATTCAGAAAAGCAGAGAGTTCAGGCATGCAGGTTCCCAAACCTTCAGGACCTCCCCCCTCCCCAACTGATGTAAGAACTGATCTGATACAGCTCTGACAATACAGAGGGGCCAAGAATGAGAGCAGACACACCCCACTGCAGGTTCCCCTCAGAGCAGCTCAGTTCTGAGCAGAAAAGAGAATTTAAACCCTGCTTTAAAATAAAAGTACTTACGTTCCTTCTTCTCTCAGAAGAGCCAAGAACTTTTTCACCCGATACTCGGGATCCATCTAAACAAAACAGATCCCCATTAGTGCCAGGCAAAAGGAAAAGCAGCCAAAAAGGAAAGCACAGAATCATGGAATGTCCTGAGTTGGACAGGACCACAAGGACCATGGAGTCCAACCCCTGGCCCTGCAGACACCCCAGCAACCCCACCCTGGGCATCCCTGAGAGCTCCTGGAGCTCTGGCAGCCTCGGGCTGGGACCATTCCCTGGGGAGCCTGGGCAGTGCCTGAACCCTCTGGGGGAAGAACCTTTCCCTGATAACCTAAACCTGCCCTGGCACAGCTCCAGCCCTTCCCTGGGTCCTGTTCCTGTCACAGGGAGCACAACTGGGGCCACAAAGGCTGCTGGAGCTGTGTCTGCTTTGCCTGAGCACTGTCCTGAGCAGGGCCCAGCCTGGCTGTGCAGCTCTGGAGCTGCCAGGCAGGCACAGCCCTGCCCCACAGGGAAAAGGTGACGGGCACAAGCTGTGTGTGCTCACAGGGCAGGAGATGGGAGCACACACAGGCTCTGTTTCCATGGCACCTCACACCCACACCCTGCTGCCAATTCCAGCCAGGCCCACTCCAAGTCTGCTTCTATCCACCCCTTCCCAGAACTGGGGCAGCAAACTGAACAGGAGAAAAGGGACTGAGGATGTTCTGAGTGCTCCCTTCCCACAAGAGGTGCAGCAGCACCAGGGCAGGGCAGGGGCAGCACAAACCTGAGCCAGCACAAGGCTCCAGAACGGGCAGCACCAACGAGTGCTGTGCATCCATCAACCAGGAACAGCCCCCAGGGAGCAGCCCTGCCTCCCCCAGGACAGGGACAGCAGGATGGGGACAGGGACAGCAGGATGGGGACAGGGACAGCACGGAAGGTCTGCTCAGGAGACACTCAAGCTGCCACTGGAGGACACCAGCTGTAGCTGGATCTGTCCCCTGTGCTGGTGCACAGGATTGCTGATCCTCTCATGGAGTGACTCCAGGGAAATCTTCCTTAGATTTGCACCAAAATGCAGTGAGTGAGAACTATAAACATTTGGAAATCAGAGGCTGCTGGTTCTCAGAATCTTGGTCTTGTATTCCAGAAGTTCTTGTGTCCTATAAACTCCAACTTGTGTTCTCTCTGCAAATTCCATCACCAACCTCTATCTCCCCCACACTGTGACAGTACAGGGGATTCACCCTGGGAACACCCAGTACATGGAACTATGAAGTCACCTGGTGTGACATTCCCAGCTCCATCACCCACTTGGCAATACACAGGCAAACATCTGCTTAAAACATGAAAACTGGGACTCATCCTTGGAGTGGGGAAGCAAAGTGTCAGCCTGTGCACTGGCCTCCCACCAGTGAGACCAAATGTGGGTCTGGAACTTCTCCAGCAAATCACATCTCACATCCCTAAAGGAAAATTTCTTCCCATTCCAGATGTGAAGAAGCCATCTATTTCAAATTCTGACTGCTGCAGTGGAGGGCAACACAAATGCCTTCAAAAACAGCTCAGAAGGAAAGAAATCCTAAACCAACAACAGTGTCCCCAGCAATGCGGGGGAGAAAGAGCCAGAGAGAATTTCTCCTTTGTGCTAAGAAAAGCCTAAAAATGTAAAACTTCCCATGGCTGTGAGATAGGAGAGCAAGGCCAGTTCCTCAGTACCAACTGCTGAGCTACTTTTAGATCAGAAGAATAAATTCACTGAAACAAGAAGATTTAGAGGATCTCACTGAGGCTCGCTGAGCATTTCATTTGGGGTTTAAGCAGCAAAGGACACTGGCACACCAAACCCAGCATGGGACCCTCACCTGGCAAAGGGTCCTGAGCCTTCCCCACCCAAAGGGCTCTGCTCTGACCCCGTGGCTGATCCTGCCGAGGCAGGAGGTGGGCTGATCACAAAACACCCTGGGTGGGAAGGGCCCCATGGGGAAGGATCATCCAATCCAACTCCTGGCCGTGCACAGACACCCCAACCATCCCACCCTGTGCATCAGAGAGCTCTGGTGGCCTCGGGGCTGTGCCCATTCCCTGGGCAGTGCCTGACACCCTCCCCTCCCAACAGCCAACACATGAGACTCTCAGGTGCACTCTGACCTTGCTTATCCCACAGTCCCATGACAACTCAACCACCTCCCTTCCTTATTTCTGAATGTTTCTGGAATGGCAAGTGCTGGATGAAGGCTGAGCCCAGCTCCAGGTGGGCCCACAAACAAGGTGTCCAAACCCAATGGAGTGCACACTGGTCAAACAGCTGTGCCCGAGGAGCTGGGCTCAAGGACAGAGGTCCCTGTGTGCCCACGTGTCCACCTGGGAGCCAGCATTCCTGAACCTCCTCAGTAACCCACGGGACTGGGGCCAGGCAGGGGCTGAGCCTGCAGGTGCCCTGGGATCAGGAGAGGAGAGTCCTGCACTGCTGGGGCTGCTGCCACTCAGGCAGCCTCAGCTGGAGGCACATCCAGCCCCACACACCCCACATACAGCTCAGTGAAGGGAAATGCCAGCTGCTCCGCCTGGGCAGGGACATCCCCAGCACAGGCTGGGGACAGCTGCCTGGAAAGGGACTTCTCAGACAGACACAGGGTGTGTTTGCAGACACCACACTGAACAGGTCTCCTTCTGAAGGGCTTCTTCAGAGCACATGCTGAGGTGAAACCCAAGGAAACCATGGGAAACCATCACAACCAGGAAATAACAAAGGTCCAGCCAGAGAGTTCTGCTGAAAACCCAACATGACCTGACACAGTTGGACAAATCTCTTCTTTTCATCCTTAGAAAATCTGTTCTAAAGCCACCAGCTGGAGTTCAAACTTGCCAAGGCCAGTGCTCTGCTCCCCAAATGGAAGATGCTGCCTCCCACCCCTCTCCACCAAGGGTGCCCATGGACACTGTGTCCATAACCTCCCCTGACCTGCACACACAGCACCTTGTCCAAAAGACTACAGCTGGCAGCTGAAAGGCCACAAAGACTCCAATTTGATCAAACTGCTTATTAAAAATGCAGGCACAAACCCCAGAGGCTGATCTGCCCTGGAAGGAGCAGAAGCTGGAGTGAGTGGAGCAAAGAGGAAGCAGGTTCAAGACTCCTGGACACAGCCTCTGGTGCCCTAGGAAACAGGAAATGCTGCTGCCAAACTGGGGGGGAACATTTTCTGGAACAGCAGCGTGGGGACTGACCCTGTGACAGAGCCCAGAGAGGTGACAAGAGCATGGATGTTCTTTCCTGGGTAGTGCAACATCCCCAGGACATCCAGGACCCCTGAGGAAACAAAGGAACTGAAGGGAGGTTGTTAATCTCCAGTCCAGAGAAGGAGATTCTCCACCAAGATGTGAGGAGCCCCCAGTGCTCCTGAAAAGCAGCCACGAACCCCAAACCCTCAGCATGTCCAGGTACAGTGTTTGGTTTGAAATAAAGCAGGTAATATTCCATGGTGATCTTTCAAAGTTCCCATGGAAGTTAAGATACATTAAAGACAAGTAGCTTAGATCAAGTTTTATTTATGCTGATTAAGCTTTATTTATGCTAAACAGAGGTTACCAAATCAGGAAAGCCTGGAGGTGCCAGAAGGGGCTTTCTGGAACTCTGCCTGACTCACCCAGGCTCAGGAGAGAGACCTTGGCTTTGGGAGTGCTGCCAGCAAGGTCAGAGAGCAACAACACAGGCTGGGAGAGGAAGCAGGAGGAACCAGCCCCCAGCCATGAGAGAGCATCCAGCAGTACCCAGGGCAGGGTGAAGCCCAAGAGCACTGGAGGTGGCCCTGTACTGCAGCCAAGGCCACTGCAAACACTTGTGGATCCACATGGCAAACCCTGAGTGTATCCAGGGATCAAAGGCTTCGTTTGAACAGGAAGAGAATCATTCCAGGATACTCAGTGTACACAAATGACCAAAGTATGTGACACAAAACACAAGCAGCTGGACATTAAAGAAAACCAAGAACAGCAATAACAGAGTCTGGGGAAAATTAGGCTGCCAGAAAGTGTGGGGTTACACAGCTCAGAAACAAGGTGACAATTCACCCAGGGCACCAGAGCAGTTCAGCTATCCCAAAAAAGGATTTTGATATTGAGGGTCTGGTTCATTTGACCAGCTCAAGAATCCCTGCAGAGAGCTGATAGTGGGGTCACTGCTTTAACAAAACCAAACCCAGCATTAGATTCAGAGGAAGACACTATGTGCACATTTTTTACAAAGAATTCAGTCACCTGGCATCTAATCAGCTGAGTTCAGAGAAATTTCATCCATTCCTTGGAATTCTTACGTGATTTCAGACTGAAATCTCCTTCTAAAAAGCTGTGGTACAGCTCAGTGAAAACAAGATCCAGTGCTGGACTTCTCTGGTGCAATTGTGCTTTCCTGGCAGATCCCAGCTCTCTGTGGGCTCCAGTGCTCTCAGATCCCAGCTCTGCTCACTGAGAGCCTGCACTGCTCTCCTGTATTTATAGCAGTTCAGCAGATGGAGTCATGGAAACACCTCAGACCTTTTGGAACAGAGCTGGTTCATATTTAGCTGCCATATGCTGTTACCTCTGCTATTACACAACCACCTGAAGCCAGTGCCAGAGCAGGGACCACCCTGCCACCAACCCTGCATGGGCAGCAAAGGGACACCTCCAGTGGCTCTAGGGGCAGTGGCAGCAGCTCATGTTTGATGTTCAGTGTGTGAGAAAGGGCCCAGCCCCAGCTCTGCCTGTCTCCTCCCAGCCTGGCTGCTCCTGGACTCACCTACACAACAATGGTCTGCTGAGAAGAATTAACACCCAAGAGCAGTGTGGCTGCACAGCCTCAGGCAGAGTGAGGACTCTGTGTCCAGAGTGTCACTGGTCACAGAATCAGGGAACATCCTCAGTGGGACAGGGATTATCCAGCCCAGCTCCTGGCCCTGCACAGACCCCCCAGCAACCCCACCCTGGGCATCCCCGGCAGCGCTGTCCAAACACTCCTGGAGCTCTGGCAGCCTCGGGCTGGGACCATTCCCTGGGGAGCCTGGGCAGTGCCTGAACCCTCTGGGGGAAGAACCTTTCCCTGAGATCCAATCTAAACCCCCCTCACACAGCTCCAGCCATTCCCTGGGTCCTGTCCCTGTCACAGAGCAGAGACTGGAGCTGCCCCTCAGGAGGAGCTGCAGCCCCACTGAGCTCTGCCCTCAGTCTCTTCTGCTGCTCCTCCTCCTATGGCTTCACCTCCACACCCTTCACCATCTTCAGGTCCCTCCTTTGGGGGAGAGGATTCCTTTCCATCCCTGTGCTATTGTGGTGCCCAGAACTGCCCTCCAGGAGTGGAACAGGCACAAGGGCCATGCTGGGAACAGGGCAGGGGCCAGCATTCCCACCCATCTCCCAACTCAGAACTGCCCATGATTTACAGAACCTGCACCTTCAGCTTTGAGAACAGCCAGCACTTCAGGAGAAAGCAGCACAGGAACTCATCCTGTGTCAGAAGAAGGGACCCATTGTCAGGGCTCAGGGAACTCGAGCAGTCCCTGAAGGGCAGCACCCCTTAAACACATTTAATACATGTGAGCAATGACTTACTGACTTGCCTGTAGGTATGGAATTAAAAGCCAAGGAAGAAGAGGAAAAAGTAATCTAGATAAATGACTTTATTCCCCGAGGTGACATCCAGTCAGAGCATATCCTTAGCACTGAGCAAGTTTTAACAGAATTGTGAAGAGCGAACAGAGGGGTACACGACTCGTCTGCTCTGAACTACAAGTCTCTTCACTTCTGCCCTGCCTGTGCGAGGAAGATCTGAGGACAGTTCACTCAGCTGCACTAAATCCATTTGATGTGAGCAGAGGGGGGGGCTGGGGGAGCACTGGGATGTCAGGGGAGGATTAGGGCTGCACCCTCAGCCCGTGTCAGCATGAGCACGAGCTTGCTGGCTGGCTCCAGGCATGGGTGCTGCTGCGGGGGAGGGCTCAGAGCTGCATAGTTCTACCCTCTGCAATTATTTTCTTTAAAGTGCTGAAAGTGGAAAATAAAGAGAAGAGCAGCTGAACAGCCTGACAGATTTATCTTCTTCGGGGAAAGAGCACATACACCTGCACAGGCATCTTCTTTAAAAAAAAAAAAAAAAAAAACCTGAGGTGATTGCTATCTGCAATCTTAACATGCTGGGTGGAGAGAAGAAATTCCATGAAAGGTGAGTTAATCCAACCCCTCCCATAGCCAGATGCTCTGAAGTGCAGCTCTGAACAGCCCATGGGCACGGGGTGGATTTAAAGATCTCTGTGGACCACGTCGTGGTGATTTCTTTGTTCAGAAAATTTCCCCTCACTGCAGCTCTTTTCCCAATTAAACCAATGCAAAGGCTCCCACCAACAGCAGGGTCTGCAGAGAAGGGAACCTCCAGGACTGCTGTAGGACCCCAGCCCTTCCTCCCCAGCACCATTCCTACCTGTAAGGACATTTCTATCAGCATCAGCAGCTTCTTGATCCCGATCCAGACAGGCTTCCCTTTGACGTTCTGTGCAATCGTGCTGCGCTCCTTGTCTTTGAAGTTACCCAGGAGCTTGGGGGAAAATCATTTTTAAAAATCAACATCAGGAGACTGAGAGTAGGAATAATGGTACCTACCTTGGGAGAAAGGGAATGGGAAGCTAGAAGCATTTACTAGCTGAGAAGGAAAATTTGTTGCAATGTATCTTAGACAAGTCAAAACAAACAAAAAAATTCTTTAATTCCCTAATGGTTTTTCCCATAACACTCCTTATTCCAACAGTCAGTGTTGTGCTTTTATGCTGCACTCCAGGTCTTCTCCAGATCAGGGTCAAGCCACAGGAAGTTTCCACACCTGCTGCTGGAGTGTCTGTGTCTCTCAGGCTTCACCCCTGGGACAAGTTTGCCAATGGCACCAAAGATTTGCCTGTTCAGTTTCTTTTAACAGCCTTCAGTACTCACTACAACTCCCACTATGGCACAGAATAAGGAGACACTGAAGGCAGGAATTTTATAAGGAATTTATAATTCCTCAGCACCAAACCGCTTCAGTTAAAGCTGTTCCAATTCACCAGAGCTCAGCACCCTCCGGGCACAGTCAGTTTAAGTGTCCCAATTATATCCATTATCCACTTCCATGCCCTTGGAATGTTTCAATCCAGACCACAAACCTTTCCCCAGACCTACTGTTCTATAATTTTGCCTTCATTTAATTCATGAAAAAGCAAACTGAAAAGCCTCAGAACCGCTATGTTATGACACGACGTCGAGTGGGATGGTGTTACCAGACACAGCTACCGCAACACTTCCAGCAAATTTTGAGTCTTTTGTCATGCTGGAACTTTTCCTCACCTCTAAAGCCTCCATGAGCTGCTCCCCCGTGGCAATGTTGGGCACGTGGATGGTGGTGCTGAAGGCATTCAGCATCTCCATCTCCTGCAGGACGTCCTTGCGGCTCGTGGTGCCGATGATCAGCAGCTTGCGGCCCTGTGCGGGCAAGGGAGCAAGAGAGAGTCAGGACAGGAGGAACTGGAGAGAACCAGCCTGGGGAAGGTTCAGCTAACTGCTAATGATAAATGGGAAATGGCCATTTAAAAACCCACTTCAAACAAAATTAATGGGATTAAATCTGTCAGCAATTGAAGTCGCCAACGGCAGCCACAGGAGACCAGGATCGGCTCTCGGAGCGATGCCACCAACAGGGGCCAAGAATTATGGTGCACACAAAGCCACACCACACTCCCAGCTCCTTCTGAACCCAGCATTATAAATAGCTGGATCCTCATTAAATTTAAAAGCCTGAGCAAACTCCCACTCCCAAAAGCTGAATTACAAATGACTTCTCGGGGGAACAGCCTGTCTTTAGGAATCTGTGGGTACAGAGAATTCCCTGCTCCTGCACAGGCAGTTCCACTGGATTTCCAGCTCAGGCTTTTGAGCAGGGGCTGCTGTGAGTCCCTGAGTTCCTCCTGCAGCTGTACAGGACAGTCCCACTCCAGCAGCCTCCAATTCCCAAACCTGAGTGCACAGAGCAACCCCGAGTCAGCCCAGGCAATAACAGGGTTTATGAATAACAGAGCAAGTTGTGGAAAACATCAGCTGCAAATGCAGATCCACTGCTGTTTGTTCACCTTGCAGAGCCCTTCCCACTGCTATTTGATTTTCCCTGTGCAGGGTTTGGACAGTGATCAATGCTGGCTGATGGAAGGAGCTGCTGGGATTGTCAGGCAGGATCATCAGACCCTTTTCTGTCCCAGTACACAGGAGCCCACGGGCTGGGAGGGGCCTGGCTGGCCAAGGACCCCCCTCTCCTGCTGTACAAGAAGTTTGGCTGAGGCTCCAGGAGTGAATGTCCAGTGCCCACCTAGAGGGTGCTGGGCACTGCCCAGGCTCCCCAGGGAATGGTCCCAGCCCCGAGGCTGCCAGAGCTCCAGGAGTGTTTGGACAGCGCTGCCAGGGATGCCCAGGGTGGGATTGCTGGGGGGTCTGTGCAGGGCCAGGAGCTGGATTTGATGATCCCTGGGGTCCCTTCCCACTCAGGATATTCTGAGATTCTGTGCAAGTTCTATATTTCGACTTCATGACGCAAAACTTCATCATTATACAAACAAAACAAAACCCTAAAAACTGTTCCCAGAATGAATCCTGTAACTGCTTTGCATTCCCCTGACAGAGGAAGAAAACCTATTTAAACACATCTTTGATGCACAGTGCATCTTCACAGGGTCTGTTCTTCCCCTGCACTCACTGAACAGATTCTGCTCCTGTTCCAGGTGTTGGACACTGAGAAAGATCCTGAACTGGGACTAAGCTCAAGTGCTCACTCCAAGTTTGGGTTTAGTCCAAGAGAGCAGAAGGAAGGAACATCTGGCAGGTGGAACCAGGGCATGTCCCAGGTCACCAGTGTCACACAGGGCTCTGCTGGGGACACTGTGCTGCCCCTCCTGTGTGAATCCCCATCTGCAGCTCAGGAGGCATCACAGCACCACTCAGCCACCTCTTTGGAGAAGTGAAAATGGGGAAAACCAGCCAATTCCTGAACTGAAAATGCTGCTTTAGAGCTGCAGTGGAAGCAGTTCATGGGATGTTTCAGGGCTCAGGGTCCAACACTGCCTGCAGGTCACCTGGGGAAGGGCCCAGTGTCCTCAGGAAGCAGCAACACAGCCATTCCATGGCATTTCTGCCCCGTTCCACAGGTGCTGCTCCCACCACGCCCTGCACAGCCACAGCTTTACATCTGCACAGGATTCATTTCCTTTTTGAAGGCCCAGCAAGGCCAGGAAAATACGACAGCATTTTACAAGTCTGAGCCCAATCAAGAAGATCTGGCTGGCAAAGTTGAAAACCCAACACACTCGGTGGAGAGAAAGTGAATGGACTCTGATCCTCACTCCCACAGGAACTCAGGAAGCCCCACCAGGTGCCCATTTTCATGGAACCATGGAATTGTGGAATGGTTTGGGCTGGAAGGGGCCCTAAGACCATCTTGTTCCACACCCTGCCACGGACAGGGACACCTCCCACGAGCGATTTCCAGCTAAAGCACTGCACAGACCAAGAGGATTAAGTGATGCTCAACAGCAGAAAAGCTTCTTGCCTGCACAAAGACAGAATTCCAGCAGCTTTCCACTATGGAAAGGGTTGGTAAAACAGGGTGTAAACACTGGCCTGGAAGCTGTGTGAGTCCCCAGAACACCTGAAGCACGTCCTGCTCCTGAGCCCACAGGTGTGGCACAAAGAGAGATCTGCTCCCACGGCCAGGGCTCAGAGGTGCCCTCAGCCTGCTGAGATCCCCCTGGCAGGGCAGCAGAATGCTCCAGGGGCACTCAGGGATCATCAGCAGAACTGACTGGGGACATTTCATCTCAGCTCTGACTGCCCTTGCTTCCATCTGCTCTGTATTTCCTCCCCAGCCTGTCCTCAGGGAGCTCTTGTTCCCCCCGTGGTGCCGCTGTGGCTGATGTAGCAGCCCCTGTAACTCAGCACAGCCCTGCAGGGAGAATTCCTGCTCCCTTAGCCAAGGAATCCTGACCAGCCATACCCATGGCAGGCACAGCTGAGGTACCAGGAGACAGAGGAAGCCAAGGACAGACTCCTGACCACAACTGAGACCTCCAAAACACAGAACAACCCCTCCTGCAAGTGCTGTAACCACCCAGACCCATCTGCTTCACAAGTGGTTCTCTTAAAAACTTGTTTATTATGGCATGGAACTCTCAAAATCCTGAACAGCTTGGGCAAGAGGCTGTGTTAATAACAGTTTCCCATGAACCATGAGCATTTTAGAGGGTAAAAACTGCTCAGCTGCACCCAGGCAGTGTCTGTTCCCCAAATATAGCTCCCAGCATGTGTACAGTGCCTGGCACACTGATCAGGCATCAATCAAGGGGATAACTACCTCAGAGTGGCTGCCTGAGGGATGCTGCCTCATCCATTAATGAAGTCCGTGCCTGATTACAATAAAAACGGAATTTAGCTTGGAGTTTCATCAGGAAAGGACACAGGCAGCACAGGAATGTCACCAGTGAGGGGAGTTTTACCTCCTTGGCACTTCAGGTGTCCATGACTGATCTCGGTCTCAGCCTTTCCTTCCCAGCTCCTGGAGCCCAGGTGACACATTCCTCCTCCCAGGAAAGCTGCCCATGCTCTGCACTCATGCAGGAAACATTTCCTAAAGGACCAGTCCAGTGGTGGCAAAGCCAGCCAGTGCCACACTGAGCCAGCTGCACCCAAACCCTTCAGGGCAGTGGGTGATGTCTGCACACACAGAAAGGTCCCTAAAGCCCTGTGACCACTGAGGGGAACCACTGGCATCAGTCCCTGTGGGAATTCTGTGGGAACACCAGCTCAATCTCACCCTCTGTGCCACCACTGGGACAGATTTAGAACGGGAAAAGAACAAAACAGGATCATCATTCTGCCATGGGAATCCAGGAGTTCCTTCTTGTTTCAAATATAACTTCAAATCCATCATTTCTGAGCTGGGGGTGTTCACCTGGAGAAGGGAAGGGTCTGGGGACACTTTAGAGCCCCTTCCAGTGCCTAAATGGGCTCCAGGAGAGCTGGGGAGGGACTTGGGACAAGGGGGAATGGCTTCCCACTGCCAGAGAGCAGGGTTAGGTGGGATACTGGGAAGGAATTCCTCCCTGGGAGGGTGGGGAGGCCCTGGCACAGGGTGCCCAGAGCAGCTGTGGCTGCCCCTTGATCCCTGGCAGGGCCCAAGGCCACGCTGGCCCGGGTTTGGAGCAGCCTGGGACAGTGGGAGGTGTCTCTGCCCATGGCAGGGGTGGCACTGGATGGGCTTTAAGGTCCCTTCCAACCCAAACCATTCCATGTTTCTTTGATTCCATTTAGTTGGAGAAGTCAGAGAAAGCACAAGGGATGGTCAGAAATAGGGAATAACTTCCCTAAATAGATTCTTGGTCAAAACAGAGAGCTTTATAAAATCATAGGTGGTGTAGAGGAGATGAGGGACAGACTGCTGCCTGTCATTACAGAAACCAGGGAGCACAGGAAGGAATTATCAAACATCAGATAAACTGAACTAAAGGGTGTTTGCTCTCACCAACAGCTCAGCTGGACTCAGGCAAGCACAGTGCTAAGAATGGAAAGGCTTAACAAGGTTGAAAAGCACCAGGATGAGTTCCCAGAGGGCAGATCCATCAGCAATTTTTAGATATCTCTGTTAAAATCTATTCCCAGGTCCCTGAACCACTGACGTGGTTGGGAGCTCCACAGAACAGATGGCTACTCCTCAAAAGTGCTTCTAATTTTTAACAGCTCCACCCCAAAAATCCTGATTTTTCCCTGCTTCCCTCAGAAGAAGCCATGCCTTCTACTCCCTGCCTTTAAACCTGACCCCTGGAAAGCAGCCACAGTGACCCCCAGCACTGACAGGACAGGAGTCCCTCGAGCTCCTCAAACTTTCAGGCAACTCAATAAATAAGTGAGAACCCCCAGGGCAGCACTGGAATTTGCCCCAGGAATTGTGGAGGCAGCAGGAAAAGCCATCAAACTGGAAAAGCTGCCCTCACCCAGCTCCTCTGCACTGACCACACCATGAGAAATCCCAGGATTTGTTCTTGTTACAGGATCCCAGAATGGGCCAGGCTGGAAGGGGCCACGGTGCCACCTCCTGCTCCAGCAGGGTCATCCCAGAGCACACAGCACAGGGTTCCATGGACTGCTGGAGTGGTCCCATTTCCAGAAAAATTCACTTTTTTCATCCCTCATTTCTACAGCACCAGAGGGAAGACAATGTGCCACATGTTCAGCTCACAGAAAATCAGGATTCAAGCCAAACTTCCAAAAATCAGGCATAACATGTGAGTAAATTACCAAGGAAGGAGGAACAGCTTAGGATGATTCGGTGTCAGATTCACAACCAGGGCAGTTCCAGCCCAGTTCTTCCATCACCAGAGATGAGACACAGGCACAGCCTTAAACCTGGATTCATCCTGTCCATTTTTAGGCAAAGTGCCCCAGTTTGGTGCTGACAGGGGAACAGTACAGAGGTGTGTGTCCTGCCCTTCTGCCTTCTAGAAGAGGGATGAGCCCAGAGCTGACCCCTGTGCTGCAGGGATTTTCCCTGACTGAAGGATGTTCTCATGCACAGAACTCTGGGACCTGAAGAGGCTGATTGAACCAACCAGATTTTCCAGGCTGGATTCCTCTACCACAGCAGCCACTTCCCAACAGGCCCCACATCACTGCCCAGGGGGAACTAGAACATGACACAATTACAGACTCTGCTGTGAGCAGCTGGAGCCTCAACACATCAGTGGAGTCTCCAACTACAGAATTGCAGCAAACCCAGCCAGCCCCAGGCAAGGGGAGCCTGAGCTCTGCTGGAACCAGGCATGGGTGACACTGAGGTGCCCCTGTCACCCACCAGCTGCTCACTGTGCTCAGCAGCCTTGTACACCTTCATCCTTGTGCTTGGGGTCTGGGGAATTCCCCTCACAGCAAAGGGAGAAACACAATTCCCCAGGTTTGTGCACACAAAGGTAACGTCACTGGTGACTGGAATTGCTTCCAATTCACACCAAGTGACGTGGAATCAGGAATGGATCTGAGATTACATCAAACAAGGAGATTACTCCCCTGTAACTTCCATCAACTGGCAAAAGCCTCCAGTGTCCCTGGGAGGAAAGGGGCTGGGGGCTCTGGGAGCAGTGGAAGGGCAGCCCCAGGAGGGGATGTCCCTCGGAGGGAAGGGGCTGAGGGCTCTGGGAGCAATGGAAGGACATCCCCAGGAGTGAATCTCATTGTGCAAGTGGGGCTGGGGGCTCTGGGAGCAGTGGAGGGGCAGCCCCAGGAGTGGGTTTCCCTTTGAGAGAAGGGGCTGGGGGCTCTGGGAGCAGTGGAGGGGCAGCCCCAGGAGGGGATGTCCCTTGGAGGGCACCTTGCTCAGGCAGACATTCCCTGACCCTGCCCAGCCCGCTCCAGCCCCACTGGGGACGCTGAGGGTCCTCCCTGCCCGGGCTGATTGTTGGGAAGCAGCAGGGAGGCACATGTGAACCTCGGTGGGGCTGGGGAGAGCCTCCAGGCCCTGTGTGACTCTGCATGTAGATGAAGCAGCCCCGGCTTTGGGAGCTGCTGCTGCTCAGTTCTCAGGGAAGTCCTTTTCTCCCGCTCGGCTCCCTGCTGAGACAGCCCTTTTCAGCCTTTCCATCCCCCAGTCCCTGCTCCTGCACAACACAGGCAAACTTGATTGAATTAAAGACCCAAGAGAACATGGGTTTATTTTCCTCTCTTCAAGGCATCTCAGAAAAGATTTTTAATTGGTTTAAAAAAAGATGCTGAACAAAATGCAATGGTTTTCAGTCCTCTTGAAGCAGCAGTAACAGATAGCACTATTTAACACAGCTGAGTGGAACCACAAGCAGGAGCTGTGACTGGCAATTTAAAGCAAGCTCAGAGAGGTTTCTAGTTTATTTAAAGTCTAAAGTGTTTACTCTCAAAAGAAAACCAGAACCTTCAAGGGTTTGCCCTTCCCACACCACGTTCCAGTAATCCAGCCTCCCTCAGAAGAGCCTGGGAGGCAGCTTTCCTACGCCAATTCAACAGAGACACGCACCTCGATGCATAATTAATAACACTTCATCCCAGAAACGCTTCTCTTCCACACCGAGCCTGCAGTGACTGCAGGGAGCTGCCTGCACATCAAGAATATCCCTGCAAATGATGTGACACCCCAGTGAATTCATAATCTGGGCCACAGCAGCAGGAGCGGCCGCGCCGCCTCCGCCGTGACAGGACACGGGGAACGGCTCCCCACTGCCAGAGGGCAGCAATAGGTGGATGCTGGAATGGAATTCCTCCCTGGGAGGGTGGGGAGGGCCTGGAATGGAATTCCCAGAGAAGTTGTGGCTGCTCCTGGATCCCTGGAAGTGTCCAAGGCCAGGCTGGATGGGGCTTGGAGAACCCTGGGGCAGGGGAAGGTGTCCCTGCCATGGCAGGGGTGGAATGAGATGGGCTGTAAGGTCCCTTCCAATCCAAACCATTCCATGATTCTTTGATATCAGCTCAGTGTTTCAGGGCTCCCCACAAGTGAAACACTGAAGCAAAGGGGAACAGGTATTGCTTCCCCAGCATCCTGTCAATGATCTCTCTCAGCACATTCCTTATTTTTATAAGGAATGATGCTAAAGCACGGTCCCAGTCCCAGGGACCCCATGCAGGTCAGTACCACTGATGCTGCTCATGCACTCAGAGCCTGGATTTGCATCTCAAATTATAGCAACACCCTGAGATCAGCCACTCCTTCCAATGAAACTGCTCCTCAAGGGAACTTGTAATCTCAGAGGGGACTTGGAAGGTGTTGATTCACCCTCAGGATTATCCCCATCATGGGTTCCTCACTTGAGTTCAAAAGCCCCAAAGACTCTCCAAATCCAGCCTTTTTTACAGTAAACCAACAGCAGAAAAGGCCTTTGCCTGCACAGCTCCAGTTCTTACACACAGCTTTGGGTTTTTGAATGCCCAAGATCCCCACATGCCATGGCTATCCCAGGGAACTCACTACAAACACACCAGGGAGAACCCTGTCCCCAGAACTGCCAGAGCAGGGCAGCCCAAAGGGCACAGCACACCCCAGGCCCTGATTCCCACAAAGCCAACACTGGACATGTTGAAAAAAAAAAAGAAAAAAAAAACCCACATGATCAATCAACCAGTGACATTTCCTCAGCAAACTCACTCTCTACCCTCCAACAATTTATGGCTTAAGTCACCATAATATTGGCTGTCAAGCCAGAAATCTCCCAGCCCCCAGGGCATTTCAAACCCTGCTGAGCACAAATCTCTGCAACAAGTGCAAACTTGGCAAATATCTGTGAGCTGCAGCCCGTGTCCTGCTGTTGGGAGCCCCAGGTGCCACCCAAAGGGCAGCCCAGCAGCAGCACACATCCAGGATGCAATGGGCAAATGGACAATTTAATACTTTAAGCTCCTTTGAAAACTGAAGCAAATCAAGTTCTGTTTTCCCTGTTGATTTATGTCCTGGCAGTGTGGAACAGCCTGCAGTAGGTCAGTGACTACAGGAGATGATGTGACCAGGAATGGCTTGTGCTGCTCCACACAGGCAGCTGCTCTGTTCCAAGCATGTGATAAAACTTGGATGCTGTTGTGTTACAGGCTTCACGTGGCCTAGAAAAGCTCACTGGGAAAATCTTTGTTCTCCCCAGGCTGACAGTCACACGGGGAAACTCAGGGCCTGTGGCATTACAATTTAGTTCAAAGTCCTGGATTTGAAAGGTCTTTTCACCAAACTCTCTAATGAAAACAACGCTCAGGCACACGCTCCTGTGCCAGGATATTAAACATGACAAAAAAAAACCTGACTTCACCCAGACTGTGCTTCTCTGCTTCTTCCTGACACCAACTTTCAAGGTGTTCCTGTTAGGACGTTATTTATTCATGCAGATACTCTCACACACGCAAGAAGAAACGCAGAGAACGACAGGAAAATGGCAAACAAGAAAGGAGCCCCTGCCTGCCTGTCTCACCCAGCACGAGCTGCAGAGCCCTCAGCACTTGTGATGCTCTTAAATCTCGTCGAGCCACAAAGTGCAAACAGACAGGATCAGCACGTGAGACAAGTTCTTAAGCTTCCCTCAATCATTGTAATTAACACCTGATCATTTCAAGTTAAGAACAAATTAAACCCCTGACAAGCACAATCACAGATTACACAGAAATTGATTTATAAATAGGGAGGGAGCACGTGGCTGAGCCAGGGGTGGATCAGGCCTGAGCAGCTCCTCAGAGGGCAGGCAGCTGGCACAATTCAGCTTTACGTGCTGAAGGTTAAACTGGTTTCCTTAGTCAGTATTTTTAGGACTAACTGCAGAAGATTCAGCCCTCAGTAATTAGATATTTCAAGATGAATCCCTTGTGGTTATCCCAGAAACGTCCGAGTGAATGAAGAGCAGCAGGCTGGGATTAACGTGGCTGACTCAGACAAAAGCATTAATACCACTGGCAGCTCTCAGGCAGACACAAAGCTCCCACTGTCCCAATTCCTGCAGGAACATCCCTTGCCTTACCTGAGGGGGGGCTTTCTTCAGCAGCACCAGAAGGGCTTGCAAGACCAGGTTGGAGAACCGAGGCCCAATTGGGACATAATCTGAAAGGAAAAATGCATTTGGATGCCCATGGAGCAGATGCACATTTAAAACACTTCATTATATCAAAACCAGTTCAATGCTCCTGAAGCAAATGGTTGCAGATAATTTCCAGTTTGCAATGTTTCCACATTGCAAATACATCAATATTTCTGCAGCAGCCAGCACAGCTCTCCCTCCTCCTGACTCACCTAAAAGTCGCTCAATGTCGTCCACAACAACACAGCTGAGCTGGGACTTGTAGGCATCATCAAAGATCTGAAAAACAGCAAAACATCTGAGTGTTAAACCTCAGCCACAGGACTGTGACAGCCACAGCTGGGCCTGCTGATGTGGGTTCAGCTGAACACAGCAGCACTGAGAGGAATAAACTGAGAATGAAACAGGCAGGTAATGAGAGATCAGGCTCCCTGCAGGCAATAAAATACTGCCATCTCCACAAATTCCATTTATTTATTCATTTACCTCCCACCCCTGGCAACAAGCAGCTGCCCTGAGGTTCACTGTAACACCATTCCTCTGTTTTTGGTGCTGGGGCAACACTGATAATGTAACACACACACAGAGAACCTCCCCAGCTGTAACACAGCTGTGAAGCTTTTCCCCTCAGGCTGGATAGTGGGTCCTGTCCAGAACAGCACCCTGCAGGGAGAAGGGCCTGACTCAGGTGTGGATCTCAGCCCCAGCCACCCTTCCTGGAGCAGCACAGAGTGTCCTGCACAGCCCTGGGTGTGAGCAGGAGGCAGCACTAAGGACAGCAGTGGTGCTGCAGCCCTGCCTCCAGCCATCCCTGATTCCAGTGAATCCAAAGGCTCCTTTTGGAATCCAAGTCACAAACTGGACTTCCATTCCTTCTCCTAAGAAGCTTCCTGCCCTCACAAACTCTACAACCCTGCACCAAACTATCAGAGCAACATTCAGCTCACAGGCTCCATTCAGTACCATCCACCTGAAGAGTAAGTGCTGGGCTGCTTCAGGAAATGAAGATGTTCAACTCTGTTCACATTTCCCGGCTCCCCAGGGTGTTAAAGCTCCTGTTTAACCCAAGACCCCACCTCAGAACGGGTCCTTGTCCCACCCAGGCAGGATCTGTTCTCTTCAAGTGCAGCCCCAAGCCCTTCCTGCCTCCCCCTTCACAGGCAGAGCTCCAGGGCTGCTCATCCCAGATCTGTTCTGCTGCACTGTTTGCCAGGATCACACACCAGAATGGAGCCTTGGAACCTTCCCCGAGTCACTCAGTGCCACAAAAACATTGTGACAAGAGGGACAGGACACAGGGAATGGCTTCCCACTGCCAGAGGACAGGGAGAGATGGGATATGAGGAAGGAATTGTTCCATATGAAGGTGGGGAGGCCCTGGCACAGGGTGCCCAGAGAAGCTGTGACTGTCTCTGGATCCCTGGGAGTGTCCAAGGCCAGGCTGGACAGGACTTGGAGTATTCTGGGACAGTGGGAGGTGTCCCTGCCGTGGCAGAGGGTGGATCTGGATGGACTTTAAGGTCCCACCCAGCCCAAACCATTCTACAATTCTGTGATACATCCAACTTTATAAATAAACACATGCAGGATTTCCAGACCTAGAGAGAGCAGAAAACACCATCCAAAGGGTAATTCACCATCCCAAGGGTAATTCACCATCCCAAAGGTAATTCACCTTTCCCCCCTCCACAAAAGAACCCAGAGCTGGGCTGTCACCAGGCACAGGGGAGGACACACACGTACCTTCTTCATGGCCTGGCATTTGGCTGTTTCAGAAAAGCCAATCATCTTATCAGGAGAACAGATCTTGATAAAGGGGAAGTTGGATTCTTCTGCTATTTTTGCTGCTAAAGCAGTCTTCCCACTGTGGGGGGGGCCTGAAGCAAAAGGACAAACAAGGAATAAACAAGGAGAAAACAGCTCTGACAATGCTCAGGGTGGATGATACTTTAGGGTATGTTTAGAATTCCATCCAGAGGCATCTGCAGTGTGAAATGAGTGTTTTTCTTGCTTGCAGAAGGAACACACTAACTCCTGGTGCAACCCACTCCTCCACACGAAGGTAATTAATGGAACTACTTGAGCATATGCAGAATGGT
Organism: Sinosuthora webbiana; assembly: GCA_013397395.1. Classification (NCBI taxonomy): domain Eukaryota; kingdom Metazoa; phylum Chordata; class Aves; order Passeriformes; family Sylviidae; genus Sinosuthora; species Sinosuthora webbiana. The sequence goes on along the minus strand of VXBN01014821.1, from coordinate 490,702 downwards.
TTGCCATGACACAAGAGAGGACATTACACTTTCTGGAGGAGCACCCATGGCCCCAAAACGTGTGAGTTTGTGTTTTGGGAAAATTTCTTGAGCTTATGTCCTGTCTCAGTATGATCTCTGCTGGCACCTTGGCAAACAAGCCAGCACAGGAACACCAGGGAAACACTGGCAAAGACAATGTCATTTGCCTGAATTCACACCAGGACAATTCAGAGACCACAGACACACCTGAATCCATGCACACAACGTGAATCAGTTTGGAGGGACAGAAGGAATTGTTGGGCACTAACATAAAGAACTACTCAGGGTTAACTCCAAAGCTACAGACCACAAGCAACAGTGGTAATCCATCTTATTGGACCTCGGGAAAGGAAAAATGGAAGAGATAAATAACAAATTCTACTCCAATATAACAAATTCTCCTCCAAAATCTGTAACACAGATACTGGAACCAGTTTCCACTGTCTGGAAATTCTCCTTAGTCAGTAACAGTGTGGATGGAGAGAAATCCACCTTTAACTGACACAGACACCTAAATGTGGCTGTTTGAACTCAGCTAATTGTACTGATGAGCTCTCCAGTGACTTCAAAGAGAATTTAGAAACTGACTCAGCTAGAGACATCTCCACTGCAAACCAGCCAAGCTCAGGTTATTCACTGGGTACATTTTGGTGATCAGCTGGGTACATTCCCCTCTCCCTTGCTCCAAGCACAGGATTCCCTCTGGCTGAGGAGACAAATTGAATATCCAAAGCAATTCCACGCAAGCAAACTGAAAGAGCCCGATTCCATTTCTCTCCCAAGGTGTTTCCTGCAGGTGCAGGATGTCAGAGGTGAGCAGGGGGGCAGATCAGAAGGGGATGTCCCAGCTGTACCTTCCAGCAGCACGCTGACCAGGGGAGTGCGGTCGCTGTTCTTGGTCTGCTGCACCAGCAGCTCCCCATCATCCAACACCCTCGTCACTGGGTCCCCCCACTTAATGATGCCATTCATGATGTAGCTGGCATAGTCCTCCTGGTTGGTTCCAAATGCCTGCAGAAGAGAGGGAACATTTCTTTCATCAAAAAAAAAAAATTCTCATTCCATCAGAAAAACCATGAAACAATTCAACAAAAATGACCATGAGCAAGGCTCTGGAAGTGAGACAGTCACAGCCCCTGGTGACTCACAGCATTCCAGCTCAGAGGGCTGAGCACAGGTGGAGACCAGACACGTTCAGAAACATCTTTTCATACGCCCTCACAACCAGTTCCAGTCAGTGCAAGTTCCCAGTGGGTTCTGACTCCACACTGTGTGGAGACAATTCTCAGAAATGAGGCTTAAACCTCCTCCTACAGCCCAGGGTAAAGCTGTCACCCAGGAACTGAAGTGGCCTAAAAGGGAAAGCAGTGACAAGGAGAAGAAACCCCCAGCTGATTTTTATCTGTTCTAGTTCTCTTTCTGACTCTCCAGGCAGCAACAGGCACACAGAGAGCTCAGAGCTCCCCACTTTCACAGGACATGAGGCAGCACTGCTGTGTGACCCCAAAGGAAGCTGCTCCCTCCCATCACTGACTGCACTGTGGCTGTCCCTGCAGGCCCCCAGTGCCCACTCACGGGTTTGATATCGTTCTCCAAGGACGCAAAGAAGTCTCCTCTGGTCACACGCAGGCTCTCTGCCTTCTCCATGTCCACCTCCACTTTGTTGCTGGCCTAGAAAGGCAAAAAAGGACACTGAGGTCCAGCAGTACCACACTGCCCCTCCCCAGCTTCCCTGCACAGCCCCAGCCCTGTGGCTGGCCTGGATCAGTGAGAAAAACGCTTCTGTTGGGGCATCTGCTGGAGCCATCCCCACTCCCAGAGCCACATCCCAGCCCCACAGAGCCTTTCAGGGCAGCTGTCCCACCCCCCTGGGTGATGCTCAAGTGCAGAGGGTGTCTGGGACCCCCATTCCAGAGAAGCCATCCCTGCTAAGAACAGGACTGAAGCTCCGGCCCATCCTTGCTGTGCTGCAAACCAGGAGTCAGTGAGGCTCAGACTGGTGCCAGTGTGGGACTGACCTCATCCCAGTTCAAACTCCCAGAACTTACTGGGATTACATAGGCACCCTTCAGAGCCTGGAACTGAGACAAATAAACTACATTTAACTCTCAAAAACATGTCTCAGACATTCCCCTCCAACAGGACCTGCAAAAACAGAGCATGGGAAGGAAAAATAACAGTAAAAATAATGACATGGCGCTTGTCTTGAAGAGCAGCAAATGCAGCCCCTAAACAGCAGCCACAGGAATCCAGCCTGGCCAATCCTCCTGTGCCAGACACACAGCCAGAGGATGGCTGAAATGAGAGTCCCTTCTCCCAAAAACACCCACCAAGCACAAACACAGGGTGCCAAATACACAACTGAGTGGATCTTTAGTACAGGTGATCACTTTTCTACTTTGCAGAGGGAGATGAAGGTACCTGAAACACTCAATATATTCCTGAAGTTGTGGAAAAACCTTAAAACCAGGGGGGTTCTTACCTCCCCAGCCTTTAATGAGTTCATGTTTTAATTTTTCACACACACACCTTGAGATAATCACAAGAGTTCAAATGATTCAGGAGACAATGCCCCTGCATTTTCCATTCGTGCTCCTGCTTCTCACAGGTGCTTCTGAAAACTAGGTCAGGCCTATGATGTACATTTTAAATTTTCATTACTTGTAGGGAAGAATAAAGTACTTTACTGCATCATATAGCTAAAAGCCATTTCAGAATAAAGAACATTACCCAAAATTACTGTGTCAAAGTGTCTGAAAAGCAAACAACACGTGGCCACTTCCCATGGGGAAAACACATCCATACATTTCTGAGATGTGGATCACAAACCACCCCAGAGGAGGGGACTGCTCTTTCACATCTGCACATTGCCATCTCCCCTCTTCCCACGTGACTTCTTGGCACAACAGGGAATAGATCAAAACACCAACGCTCCCCAAACTCACCCAAAACTCAAGCACTGAGGAAACATCAACTATAAGCCAAATTAATTATTTAAGGAAACTGTTTTGCCTGCAAAGGGAAGAATCCAGAAGTGCTGATTTTTTTTTTTTTTTTGAGACAGAGCACAAGAAAATGAGAAAGTGATGATGTCTGTGGGTTTTTTGCTATATGAAACAATAACTTGTCAAGTATTATGGTTATACAAGACTAATTAGCAGGAGGAGTAATTTTTTCCTTTAGAAGGAGCACTCCCAGGAGATATAAATGTCTAAGCAGCAAATGATTTCTCACTTAAATGAAAGTGTGATTTGCTCTCCCCACATTTGAGGCTGAGCAGATTTTTACTGAACAACAGCCCTGTGCTGTGGGATTGATGTCCAGGGCTTCTCCCTGCAGGAGCTGCCCCCAGCCCTGGCCAGGGGAGCAGGGGCTGTGCCTCAGGCTCCTTCCTCACCACCTCATCATCTCATATTTCAACACCACCGAATACTGAGCTCTGCATCTGCCCTCACACCCCTGACATTTCATGGCCCTGAGCTCCCTCCTGAAGACACACTGACCCCCTCCCCAGCCAGCAGGACTGGGAGGGCAGGGAAGTGTTCCCAGAGAACAGAGGGAGCTGGGAATGTTGCAGGGATCGTGGACGAGGGGTGATCACCATGTCAGCACTGATTTGCAGTGAGAGACTTTGTACAAAGCCCTCGGAATTCAACCAATCCTTGGAGCAAAGGATTCCTTCCACAGCTGAAACACTTCTCCACACAAAGCACATCCCCTCTGCTGTTCTGGTTCTTGCATTAGGAAACAGGGAACATTCCCTGATCCCAGCACACTCACACTCTCCATAACCCCTCCCCATGCTTTCTTCAGGCTGAGGAATCCTAATTTAATCATTTTGCCAAAGAAAACCCTCCTGTACCTCTGACCCCCTGCTGCCATTCTATACCCTGGTTCTAGCATGATCCAAGGGATTTTATCCACGATGTAATCACAGCCCCACTTCTGCTCTTCACCTCTCCTGGTAAATTCCAACCTTGTTATTTTGCTGTTTTCACTGACAGAGACAGAGCTGGGATTTCCAGACTATTCCAGCTCCAGGAACTTGACCCCAGGTGATGGTCAGGTTAGTCCCCATCCCTGTCTCCACCTGTTTGAGCTCTCTCTCCCAGTGGACAGCTAAAATTCACTGGCATCTTGTGCCCTGACCTCCTTTCAAACGCCCCCTGCAGATCTCCACTGGTGACCTTTGTCTCTATGCCCCCAGACCAGCTCTGAGGTTGTAACCTCCCCTTCCTTACAGAACATTTATGAACACACTGAGCTGCACAGGCTCCAGCAGAGCCTCCCTATAAATGGCTGTTCTAATTCCCACCTTGTCTCCTGGGTCCAATGCACAAACTGCACTCAAGACTTTCAGTTTTTATCAGAACATCCTCAAAAACCACCCCTTCCACCCCACCAAGCTGTGCAAGAGGCACTTGGAGGAGAGGGAAGAGGGAATTCAGAATGAAAGAGAAGCACAGGGGAAAAGGTGCCCACATGAATTTCATCTCCTAAGGTACACTGATAGGCCGCTTTCCATTTGGAAGTAAACATTCAAGATTCCAAATGTAATTATTTTCCCTTTTTCGCCCCAGCAGGAGATGACAGGACTGACCTTAATGTGTCTGTTCATGGCAGTGGACTGAGCAGCTCGAACCAAACCTTCCAGCTCAGCACCACTGAAGTTTTTGGTCTCCACTGCCAGCTCTGCAATGTCCACATCCTCAGCCAGCAGCTGGTGCTCCCTCATCCTCACCGTGTGGATGTGGAGGATCTGGAATCGGCCCTTCTCATCTGGCAGGCCTGGGATGGGGAACAGAACACACCCAAGCCCTGAGCACAGCACTGCAAACCCCCCTGTGCCTCCCCTCGGCCTCCCTTCCCTCCAAGGCCCCTTCTCACCACGAGCAGCTTGCACTTACAATGGGGGAATCAGATGCTGCTTTTCACTGAGAACATTCAGTTCCATTGACTGCTAAACTGAGCAGTGTCACCACCAAACCACAGAGAAAAGCACAAGGCTGAGTTTCTTTCCTCAGGGTTCCTCCAAATTGGTTGCTCCCAGATTTCCACACCAGGAATGACAATCTGTTCAGCTCCCTGGCATCCCTCAATCCAGCTCCCACCTTGCCTGGCCTTCCTGCAATTTCCACCCAGGAATGAGCTGGTACCATTATTTGCCTCCTTTCCTTCACAGAAGAGACTCAGGGTCCTGCCTGCCCATCCCTGCCCACCCTGCTGGGCAGGAACTGAGATCAGGTTTATCAGGAGGGAAATCCAAAGTGGTATTTTATTGCTCTGATTTAATCTGTGTTCTGGAGGGAGCTGCAGGATGCTCAGCACCTGAGCCATCCTGGGGATTGTTCACATCATGATCAGTGTTTGCTTTGCTGCTGTAGGTTCATGGAGTTGAGGAGCTGGGATCTGCAGGGTGCTTACCAATCTCCATCTTCACCTCCAGCCTCCCCGGCCTCAGCAGGGCCTCATCAATCAGGTCAGGTCTGTTGGTCATTCCTAAAGTCAAAGTTAAAAACAAAACTGTTATCTGAGCTTCCTGAGTGGGTTTCCAGCCCCTGGTACAGCCCATAGAGCTGGGGACTCAAAGAGTCCCAAGAAAACAAACTGAAGGCATCTGGAATCATCATCTTCTGGAATGCTGGGAGGGAGAGTCAGGGCAGGGATCAAACCTGTGCTTGTGGCTCTGTCTGTCCTTGTGGAGTACCTGCAGGGCTCCTGCAGCAGAACAAGCACAGCTGGAGCAGCCCCACTCCCCCACAGGCTGATACATCAATTCTATCAGCCCTTGCAGCTTTCCCTAAGCTATGAAACCCTCCTTATCAAAAATTAAACAAGGAAACTGCTGAAAGCAGCAATATCTGCCAACCACAGCAGCATCTCCCGTTAAACCTGCTGCTGCTGCTGCTCCAAGAGCAGCCATGGTCCCTCAGCTGACCTGCAGTGAGGCAAACACCAGCAGTGCTCAGGCAGCCCTGAGGACAGAGCAAGGCAGCCCCACGTACCAATGACCAGGATGTTGTTGAGCTGCTCCACGCCATCGATTTTGGAGAGCAGCTGGTTCACCACGGTGTCGTGCACGCCGGTGCTGCCAGCCATGCTGCCCCTCTGCTTGCAGATGGCATCAATCTCATCAAAAATGATGATGTGCACCCCACTGTTGGCTCCAAGCTGTGGGAGAGAGCACGAGGCAGGAATGTCACCAGTCTGATTGCTGAGAGCGATCCAAAATCAACGGTGACGTCAGGCACACAGGCATAGCACTGACACTCCCTGTGTGTGCTCAGCATCACACAAGTGTGTGTGTGTGTGTGTGTCTCACCCCTTTCCAGGGAAACATCCTGCCCATCTCCAGCCCAGGGGGCTCTGCCCAAACCCAGGAGTTTGCAGGTACACAGGTTTCAAGGCAGAGCACGAGGCTGAGCAAGCCAAGCAAAGCTGGAACACGCAGCTCAAAGGGTCCCAGCCCTTGGTACCTGGCAAAGGGACAGGGAGCAAGGCTTGTCTGTGGAGGGAGGGATGCAGCAGGGTGGGAACACCCCAGGCTGGACTGAAGTGAGTAAATACACAGCTTGCCAGAGCAGCTTTGTTGATAATATTTTTTAAGGAGCCCAGTCTCTCCGTGCCAGGGAGACCCAGAACTGCCATTTCCAGGTTCACTCAGGGGTGAGGCAGTTGCAGCTGGTAAGAGAACAGGATACTTTTTGTGACTGCATTATGAAGCTTTTTCCCTTCAAATTCCACTTCTAAAACATCTTTTGTGGCCAGTGCAGACCATGTTATCTCTGGGTGAATGTGCTGGCTCTGGCAATCTGCCCCAGACACAGGCAGCACAATGCCAACCTTTTGGAGACCTTTTTAATCTCCCAGCTGTCATCAGGCCCAGCCCCTGCAGCCAATATCGAGTATTGTATTTTAACAGGTGTGTTATTGCCAAGGGAAAGCAGCTCCCAGAGATCCTGCAACCACCAGGGAGCAGGAGATTGCTCATGTGAGTCTGTGTTACCACACAGAGCTGATTGACTGACTAATAAACCTTCTGCTGAAGAAATGGAATTATTTCAAGTCACCACCAAAATCTGCATCTTGTGAGCTGAATAAAATTAAGGGATCATTTGCTAATGACTGCTGAAAAGACTTCCCTGTATTTAACTGTGACTAGCCTGACATTTTGATTTTCCTTAGCAGAAAAACTATCGTGATCAAGTGATCCGCAGCAGAGAAAAATTACCGTAGCACACATGAAAGAAGTACTTACACCATGAAATTAAAGACTGGGGCTTTGAAAGCCAGCTAAAGTAATGGCTAAAAAAACATCACCAGAAAAAACAGAACCTTCATCTCCACTTCCAGTTTCAAAGATGTCTAGTTTTAAGACGCTATTCTCATCCTTTCTGCTGAGAAAAATGAACCATGTATTGATTGTAACACTTCACGTGCTACAACATGCTACCTGCAACCTAAAAACCTGAAACCCTGAAAGCTTATGTGCCAGCTTAATTTAGTAAGAAAAACCCAAACAGATTCAATTGTCTTTCCCACCAGAAAAAAAAAACAAAAACAGGAAAAGTTTTACAATCTGAGTTTTAAGGACTTTTGGAGCAGGTGACAGCACGTGACCCAAAGCAAGCAGGGTGGGCACTGCTGTATTACACCCAAATAACTGTGTGTGGAATCTCAGCACACTGAACCTGTCTGCAGAGCTGCCTGGAGCCCAGCTGCCTTTCCAGCTCCCAAGGTGTGTGAGCCTGCACAACCCCAACGCTCCACGGCTCACCAGGAATGACCAGAACCCCAAGCCAAGCTGTGACTCTGCCTTTAATTCAAGCAATAATTTGCAGATTCCAGACTCCTTCTGGTCCCTCCCAGGCGCACTCCCACAACCCCATTCCTGCGTGTGCTCACCCTCCTCTGCTCCTCCTCTGCATCAGCAAACAGCTTCCTGATGTTGGCCTCGGACTCTCCCACGTATTTGTTGAGGATCTCGGGCCCGTTGACCACCTTGGGCTCCCTGGCATTGAGCATCTTCCCGATCTGCCGCGCCATCAGCGTCTTCCCGCAGCCCGGGGGCCCGTACAGGAGGATGCCCTTGACGTGCTTGCAGCCTGCAAGGACAGGGGACAGGCTGAGAGGGGATGGGGACAGCCACGGAGCACTGAGGGAGGCACTCCTGCAGGGAGCTGGGCCTGAGCTCTGCTCGGTGCCTCTGTCACAGAAATTCAGACACAGGTGGGATCAGTGTCATGCCAGTGATGTGCCAAGGGAAAACAACCCCTGGAACAGCTCAAGGGCTCTCCATCCGTCAGCCACACTGAGCTGTAACTCCTGGTCAGGAATACACAGCACCAGAGATCCCCTGGGAAATGTGGGAATGACATAATTCTCACCAAGAGGAGGTCCCAGGGATGCTGCTCATCCCCAGGTAGAGGGGGGCTGCAGACACGCTTTTTTACACCCTGCACACCAAGCAAGGCAGACACACAGGTCAGACACCTCATCTAATTCTTGGAAGAGAAAATGAGGAACATTGTGTGACAACACCAAAATTTTTACCCCTGTGCTGGGCTTTGGTGAGTCCCACATCACACATGCAGTTCTGACTGCACATTCATAGAATAAATATTGAGAAAACTGAAAACAACCCTTCCAACCAGAACCATCAGCCCAAAATCCTTGACCTGTAATTAGAAAGACCTGAAATATTCTAATTTGTTCAAATAACAGGACTTTGGACACTGTGTATGAGAATTTAAATTCTCTCTGGTAGGGAAAGGGAGCTGCAATTTCTGCAAGCTGAGGCTGGACACATCCCAGTCAGTGACAGGCACATGTGTCCCAGGTGTGCTCACAGCTCCTGGGAGAGGCTGCAGGTGAGAACAAGAAGAGTTTTCCTGGAGGATTTGTGGAATTGTGGATACACAGCTTGTGAGCCCCACACAGGTTTTATCAGTATGATGTCTCTGAATATCCTTATGCCCAAACTCCCCAAGCCCTGCCTCACACCGTGCCAGGAGAGCTTGTGGGACCAGCCCCTGCCCATAACCAGGTTTGTTTTGTTCCTTTAACGAGACCATGAGCATTCAGACCAGATCTGGCCAGGAGGAAAATTAACTGCACAAGATTAAACCTTTGGCCTGGAAGCTGCTGTTGGAAAACCCTGCAGGAGGAGAGCAGAGATCTCAGCACCAGGTTCTGAACACTGAGCACCAGGCTCAGAAAAATCCTTAGAGGAGAGAGGGGACATGGCCTCAGGAGTGCTGGGGGAATGGTGGGATTCAAACTTAGAGGGTGTTTTCCACTTTTTAATGAATATATGAACATCTATTTTTTTCTCCATTCTTGCAGATTGACCTCTTTAAGAATGCGACCCACCCAACAAGAGCCCTGCAGTGCTCGGGATGCACATTAAAAGCAGAACCAACAAAAGGCAGCAAACTGATGGCCCCAAGCTCAGACTGAGGGGACCTGAGCTCAGTTTCTGCCAGGCTTAAGGAGCTTGAGCACATGGAGTTGTCTGTCACCCCACAGGATGACCTCCCTCCTGGTTTCTGGCTTGTCTCAGCTCCATGGTAACCTCACCCCATCCCACAGGGCCCTCAGGGCAATTCCACCTGTAAAGGACAAACACTTATCCCTTATCACCTTCCCAATACTCTGCTGTGATTTCATTTACTCCCGAAGGTTATGGCAATAAAGAATTGATTTCAGTCTGAATAACTGCTCAATATAACTTAATTCCTGTTACCCCACATGCTCTCTTCCCTGTCTCTCTGGCTGTTCATTCACTGCAGTGAATTTCCATGGACACTGCCACGAGGAGCAGCTGATCCCTCCCAAGCCCAGAGAGCAGCAGTGCTGCACTGGGCAAGCCCAGCAATACAGCTGAGAGATCCTGCTGGGCTTCTCTGCTGATCAAAAATTTACTACAGAAACCAAGAGCCGTGGCTAAGAACTCCTGAGTCAGAGCTGAGGCATCTGCAAGTCAAAAGCATCAACAATATAAACTGGCAGTGAAGACAAACTTCACAGGGGAGGGAATGAGGCACAGAAAAATTAAAAGCTCTTCCTGTCAAACCCCTGTCATGAGGGCATTGTTACCGTGGGGGAACCATGGTCTCCTCTGTAACCAAACAGCACCAGGCAGGACGGTGCTGACAAGGGATCTCTGCAGGGAAATCCCAGCACAGTGGTGCTCCAACAGCTCCTGGGCTCCAGCACGAGGCCACCAAAGGGCTACAGAGGCCACCCAAGGGCTACAGAGGCCACCCAAGGGCCCTGGCAGGTCAGGGCTCTGCTCCCAGCCCAGCGAGGCAGGGCCATGGTACTGCAGGGAGTGACTGTGCCAGGGTGTTCACACCACAAACACCAACACCCTGAGCCTGGTTTGTTCTGCTGTTTTTCTTCTAAGTCCTGTGAGAAGTGTTGAAGGGAGCTGGAAAGGGGCTCAGCCTGGAGAAAAAGAGGCTCAGGGGGGACCTTGTGGCTCTGCACAACTCCCTGACAGGAGGGGACAGCCGGGGGGGTCGGGCTCTGCTCCCAGTGAACAGGGACAGGAGGAGAGGGAACGGCCTCAGCCTGGGCCAGGGGAGGCTCAGGGTGGACAGCAGCAGGAATTTCCCCATGGAAAGGGTGCTCAGGCCTTGGCAGGGGCTGCCCAGGGAGGTTTGGAGTCCCCATCCCTGGAGGTGTCCAAGGAAAGACTGAAGGTGGCACTCTGGGCTGGGGACAAGGTGAGGATCAGGCACAGCCTGGGCTCAATGGTCTTGGAAATCTTTTCCAACCTTAATGATTCTGGGATTCCTGCAACTCCCAGTCTCTCTCCTAGAAGGAGTACAGCTGAGTTATATCCCCCAGAAGCTTCTTCACAGCCCAAAAACTCTGAACTTCTTAAAAAGCACAAACATTCCCCTCTCTGCAGGAGCTGCCTCGGCCACAGCAGAGGGCTCAGCCTGGAACACCCCACACCCCAAATCTCATCTCCCACGGTGGGGGTGGAACACAAAACACAAACTGGCTTGGGCAAATCTGCTTAGAAACCTCCTAGAATGTTCATCTTCTTCCTGTTCAAGGGAAAAGGGAAGGGAAAAGGAACAGAATCCTGGAATACTTTGAGTGGGAAGGGACCCACAGGATCACCCAGTCCCACCCCTGGCCCTGCACAGACACCCCAACAATCCCACCCTGGGCATCCCTGAGAGCTCCTGGAGCTCCGGCAGCCTCGGGGCTGGGACCATTCCCTGGGGAGCCTGGGCAGTGCCTGAACCCTCTGGGGGAAGAACCTTTCCCTGATACCCAACCAAACCCCCCTGTGACACAACCTCAGGCCATTCCCCGGAGTCTTCCTCAGAGAAATGCCAGCTCTGAGCCCAGCAGGTGCCCTGAGACGATTCCCCAGCCTGACCCAGATGAGCTCAGCCCGTGCTGGACAATCCACGCTCCCCCCAACCCCTGAGGACATCACTGACCACCTGCTGCAAGGCCTGGCTGCCACTGAATGGGCAACACTGAGAGCAGGCTGTGAGTCAGGTGGCAGAACATCCCTGAACCCAAAACAATTAGTTCCTATTCAAATAAAACTGCCACAAGCAACTCCAGCAGACATTTCCCTTCACAGCCACGTTCACCTGGCTAAAATCAAAGTTTTAAGGACAAGCAGGACTTTATTAAAATAGACAGGCGATGACAAATCACAAATGTTACCTCTCAAATCACAGTGGGATCCTCTGCACCACACAGGAATTTTGATTAAGTTTATCTCCCCTCTGCTGATTTCACCAACGTGGCCCAAATGTCAATACTATTATGAGAATCTTTCTAACCACAAATTACAGCTGTGCAGACAAATCCAACCAGTTCAGCCCATCATTTGATGAGCTCCAAAAAAAAAAGGTCATTGCTGTAACCCGATCCTTAAATTATGCCATTCAATGGCAGTTAGAGGCTGAATAGGGACATTAACAGGAACTCAAACATACAAATATGGGCAACAAAATGTAAGGGAAAATTCATAAAAACTGCTGAGGATGTTACTGGTGTTACCAATGGAAGTCAAACTCTGTTTTGACACAGAACATCACCTGCCCAAAGACAAGATAAAGTTTATTTGTTCAATTCTCCCTCTTCAATTTATTGGAGAGATCTGAAGAACAGATTTAGTATAACAGGGATTTTCTACCTGGGAGTGTAATTCCCCTTTTAATTAAAATCAAAGCATTCTGGTGTGATTGGATCACTCGGATGCACCACCAGGAACCTGCATGGATGGGAAGGCCCCAGCACAGCAGGGAGATGTTTATCTCTGCACATTCATCTTGGGGCAGGTTACAGGAAGTTCAGGGTTCCCAGACTTCACCTGCCACACAGGCAAAATCTCCCCTAGAAGTCGAGCTGGGTGGAATTTCCCTCTCCTGTCAGGCTGTAAGGCCAGAGTCCCTCCGGGCTCCCTGACAATCCAACACGGAGTGAGACTGAAGGAACTGCTGTCTGCTTTGAATTCAAAGCTGGAGCAGGGAAAAGGCCACGCCTAAACCAGAATTTTCATTTTCTCAATGGCCACATTTTTGATTTATCAAATCCTTTGCCACCGGAAAGAGAAGACGAAGTAAAATTCTCCATGGACCTTTGGAAACGGATCCCTCAGCACATCCCACTGGCTCTGAGGAGCTCAGTGCACACACATCCATCAGGAGGCAATGATGAGATTTATGACAAGGGCATTTATCCCTTTCTGAGGGAATGTGCTAGAAATGAAAATAAATCAGCTTGAGAGACGCTTCCAACAGAATGCCTTTGGCTACAAAAACAGACTCAGGACACTCGGGAAAAGGGATTTTGGTGAGAGTATAAACAAACAAAACCAAGCACTGAGGGAAGTCAGCACAGTAGCAAAGAGTAAATGTCTCTTAAGAGAGCAGCAGAAACATCCCTAATTCCAGAGGCAGCTTCTGTGGGAAGCTGAGCACAGCCAGGAAGTTCACAGCCCACCCCACCTGGATGCCACTAACACAAATCCCACCAGCACTCCCTGCTTTCTGGGATAGGGCTGGAGCATTCCCACCTGCTCAGAAAGCCAACCTGCTGGCATTTGGGAATGCCTGGTGAACACTTCCTGCCTTGTGAACATATCTGGACACCCCAGGGGCACAGGGACAGCTCAGGGCTCCCTGCTGGGGACAAACAGGGGATGCCAGGCTGGAACAGGAGCAAAGCCCAACACCCCTGCAGCCACCTGGAGCAGGAGCAAAGCTCTCCCAGTATCCTCTGATGGCTCTGGCCATCCATGCAGAAATTCCTTTCTGCCGGTTCGGTGTAAAGGCCCTTCCCCTCCCTGCAAGCCACCCGCCACATTCCCATTTCCACATCCCTGTGTTAAAAGGGAATCACTTCCCTTGGTGACTGTGCAGAATTTGGAAGCCCTCCATCTCACAGCCCTCCCAGGACTAAAGTCCTTTGAGTCAGTTCACTCTGTGTCCAGAAGCTTTCCTGTCCCCCCACCCTGCTGCCCTCCTCCAAAGCTTTTTCCAGTTGTACTGCATCCCTTTTGATACAAATGCTGCTTCCAGCAATCCAACCCATGAACAAATTACACATCGGCTCCTCCACTTTCTTCTCCAGCCCTGGGGGGTACCTGAGTCAATCTCTGGTTTTAGGAAGGGGAGAAGACTGACAGATGTCAGGGACTTCCTCACTGTTCTCTCCAAAGGAAGAGTTCAGTGCCCAGACTCAGCCTGGACCTGGATCCAGGTGCCTCAGGGTGAGCAGAGCACTTCATGTTAAATTAGGAGAAGAAAGCACTGGTCCATTCTCAGCAAGGAAAAAGAGTTAACAACAGCAAATGCTCAGTTCAAGCTGTTAAATACTTTTTTTACACCAGTGAAGACTTGACATTTTATGTGACAGCTGATATTAATAAAAGTGACAAACAGGCAGCAACAGGAAACAGAAGCAGAAAAAGAACAAGGGACACAAGAGCCCTCAACTGTTGGATACTGGCAGATCACTTGGACATGAACTTCACCCAGGGGAACTCAGAGTGGGTGAAATCATCTCAAAGTCAGTGAGCACCTGAGCAGGGTGAGTGAGAAACCAGGGGGAAGATGGTGAATGTCATCCCTGATGTTATAAAGGGAAAAGGGAGGGAACAGTGGGGTTGGACTAAACTGAGAGGTCCCTTTCAACCTCAGCAGTTTTCTGATTGTGTGGTACAGACCTAGCACTAACCTGATGGCTGGAAAATTCTGAGATAATGTCTTTTTAAGTGGGTAGAAGAAAAAAAAGACTACAAGAAGTAGCCAGAACAACTTTATTCGGCCAGTCTGAGACTGGCCCCTCCGGGAAAACATGGGGGTCCCACACAGAGGGTTTGAGGAAACAAAGAGAGCAAGAGAGGGACATTCAGACTTCCCTAAAGATATAAATAGGTGTTAGACATCCTCCTAGACAGGCAGGAAAAGCACAGGCTGAATGAAGTTAGAGGTGGATGAAAAGTAGATTAAACCCCACAAAGTTTAAAGCACAGCAAGAAATGATCCATCCTGAATTTAGCGGCATGTGGTGCCTGGGAGATGGAACAGAACAGAATGCTCCAATTAAATCTGCACACTGCAAAGCCAAGAGCTACAAACACACTGACAGGCAGGATTAAATCCATCTGAAATCTATGTAACCTGATGCACGAGTTTCTAAATTGGGGAGGAATAATGAACTGCATGTCACAAAACAAAAAAAAAAGTCATCCCAGTGAGGATTCTGCTCAGGCCCAGACAGTGAGACACAGCCAGAACCTGCTGGCCCAGAATGGAGCCGTGTTCTGGGCTGGGCACCACAGTCCTGAGCAGGGAAGGGAGGAGAAACAATGATGGGTGATGTAGAGGTTATGAGAAATGGCCTCAGAATCCAGAGCTGGCCTGGAGAATCCTGCAGAGACAGGAGCAGACTGAGTGCAAAGGCTGAGAGCACTGGGTGCCCAGCAGGGCCTGGCAAGCCCAGCATCCCAGCTGAGGTTAGACATGCCTGACACTGAGTTTTCATTAAATTACCCAATTTTCAGAATGGCTGGGTGAGAACCTTTCCATCATTACTCTTCTCACACAGTATCTGAGTACTTTGAGAACATTAATGCATTAATTTTTAAGGCAGCTTAACAGAGAAGCCTCCACTTCAGACAGAATCTGAGGAAGAAAACAATCTGAGTGTCTGCTCATTTCAATGTTCTGTTGATACTTCACTTCTCCATCGTGAGCTGGACTTCAGAATTCCAGAGCTCTGACACCAACTGATCCCGAGAGGGCAGGTCAAGAGCACAGGTTAAGATGGTTCCCAGGAAACAGAAACCACCTTCAAAAAGCTCATTTGTGGTAGCAGGAGAGGATGGGGAGTTTGGGTTCCATTGCAGTCTCTTAGAAGGAACATGACCTGTAACACCAAAAATTTCTACACCTGTTAATAAATCATAACAAGGTGTCCATACAGAATTTGCTCTCTGAGGCCTCTACAACAATTCATGTGCCACAGGAGTCAGAGAAATCCCTCCCCTGCTGCAAGTCAAGATTCTGTTTCAAAGCTTGGGGACACCAGAGTGGAAATAAGGAAAAGAGGGTCAGTACAAGTGGTTTGTTTTCAAGTCTGAGAAGAGACTTTACAGTTTTGTTGCAAGTTACAGCTCCAGGCACCAAATATCACAAATACCAAGCCAAATATCAAGTGGTTAAGTATCTGTTGGAGTCAGGGGGAAAGAGGAAACAACAAGAAGAGAGAACACTGTTCTAGGCAAGGAGACAAGCTGCTGAATGAGCTAGATTTAAAGTCTCAGCAGAAAAACCAGCTTTTACCATGGATGGGAAGAAAACAACAGTCTCTTCATCGATGACATTTGTCAAATAAACAGAGGAGCTTTAGCTGGAGCAAGAGGATGCTCTGAACTGCAGCAGAGATTAACCAAAGCAGACTCCCTTCACCACAGAGTGACACAGCTTTACTGGGAGCTGGATGGCACAGACATCCTGAAAGGGCTTGAAAAGGAGGAGGATTCCCTGGAAACAGGGCTGTGAAGGGCTGTCCCTCAGGGAGAACCTCACTGGTATCTCCCTCCACCAGTGCTCCCAGGTGTGAAGTTCCTTCCTCAGAAGTGTCATTCCTATGGGTGAGGCACCAAAATGTTTCCAAACATCTTCCTCAACCCCATCCAGGGAAGGATTCGATTCCATTTGGCAGCCACAAGGTTATCAGGAGTCAAGAATTAGTCACTCTTCCCTGGGAGGGTGGGGAGGGCTGGCACAGGGTGCCCAGAGCAGCTGTGGCTGCCCCTGCATCCCTGGCAATGTCCAAGGCTAGGTTGGACACTGGGGACAGTGGAAGGTGTCCCTGCCATGGCAGGGGTGGCACTGGGTGGGCTTTAAGGTCCCTTCCAGCCCAAACCATTCTGGGATTCTGTCACATCACACCAAGCAGGGAGCTGATCTGGCTGAATACTGACCCTATGAACTATCTTTATTAATGATACTTTTTGCTGCCAACTCTCTCAGCTCCCTACAGAGCCATGCAAGTCCAAAGCCACCAGAGCAAGGCTGGGACATCCACAGATGGGAAAAGCAAACTGCCCCTTCCAGGCCAGGAGGGAGCTGGGGCAGGGTTAGTGCTGATCTAACATTTCTGCTCTTGGATAAACCAAGGCTTGCACCACCAGAGCAGCATTTCCCCCCTTGGATGATATGGTTAACTAACATTGATTTATGTGCTCCAAACCCAGAACATTCCTTGGAAGTTAGATAAACCACACACAAATTGCAAGTAATGCTGGAAGGGTCTATAGAGCCTCTGTGTAGTTATGGACAGAAATATTTATTGCATTTGGCGTGGAAGCTGCAGTCTGGGAGCACTGGGCAAAGAACACAACTGGGTGAGCACTGCAGCACCAGGGAGCAAGCAAATTCCTTCTTTTCCTTTCCCAATAAATTATTCACAAAGGTGAGCAGCTGTCACACTGACATTTCAGATCTGAAATACAGTTAAGAGCAAGTTATAACTAAGGCAAAGAAAATTAATGTCAGAAAGTTTTTGTTTTTTTCAAATTTCAGATAAGCTCTTTAGCCCTGGGGTTAATCAGAGCTCGGGAGCTCTGCTCCCAGTCCAACTTTTCTCCTGAAAAATGTCTCTTTGTGCAGCCTGGGTGTAAACATGCACAGTAAGGGTATTTGTATTTAATGTAATTTAATGGGGCACACCTTTAATTCGTTGCCCAGGGTAATCCAAATACCAGTGGTCCTTCACAGAATCTTTGTCTTCCTTTATTAAACATCACCAATTATCTTTTACCTTCACACGTGGCCCCAGACAAGGACTCTGTACTGCAGCCACAGAACCAGAGAATCCCAGAATGGTTTGGGTGAGAAGGAATCTCAAAGCCCACCCAGTGCCATCCCTGTCATGGCAGGGACACTTCCCACTGTCCCAGGTGGCTCCAAGCCCCAATGTCCAGCCTGGCCTTGGGCACTGCCAGGGATCCAGGGGCAGCCACAGCTTCTCTGGGCAGCCTGTGCCAGGACCTCAGCACCCTCAGAGGGAAGAATTTCTTCCCAATATCTAACCCAAATCTCTCCTCTGTTAGTTTAAAACCATTCCCATTCTTGTCTTGTCTTTACCTGTCCACGTAAAAAATCATTCTCCTCTGTTTTATAAGCCCCCTTTAGGCACTGGAAGGGGCTCTAAGATCTTCCCAGAGCTTTCTCTTCTCTAGGCTGAACAGCCCCAGCTCTCCCAGGCTGGCTCCACGGGAAGACTTCATGAATACACACAATAGTTGCTTCAAAAGGTAAAAATATTTCAAATACAGGAGGCTGGCTGTCAGCAACAGTGCTGAGCTGGACACCAGTGCCTCGGGGTAAAAGCTGTTCTTTCCACAGCCAGCACCATTTCTCTTATTTCTTCTCTCTGCAGAGCACTTAAATATTTAACAAATTTAAGCACTTTATGTTCTCAAGCAGAAGCAGAGAAGTTGAATCTCGCTCACAGCCACAAAACCCCCGAGAACCAAGAGAGAGAATCAGGCACTGGTTGCACCAGCCTTGGGGATTCTCCACAGCTCCTCCATACGTGTCCAAATCCCCGAGAAAAGACTGAAGGCACATCCCAGGGAAGTTTATTTTGCATCAGTTCCACAGGCACTGCAAGCGGACACGCTCCGCACACCCCCGCACAAACAGGATGTATCTCCTGATGGAAATCTGGTTTGTAATCAAAATCTTGATTGCTTCATTTGTGGGGAGAGGGAAGGTGGATCAGAAACATAAACATACACAGAAATTATACGGCTAAGTTCAAATATGAACCCACAGAGATTATATTCCGAGAACAAGGAGCAGCCAGAACATCCCCAGCCACGTTCTGTGACAGAACCAGACACCTGCAGCTGCACACTGCTTACTAAAAATTAAACCCTGCACCATTTATCTGCCTGCCAGCACATGTTTACCAAGTACTGGGACTGCCTTTCCTTCCCTTGACCCAAAAAGTGAAGGTATATTTAGAATCTGTGCTTTTATTTCACAGACTCCAGGACGTGCCAGGGCCTGTGCATCCTCCCCCCCAGCACTTCAGACCCGACCAGCAGAACTCTCACCCCAGGCTGGGTTTACTGGGCTCAGCCTGGGGGAGGACAGAGCTCATGGTGCAGCTGCCAGGAGAACTGGGATTCTGTAAAAGAGATTATGGCAGGGGAATGAAGACAAAATTTCCTCTGAGCTGTATGGAGACATGATGGCCAGGCAGTCAGGAACAGGAGCAGTGTCACTGCTATGGGTAAATGAAGCATTCAAGGAGAGAGGGTTTCATGGAACGGTTTGGGTTGAAAGAGACCTTAAAGCCCATCTGATTCCAACCCCCTGCCATAGGCAGGGACACCTTCCACCAGGCCAGGCTGCTCAGAGCCTCAATTTCAGTTCCACCAGAGCAGGATCCAGTTAAACCACGTGCCCCATTCTTTCAGACATTCCCTGTGCAGAGCTGAGTGTTTGTGCTGGGTTTGTCTCCCGTCCCCAGCCAAGCAAAAGGAGTCCAAAACACATTTGGGAGCACCAGGGGAGGCAGAGGCTCTGCCAGTCTGTTGGATCCCTCAGAAACTGCTGTTACAGCACCACAGGAGTGTCAGCTGTGGCCAGCCCTCACACACCAGGGACAGGCCTGCACCCTGGGCCCCAGCCACATTCCTCCAGGTTACACTCACCCATCTGCTCCACAATTTCAGGTGGGAAAACTCGTGAAGCAAAAGCTCTTCGGAAAATATCTGAGAATTCCTTATCCAGGCCTCCAATGCCCATTTTCTCAAAATTCCAGTCGGGGTTGATGATTGACTGCCGGTTCTCCTTGGTCTTGGATTTACCTGCAAAGCCAAGAAAGGGTTTCAAACACAGCCCAGCAGAACTGCAGCACACAGAGGTCCAGGCACAGAACAGCCCTGCAGGTCAGACCCCATCACACAAACTCTGTGCTCAATTTCCAATATTGGCCAGGAGGACACACTTGTCACAAGGACACAAGGACAGGACACCAGAACTCAGCTTGGTAAATGATTCCCAGCCTTCCAGCTGCTCAGTCCAGGGGTTTCTCCAGCCAGGTGTTGTTCCTATACATTGAAGAATCCACAGAAGATTTCTCTGCCACAAATTCACCCAGGTGCCCCTGGACCCAGGTAACCTCAGCACCCAGCTCACGTGGCTGCTGCCAGAACCAGCACCCACCCTCTTCCAGGCCACCTGGGGTGACAAAGCTTTGTCCTGCATCCTCCTCAGTCCTGCCTTTCCCAGTCCCCACCTGCTCTTCCTTGTGCAGCAGCAGCAGCCCCACACTGGAACCCTTGTTCCTCTCTGCCTTCTCTCTCCCTCTGAGGGGCAGATGGACCTGCAGGTGCTGCAGTTTGGTTGTACCTTCAGTACAGGTACAGAATGATGGATGCTCTGCTCTGTTCATACCCCTCTATAACAACATGGGATCATTCTTAGCAGCCAGGTTTAACAGTTCCTAACAACAGGGCCCACACGGCATGAGATGGGTGCAGCATTCCCTGGATCCTGCCCGGGGTCTGGCCCACCACAGCCATCGGTTTTACCCAGGTCAGGAGAGCTCCTCCTCCCACACATCATTTACAGCTCTTTGTATTGAATCTCCTCTGCCATTTCCTGCCTCAGTCACTGAGCTCAGCCAGAGCCAGCCCGGGCACCTCACTGCTCCAGCTCTTTCCCAGCTTATTCAATCATTACAATGATCAGCAAAGGCCCAGCAGAGATTCCCACTGAACTCCACTGACATCAGCTATTTCCTCCTTCCCTTTCATCACTCACTGACTCATGCAAGGACCTTCTCTCCCACAGATCTCTGTTTTGATGCTTTCTTAAGAAACTTTGACAAAGAACTTTGCTGGAGGAGCTTTGACAATCAGCCCATGCCAGCCCAGCTGCCAGTGCTTTCTGATTCCTCTAATGAGCTCCAGTAGGACCATGAGGCAGGACTGCCCTCAGACAAGGCAGGCTGGCCCTTCCCAGTCTATCACCCTTATGAAGGTATCCTCTAATTTAATGCTTTATTACAGTTTCTGTTGATTCTTTCTGTACAGACCTCAGGTTCACAGACCTGCACCTCTCCAGGCCTTCTCCAGAATCCCTTGGAAAGGAACAGCACACTCACCACTCTTGGCCCCCAGATACTGGAGCAATTTGCAGCAAAGTTACACAAAACGATTCTTTTACAACTCAGAAGAACAAAGGCAGTCCTGGCAAACCACCGCAGTTCGTTGTTTGTTCCACAACCTCTTCCAGAGGCACTCCAGGCACAGCCAGACCCCGAGCACAGGTTTGCAGCCCTTTAACCACCTCCTTTCCCTGTTGCCACTGGCATCACAGCCTCACAGAGCTCCTCACCCCCTCTGCAGAGGAGCTTGGGAGTACTCAGAGTGCTCAGGAAGCATAAAACAAGCACAAATGCTCCTGGAAGGATGCTGGCAAATCCATGTAGTCTCACCTTAGGTTTATTCAAAGGAGCATATAAACAAGCAGTGGCACTTTCATCAGTCAGATCAGCCTTCCAGGTGGCTTTCAGCATCCTCAGCTACCAGGGAAACAGAGATCTGACAACCCAGAGAAAAAGCAAAGACACTGCCAATTATTCTTAACTGCTGCAGAAATGGGAGGTTTCCTTAGACTTACACAGTGCTCTGAGGGTTGGCTCTTAATGGTTTTTCCCATGGGGACCATTCCCACCCTAGAACACCACAGCATCACAGAGACCACAGAGTCACAGGTGACTTTGGGTTGGAAGGGACTTTAAATCCCATCCAGTCCCCTCCCTGCCATGGGCAGGGACACCTTCCACTATCCCAGGCTGCTCCAAGCCCTGTCCAGCCTGGCCTTGGACATTTCAGGGATCCAGGGGCAGCCACAGCTTCTCTGGGCACCCTGTGCCAGGGCCTCCCCGCCCTCCCAGGGAACAATTCCTTCCCAAGATCCAATCCCAGCAAACAAGTCTGCATTTTGCTGCTCTGTTCCACAAGCTCTTCTAAGAGGTACTTCAAGTTCAGCCAGATAATGAATGAGCACCAAGAGTCCAGGAAGCAGAGCAAACAGCAGCTCTGTGTGAGCTCAACCAGACTCTTTAATCCTGGTCTAAACATCTGGAATCAATATTTCAATTCCAAGGGCAGCAAAACAAACAAACAGGAACGTGCCTCTGGGTAACATGCCAGGGACAGCCCGGCAGCGCTGGGGACACTGAGCACCTACAGCCCTGCAGGGAGCACCAAGCCACAATTCCCCCGTGTTTATTATCCCAGTGCTGCACTCCAGCTTTTAGGTCAGACCCCTCAGCCAGGGCTGTTCCTGCTCCCACAGAGCTTGGCCTACACTCCCCCCTTCTGGCTGCACCTCAGCACATAAAATTCCTGCAGATTGGCTTGAAACCTCTTCCATCGGTTTCATAACACAATTTTATGCTAAACAGAACAAACAGAATTGGCTTTTTAGAAAAATATTACAATTCTTCTCTATTGAAATAATGCAGGCCCTTTACTGAAGGCAGAGCTCAGCGACACTCACTTCACTTTCATCTGCCCTGTCACAATTTAATTATTCAGAACTTTACAATTCCCCAGAGACCAACAAAGCACATTAAGCAGCTCTGCCTCAGATCAATGAGGAGATTAAATGAAGTACCAATTTGACAGAAGTAAATCGAGGCACAAGAAGCTCTTTTGTCCTGTCTGCAGACAATGAAACACAATCCCGGGGAAGGGTCCCTATTCCCAATCCAGCAGCTCTCCCACGGGACCCCTCCTCACAGCCACACGTGCCAGGAGGATGATCCCGGGCCATTATTTTGCCCTGAACAGGAGCCAGGCACAATCCCCCTGCTTGCTGTGACTCAGTGAACAGGGTTATTTCACACTGCCCCCAGCTGTCCCGGCAGCAGAGTGAAAACTGAACATAATCCCGGAGTCACAGGTGGGAACTCACTGCCCTGCCCTGGAAGTTTCATTTGGTGCTCTAACAGCTGCACCCTCGTTAGGATGTTTAATTACAGCCATCCACCAGCCAGCCTACCGAGCTGTGCTGGGTTTTCAGCACAGGCTGAGTGCTCAGATCAAAACTCTGATGAGGTGCAAGGTGTGGTTACACAACAGCCTCACATCCTCCACCGCCTGGAGCACCTGTGGCAGGGAAACAGCTACGGGACACAAAGTCCCAGCCCCAAATGTGGCTCTTGAGGGCAGCATCAAACCTCAGCCCCTGCCACAAGCCCCTGCAGCGCTGGATGAGCTGAATTCTCCTTCCCTAAGTGGCTGCTACCCAGATGGTTTATTTCTGTAACAAGTACCCAGAGCACTGAGCACTTGCAGGCAAGCAGAGCTGTGCTTTAAAGCCTGTTGCAAAA
Organism: Sinosuthora webbiana; assembly: GCA_013397395.1. Lineage (NCBI taxonomy): Eukaryota > Metazoa > Chordata > Aves > Passeriformes > Sylviidae > Sinosuthora > Sinosuthora webbiana. The sequence goes on along the minus strand of VXBN01014821.1, from coordinate 467,767 downwards.
ATAAACCTCCTGGCTCCCTGAGCCCCCTCCCAGCAGCCTGCCCCTGCCACTCCTGATCCGTGGAACAGGAGCAGCAAAGGGAGCTGGACTCTAGGAAGAAGGAACAAAACAGGGAAGATAAACTAGAAAAAAATCAAAATGAAAGTGTCTGTTTGGCCTTGAATCACAGCCAGAGCCACACCACCAGCAAGGGAGGGATCTGCAGCTGGAGCTTGGGAAGAGTCCACACCTCATAGCCCTGGTAAGCATTACTTCTCTGAGTCCACACCTCATAGCACTGGTAAGCATCATTTCTCTGTTTGGGTGCAGGGACTCACCAATCAGATTGAGAGAGGAGTTCTCAGCTTTCTCAAAGGCAACTTGACTGTTTCCAAGAACCAAACCAACCTCGATCTGCAAAGGGAAGGGAAAGAAATAATTGCATTAATTACTATTAGACTCAGCTTCAGATTGCTCCTTTGGTATCTCCAAGCACATCTCAGAAGGCAGGAAAAAGCAGCAAAAGCTCCACTTCAAAAGTCACCGGGAAGAACGAAAAACACCAGCCCCTCCTCTAAAACAAACACCACTGAATGGAGAAGCTCACCAGGTGCAACAACCTGGCTTTTAAAAGCTACTGGTTTAGTTCAGCCGCAACTATTTTATTTCAGCAAGATCTAGCAAGTAAAGGAGAAAATAAAATCATGTCTTTTCTACAGAAGGAAAAATCAAAACTGGACAAAATCTGGAAGACAAAAAACTCAAGAGAGGCTGTTCCCATGAATTAGTACTTAAAGATCAAAAGGCTATTCCTTGTCTCCTCCCCAGCTCTGTAGTTTAATGGAGACTGCAAATGATGCTCTTTGTCTCCTCTGACACAGCCAGACCAGCCAGAGGTGTGACATCTCCAAAGGCAGGTCACCTAAAGTGCTCCTGGTAGTGTGACCTGGTCAGGACTGGCAGCTCTGCAGCCCCCAAGGAACGGACAGGAGGTCCTGGGAGCCCACCTTCTGCTTTTTGCTTGTTCCAGACTCCCCTTTGAGGATGCTGGGGTCCATGGCTTCCATGTCCTTCACCAACAGCCCAAAAAGTTTGTCATTAAAGCTGAACACCAGCTGTGGAAAGGGAAAACAAATCTCATTAAAAAAAAGCAAAAAGGGATTCTGACAAGACTACTAAGATCTGAAGGGCAAGAGGCCTGAAGACAAAGTTAACCCCCCAGCAACTCCCCTGTAAAGCTCTGCAGTGCTGACCATGTGCTTTCCCTGCCCCAATGTAAGAGTAACAGACCTAAAGCTGCAGAACATGAAGTCAGCTGGAGAAACTCAAAGAAAAATTCTCCTTCCAAGAAAATCATCTACTCCCCCCCCTCCTTCTCCCCAGCTCAATGTTCTGTATCATCTGCTGACATTTTCCTCTCACTTCAGTAATTGGTGCTAGTCATGGAGAACAATTTAGCTCAAAACTTTCAGATCTTTTGCATTTCAGCTTGACAAGGACACTTCAGGAATAGTGCTAATGAGAGACAGAATGAATGTGATGAGAAGCAGGGTCCATCCCACAGAAAACCAGGCTGGGGCTGCACAATTCCTTTCCTTGAGTTTGTATTTCCAGCTGGCTTAAGATTCAGACCCTGCAAGGTGTAAATACTATAGGAGACCAACCTTGACCTGTTTTGAGAACAAGGCAAAGCTGTTGTCACACAGGGCTTTGCAGGGGCTGAAGCCCATCTGCTGCAGACCTCTGCAGGCTCAATTACAGGGACACCAGCTTTCCAAGGCCCCCAAGGAAAATATTTCATCCCTGTTTCACTGCTTAAGTCCATAGAGCAGCAAGAAATCATGGAATCCCAGAATAGTTCAGGCTGGAAAGGACCCTAAAGCCCATCCAGTTCCACCCCTGCCATGGGCAGGGACTCCTTCCACCACACCAGGCTGCTCCAAGCCCTGGCCAACCTGGCCTTGGACACTTCCAGAACAATAAAACACACTGCACTTGGGAGGTGCCACTGAGAATGAATTAAACCTGGTGTTTGTCTTGATCTTATAGAGAAGGAGACAAAAGTGACTTCCCAAAAGATTCCAGGAACTGCCATGCTCACATCCAACCAGGCCACAAGGCAGAGAGACCCAAGCTCTCCCAAGCCCTGGGATTTTCCTCACAGGTTCAGGGTAAGGCAGATTCTAAACCCCTCTGCCCACGCTCTCAGTGAAAGTCACAATGGTTTTTACTTTTCCTAAAGATTTCCTTCACACAAGGAACAATTCCTGCCCCTCACTCAGCCTTTGCAGAGCTCTTGGCACCCCCAGATGGTCCCTGACAAGCCTGAGCGTGGTGTTCTAGCCCAAAGCAGCCCCAAAGGCCCAGAGCAGAGCCCACCTGCTGGCCCACAGAGAAGGCCTGGCTGTTGAACTGCTGGATGAACTCTGCAGCCATCTTGTCTGTGTCATAGGGGTTGGAGTCAATGTTCTTCTTCTGCAGGAAGTCGATCTCGATGGTCATGGTGCCAATGCACTGCTTGGTCTTGTCGAAATTGTACAAGGAAACTGTGAGAAAAGCCAACAAACAGCACATTTAAGGACAGCAAGGTCCCCCCCAGTGTATTAAAGACATTTGCCCATGCACATCCTTCCCCTTGAGAATTTCACTTGGTAAAACTGAATACATTATTTCTGATAGAGACCCTTGTTTCTCTTAATCCATGTTCGACTACAAGGTCAAAAACACAGTAAAATTTTCACTGAAAATCCCTGCATTGCTCTAAAAACTCTTAATAAACCTTTAAAACAGCTCCAACACCACACAGACTTTGGGGGATGAGGACAACGAAAGCAAATCCAGACGTGCTATGGTCCCACGTGGCTCTGTCTCCACCCAAGGGTTTGGACACATCTCCAGGAAGCCCAAAAGCAGCTTTAAGGCTAGCCTTGCCCAAAGGCAGTGACAAGGGGCCATCACTGGTTTCCTGTGGCAACAGGTTGCTGAGCTTTTCTCCAGATGAGGCAGCAGAGAGTGAATTCCTGCACGTTCAAATGCAGCAATGCAATCTGTCAGCCCAAAACAAAGCACATCATCAGCTGTCCCTCATCCCTGACACTGAGGGAACAGCCCCTACCCCAGAGGTGCCCTGGGCCCATCCTGACATTTCCAGGTTTCCTCCAGTGATGCAGAATCACCTGAACAGAAAGTCAAGAGGCAGGGAAGGCACTGCACAGTCACTGCCAACCTGACCCCACAGGTACAGCACGTGGGAAACAAGAGGCCACTCGGGGTGGAAAGAGGGAAGGAGGATGGAAAGGAAAGAGGAGCATAATCCCCAGCTCCAGGGACACTGCTCAGCATGGGTGACCCATGGGCAGGACCAGGCTGCAGCAGAAGGCAGGGATTCTCCAGAAGGCTGAGGAACATTAAAGGTTTGCTTTGAATCTGGAGAACAAAGTCTCCCCTGCTACAGCATCATGGCTAAGGATGAAGTAGGAGAAGGGGGATGTGGGAAAGGTGCTTCACTCCATCTGTGATTTCCTGTGCAGCCCTTGGCAGCAGAATGGTTCCAGAACAACCTGCAGATGCTGAGGTGAGATGGCAAAACAAGGCTCCAGCACGGGCTGCTCCAGGATTTGTGAAGGGAACAAGGAAAGCCTGTCTCTGGCTGAAGGTGTTGGCAGAAAACACAGCACACACACCAAACATCCCTGCTGGCATGGGCCACCCTGGGAGGAGCTGCCAAAGGCAGATCTTCCAGGAAACAGGGATAAAGATGAAAACACAACACTGTTTCCTGATCTACTGCACTGAGTCCTTTCAAAAGGGAAATGGCAAACCCCAGGAGCTCCTCTCACCTTACAGGTCACCCCTGAGCAGTTTCCCTTTTCTTGCTGAGCCTCATGGCTTTGTCAAATAAAAGCTTCTGGAACATCAGTCCCTGGGTTTGGTCACGTCACAGGCCTGAGGTGTCAGCTGCACACGAGCAGCTCTTACAGGCAGGACTGAGTGCTGGGGGTGCACTGAGGGGAACCCCCAGCACGGGGCTGCAGCCCCCTCAGCAGAGCACAGCACCAGCTCCAAGAGCCTGGAATGTCCCAGAGAGGGGCTGGGAATGCAGAAGGGACCTCCAGGCTCTGGGAAGGCAGCAGGAACCTCCCTGGGGTGGGAAGGCACCTGAGACAGCCCATCCTGGCTCCAGCTGGGCATCTCTGCTGGGAACACGGGAGCTGGTGCACGGAAGGAAGGACAGACACATCCACTCAGGGCACTCTGCCTTCCCACCAGGAAAACCTTCACTGCATCATCAGAGGCTCAGCAGGACTCCCATCACTGCTCCACAGAGCTGTGGGCTGCATTTACACTGACATTTAAAGCACAGCTTCCACATTTATCAGGGGACCAAGGACAAAGCAGGAGCCCTGGGAAATCACTGGGTTTGTGAACACTTCTCCCTACCTGCAGAATGCCTTCACAAATCCCTTCCACCCAGCACGGAGTCAGATGACATTTAGTCACTCTGCACAGAATCACTGCATTATTTTTGTTAACACAGGCTCCCACGTAGCTGGAAGGTTTACAGCAAAGCCCAGGACAAGGACAGCCACAAACTGCTCGAAGAGCTGATCACACAGAGTTATCTGTGCTTCTTCCCCCAAAAGACCTGAGTACTGGAAAGCACTGCTCTGTGAGTTGGCACATGATCAGCAGCCAAACAAAGGTGAGAAACAAATTAATTTATTAGTCTTCCCCTGTTATAGGTCCTTCCTCAGTTAAAACAAGACCAGCTGGCAAAAAAATCACAGATTAACAGAATCATCAAGGTTGGAAAAGGCCTCCAAGATCAGCAAGCCCAACCATCAACCCAGCACCAACATCGTGGTCACTAAATCATGCCCTCAAGTGCCACATCCACCAGCTCTTCAAACATTTCCAGGGATGGTGACTCCACCACTGGCCTGGGCAGCCTGTTCAAGCTTTTACAACCCATTCTGTGAATAAATTTTCCCTAATATCCAACCTACACCTCCTCTGGCATAACTTGAGGCTGTTTCCTTTCATCCTGTCCCTTCTTCCCTGGGAGAAGAGACCAAGCTCCTTCCAGGTCATTGTATAGAGCAGAAAGGTCCCTCCCAGCCTCCTTTTCCAGGTTAAAGCAAGGTCTGTGAGACATCCAGAGAGGCAGAGACACCCACTCCAGCCTGTCCCTACAAACACATCAGAGCCCACACCCGAGTGCTGATCCCTGCCCGTGGACCTGCTGAGACCACAGGAGCTGGGAAAACAAACAGCCAGGAGGGAGCTTCCCCAGGAGCACCCCTCAGGCACAGCCACACCACTCCTCAGGCTCAGCTCTCCTCATCCTGACACAGGATGCAGCCATCAGTCTGCCCACAGTCCCAAAGGAGGGAATTCCCTGGAATTCTCCCTCTCCAGGAGCACAGAGGTGACTCCTGATGGTCCAAAGAACAAAAGTGATCCATCACCTGGACCTGCTGGAGCAAAGAACACGGAGACCCTCCTGCAACAAGCTGCTGCCAGGAGTCTGCTCAGCATCCCAGCAGCTACAGACAGGTTCAAGAGCTGCACCTGACACTGATCCAAGGCAGAGGGAATTGTGACATACTGCACAGAGCTAATTGGTCTCCTCCAAACATTCACCAAGGCTTGGAATGCTCGAGGAAGACTTGAAATAGGAACAGAAATTCATCTTGGCCCTTCTCCTTGCTGCAGAGTATCTTGGTCAGTTACTGGTGCAAACATCAGTGCTGCCCCCAAAGCTCAGCACTGCAGGGCACACTGCTGCTCCTGGCACTAAAACATCCCCAGTCATTCCAGTGCTGGTGCCAAGGAACTCCCCAAGGACAAGAGCTGTCCTCTCGTAGTGGGAGTGTTCTCCAGAGACCCAGAACTGGCTATCCAGGACGTTCACATCTGCATGTGGACACTGATGTCCCACACAGAGCCAGGCTGAGATACCAGCAGGTGTCTGGAGAAACTGCCAAAACATCCCTCCAGGTCTGGAAAACATTAAATGCAGAACAGCTGCAGAGAGGAGAGGAGAGCAGCTCCTTCACTGACGAGGGCCTCACATCACCTGCAGAAGCACTGGAGGTCTGAGAGTTCCCATTTCAGTTTCCCTTCAGGATGGAAACATGAATTCAGCTTTACAAACACATCCAAATGGCTCTGCTGACTGACTCACCATCGATCTCCTGCCCGATGGAAAGGCCGGCCCATTTTCTCTGTAAAACAAGATAAAAATGTCAGAACACCTGCCCTGCAGAGCCCCTCAGAACAAACCCCTGTCCCTCAGAACAAACACCTCCTCTCTCAAAGGCAGCCTCCTCACCCACAGGAGCAGCATCCCCAGGAGAACCTTGAGCAGCAGAAAAAAGGGGCAGAATAGAATATCCCAAAGACCCCCAAATTAGCAGGAAACAAGTAGAAGACATTGGATAATCTCTCCAAAATAATTTTATCTTTTGACCTCAAAAGGTTGTTCTGTCCAACCTCCTTCAGGTTACTGGTCTCCCCACCATCCTGGAGGCAGAAGTTGTGGTGGTGGACGGGGCTTTTTGTCCTTCTGCTCATTGTCCTACCAAAGCCCAGGTTCTGAGCACTCCACAGGTGCCAGAATGGCTGTTACTCCATGAGCATTTCAAAAGCTTGTTCTAATGTGCTCCAAGGCACAAAATTACCTGAACGAAGAGAACCAGTAAGAATGAAACTGTTCAAATCCTTTAGGTCCCTTAGAAATTCCTTCAGAAAGATCTGTGCTGCACAGAACTGCAGAAGTGGGAAATGCTTCACGAATTATGTGACACAAAAAGTATCTATAACCTTTACAATTCCAGCAGTTATGCCTTGATGATTGCAAAAATGGGGTTTTCCCAGTGGCTGCTGCTGTGTTACAGATTGGCTGCAGTGTGTTCACAGCCCCTCAGATATCAAATACAGGCACCAGTCACAGACACGTGTAGGTGTCATTACAAACAGCTCCGGGGAGATACATCTGAAAAGCTGCAGTTTATGGCCATTTGTATTTGCCTTTTTGTCTGGGAGAAGGAACACAATGACTTTGCTCACAAAGTGAACATTTCCCCCTTTATACCCTCTCCAATACCCACAGGATACCCTGAGCTGGAAGGGACCCACAAGGATCCTCCAGTGCAGCCCCTGGCCCTGCACAGACCCCCAACAATCCCACCCTGGGCATCCCTGGCAGCGCTGTCCAAACACTCCTGTGGCAGCCTCAGGGCTGGATCATTCCCTGGGGAGCCTGGGCAGTGCCCAGCACCCTCTGGGGGAAGATTTGCCAGGATCTTCTCTGTGGCCAGAGATACAGCTCAGTCCCCACACTCACTTGGCTGGTTCCTGCTAAAGGTTTGTCATCACTGTGCAGCAGTTCATGTTTTAGGCTCTCAGGATACAAAATTTGTCACAGCTCTAAGAGTTAAGAGTCAAGATTATCACAGAATAAAGGGGGTCAAGAACTCCACGTGAACAGCAAATGTACAACAAACAGATGTTGTGGAGGCCCCAGAGCACAGACATCCCTGAACAGCAACAGCAAACACACAGCTGGTGTGAGACTGACTGCAACTGTGCAAAGCTCTGGGAAACACTGGGAACTAAAACCCAGCATCAGGAATGTCCCAATGCTCAGAGGGCTGAAGGAGCTCTGCTGTGGGACAGGCTGAGGGAATGGGGGTTGCTCAACCTGGAGGAGGCTCTGGGGGGATCACACTGTGCCTTTCAATTCTCAAAGTGGGCTTAAATCTTTTTTAGGGGACAGATGTTTTAGTAGGGACTGTAGCAAAAGAAAAAGGGGAAGTGGCTTTAAACTGAAAGAGTGTGAATTCAGACATTTCATATGGTGAAACTGGTAAAACCTTGGCCCAAGTTGCCCAGAGAGGCTCCAGGGAACATTCAAGGTCATATTGGACAAGGGCTGTACACGAACTGGTCTTATGGGAAGTGTCCCTGTTCAGACACCCTTTGAAGGCCCCTTCCAACCCAGAGAGCTCTATAACCCTATAAACCAAGCATTCACCTCCCAGAAGCTGCACCACTCCCTGCACAGCCCCTTCTCCAAGAGGAGCACCAGGCCTCAGCCCTTGGCAGATGGGCTCTCCTGGCTCCACAACAACAACTGCAGCACCCAAAAATCAACCCTAGACCTGAGTGCACTGATTTTAACAACACAAACATCTCCTGCTGGGCACTTTGGGCATCACAAACCACAGCCAGACACTGGTGAAGGTAACACCCCCCACCCACTCATCCGGACAGACCCAGTTCCAGCAGCACACCAAAAGGCAAAATGTCATCTGGGGGCTTGTGCAAGATGTGCTGAGGAAAAAAAATCTGTGTTTGCAGCACAGAGACTGGGCTTTGGAGCAGTCAGTGGCAGGGAGATACGAAAGCTGCAGGTTCATGGGATGAGACTCAGCGTGAGCAGTAAAAAGCTACAAGCTTCATTTTTCATTTTACAAGTTAATTATAGTCATTATTTATTCTAACCTTCATTTAACATCTGATGATGACTTAATTAAGAAAGAGGGGACAAAGGGGTTTGGGGTTTTTTAATGCATTTCATTGCACTTTTCATCTAAAAATACAAACAATGACTGAATGCAGTCAATAAAACTTCCGGCAGGTCTTAAAAATGAAAAACACAGCAAAGAAACCCTTTAAAGTCAAGGGAAAATGGGGAACAATAAAGATTGACCAAAAAAGGGCAGATACTGCTTAGGCTTTTCTTTTTCACATAGTTTATTCCCGCTGGATTTTTAAAAGGTTAAATTACACCTTTTCCAGTATCTTTATCCCACCATGCACTAAAAACATTTTTAAGCAATATAAGCACAGTCACTTCAGTTGCAGTCAAAGTCTCCTTGAACTTTTGCTGGCAGAAATCAAATTTGCAGCATGCATTTATTCCAACTAGAGAACTTATCTTCAATCCTGAGCCCAAAAGAGATTTAGCTTATTCTGTAGCAGAGTACAAAGCCCAAAAGCCCAACCATCCCATACCTGGGGCAAGCTGAAGGCGATGCTGCCAGGGACAACCGAGGGGTGGGTTCTCAGCGTGAAGATGTACTTGTGGTTGGGAGAGGTCTTCACCACAACATGCCTGGAAAAGAGATCAGTGTTTTACCTTGATGTGTACCAGGAGGGTTTTGCATTGCTCGCAGCGCTGTGAGAGCTCAAAAGGAACACCCAGCTTATCTCTGGGGCTACACAGGAAAACCAAAAGCGTTGGAGCCACAGCCCGGTGGGTGACAGAGCCCACCACCCTCACTGGTACAGTGTGATCTCACAAGCACAACTGCAAGACTTTGCACCAAAAGTTAATATTTACATCCCCCCCAGTAGCCCTTCACTTCAGGATTGCACAGTACAAATGAGAGAGAACAAAACCAAGACCACAAACAGCAAAGCTGCCACAGCTAAAAATCAACACTGGTTTCACATCTCAAGCATTAACACCAAAGCATCAGTATTTTACCCCTACACCATCACTATCCCCAGCTGTGGTGCCAACAAGAAGCAGATGCAAAGCCCATACAGGGATCTGAGTGTGTGGTTTAGAAGTCTGATAGTAGGAAAAAATGGGAGGAATTTCTGTACAAAAAGTAAAATCACACAGGCCCTGGGGCTGCTCCTCCTGGTGCAGGTGACCAACTGATCTTGAACTCAGACAGCATCTGTGTGGCTGGAAAAACAGAAGCAGTGTTGAAAAGTGGCTCTGTGGGAAAGGACCTGGGGGTGCTGACCAACAGCAGTTGAACAGGAGCTGATGTGTGCCCAGGTGGGCAAAAAGGCCCAGGGCACCTGGCCTGGATCAGAAATAGTGTGAGCAGCAGGCCCAGGGCAGGGACTGTCCCCTGTGCCAGGCACTGCTGCGGCCACACCTCGAGCAATCGGGTCAGGTCTGGCTCCTCCTCACTGCAAGGAAGACACTGAGGGGCTGGAATGTGTCCAGGGAAGGGAAAAAGGAGTCTGGAGCACCAGGAGCAGCTGAGGGAGCTGAGGGGCTCAGCCTGGACCTTCTCACTCTCCACAACTCCCTGACAGGAGGGGCAGCCAGGATGGGAGGGGGTTGGCCTCTGCTCCCAGAGAACAAGGGACAGGATGAGAGGAAATGGCCTCAAGATGTGCCAGGGGAGGTTTGGATTGAACATCAGGAAGAACATCATGGAAGGGGCTGCCCAGGGAGGTTTGGAGTCCTCATCCCTGGAGGTGTCCAAGGAAGGCCTGGACATGGCACTCAGCACCCTGGGCTGGTGACAAGGTGAGGACTGGGCACAGATCAGACTCAGTGGGCTGGGAGGCCTTTTCCTCAATGATTCTATGATTCCATCACTGAACAGTTACAAAAGCAGAGCAATACAAGCAGTCAGGAGCAGACACAGCAGCAGCCATGGCATGTGCCTGTCTGTCACGCTCAGAATTGAAGCTGTCAGCAACAAAGATACTCAAAAGCTGCTTCTAGCTCTCCTCAGACTATGCCTGATAGCTCTTATCATGTGACAGGCAGACAGCTTGCTGGCATGAGAAAGCAAAACCAAAGCAGGCTGGGATTTGTGTGCTCTGGCAGCAGGGTGATGGTGGAATCAGGGTTCACCTCACCTTCTCTCACAGCTGCTGCCACTGTAAGCACCCTTGGGGTACACAGGGCACCAGCTCCATGGGATTTTACCCCTCACCAACCCCACGGTCAGGACGAGCTGTGCTGGCAGCCAAGGCCTGCACTCCTGCCCCTCCTCCCTCTGTGCAGTCCATGTTTTCCAGGCACATATGCTCCCTGTGCTTTCATTTGCACATGCCCAGCCAACCCAGCACCATCCAAGTGAGGATCTGCCGTGGCTCCATCCCGTGTGCGGAGCAGCTCCAGCCACACGACAGGAAGGAACATATGGCCTTGGAGATCAGAGGGAATGCAGCCCAAACCAGGAGCCATGGCAGCCCAAACCAGGAGCCATGGCAGCCCAAACCAGGAGCCATGGCAGCCCAAACCAGGAGCCATGGCAGCCCAAACCAGGAGCCATGGCAGCCCAAACCAGGAGCCATGGCCAGCTGTCACCTGCAAACCTCCTCTCCCAGGCACTGCTGGCACTTGGTGGCCTGGCAGGGTCAGAAGCGTTTTCAACACACCAAAGTGACGACAGAGTCCCCCCAGCTCAGGCAGACTCTGAGCTGGGTCCTCACTGGTTCTGACCCAAGATCACCCATCAGTGCCAGGACACCCTTCCCTTGCCTCCTCCTTCTGCCCCAGGCATAAATCCAGGAACCTGGTGTAAATGAAGTTCCACACAAATGTTACACAGAGAACAAGGCATTTCTTGGTGCTGCACGGCAGACAGGGAAGGTTTATGAAGCTTGGAAGACAGCAGATGTCACTCCTGCCTTCAGCCAAGAGGAACCAAGGAATTACAGGCTGGTCAGCCTCACCTGACTCCCTAGGGAAGTGATGGAGTAACTAATCCAGGAAGCCAAACATATCAAAGCACAAGAAAGTGACTGGGAGTCATTCTGAACATGGATTTAGGAGTGGGCAGCGTGGATTTACAAAGGAAAATCCGTCCTGACCAGCACAACAGCCTTCTCCAATGAAAGGGTGAGCCCTGGGGCTGAAGTCAGAGCTGGATTTATCCCAACATTAGCAAACTTTCCACACAGGGTACAACCACCCTCGGACACTGCTGCAGTACACACTGGGCAGGAAGGGGGGCTGGAGGCTGAACTGCACTTGGGGCTGCAGCCAACAGCATCAAATCCCACTGCAGGTCACTGGGATGTGCAAATCCTGCTACAGGAGATCACTGGGATGTGCAAATCCCACTGCAGGAGTTGAGCCCAGAAGTCCACACGGGGCCAAAACTATTTAACCCCTTCATTCCTGAGCAGCTGAAGGGACAGAACTCCTCAGGCAGCCCACAGGGGACACACCTGGGTGTGCTCAGAGGGACCTCCACAGATCCCAATCAAGCTCAATAAGGGAAAATGCAAAGTCCTCCACCCGGGGGGAACAATCCCATGCACCGGTGCAGGCTGGGGCCCAACTGGGGGCCAAGAAGCCCTGGGAACCAGGTGGACAATGAGCTCAACAGGAGCCAGCAACACATCCCTGCAGCAAAGGTGGGTAAGATCCCCTTGGGGTGCACTAGCCAGGACAGGCTGCACTGGCACAGGGTGCCCAGAGCAGCTGTGGCTGCCCCTGGATCCCTGGAAGTGTCCCCGGATGGGGCTTGGAGCAACCTGGGATAGTGGAAGGTGTCCCTGCCCATGGCAGGGGATGGAACTGGATGGGCTTCAAGGTCCTCTTGCAGCCCAAACCACAGAGTTATTCCATGATTAGGGAGAGCACGAGCAGCAGGGACAGGCAGTGATCCTCCCTGGAAGGAAGCTCCACAGACAGCTCACTTCCAGCTGAGCACTGGGTGAAGCACAGAACTGCCCAGGAGGCCAGGACTGAAAGCAGGAGGTTTCCAGCACAGTATCACCCTGAGTAATCCAAATCAGTATCGACACACAACCAACTGGAAAGGAAGCTGTGACACTGCAGAGTATGAGAGAAACACGCTCAAACAAGTTCCAGCTACAATTCTGAAATACTTCACCACAAAATGCACCTGATGACAACTAACACCTGACTGGAAGTAGCTCATGACATGGGAAAAGACCTAAAATTAAAGCTTTTTAAAGCCCCAAATGGATCCTGAGCACTGCACACAACAGTGACTTCAACACAAAGAGATTCAGCATCTCTGCAGGAAGAAACAAGGTCCATCACTGCTGGGCTTCACTTCAAAAACCCAAAATGCAAGAAAATGACAATATACCTGGTAAAAATTACTGGGGAGAAGTATCCACAAAGATTTGATAGCAATTACTATGCTGGGGCATTCCGTTCACCAAGAACATCTCCAGCAAAGCAGAAAGACAGCAGATCTTAGCAACAGAAAAACAGATGCCAGGAAGAAAAAACAAAGAGGAAAAACGAAAAAATGAAAAAAAAATCAGCTTTCTGAAAGAAAATACTAGGAAAGGTCAAATCCTGACAGGTTCTGTGAGCAAAGTCTGCATAAGGCACAGGAACAACCATGTTTCTTCTCAAAGACAGCAGGAGCAGGCTGCTTCCAACAAGCTGTAAGTATTACAGCAGCAGAAACACAAAATGCATTTTCCTACACTTATGTTCACCAGGAAAGAGCTCAGAGAGCTCATGGAGACACATGGGGGAAATCTCAACCTCATTAAGAGCTTCTGCTTATGCACGAGCAAAAGGAACAACAACTCACCAGGGCCAGACTGCTCCCAGAGCTCTCCCAGGCGGAATTGCTGCTCTATTCCGTGTGGAAACCCTCGCCTGGAACTGTCAGATCCAACCCCTGTGATGCCAGCTCTTAGGAAGGGCTCCAGGAAACTGGGCCCAGGAAACTGCTGGTAAGTTTGCTGGCCAGGCTGAGCAAACCCAGAGAAACTCCACCAGACATGAAATAACCTGGGAGTGTATCAGTTTTTCTGTTGCTGAAGCACGAGCGGGGCTCCTGTGAGGGAGGGCATGACTCAGGTATCCATGTGGAGGTGCCAGCAGGGATCTCATCCCATGCAGTGCATGTTTGGAAACCCACAGCAATCATTCACCAAGGGCTCCTCAGAAAACTAAACTGGCCTAGGAGGGATGGGCTTCCCATGTGAAAGGGAACAACCAGTTCTTAACATGAACAAAAACGTGCCATTGAGACAGCCTGCCCTGACTGCTGCCCCCTCACAGCCTGGCTGTGCTCAGAACTGGTTTCTCTCTCCAAACAGCACCAGCAGTCCTCAAGGTAGAAGCAGGACACAGGAACTGAGGGTGGTGCCACTCCCCAAACCATTCCACAGCACCCACTGAGACCATACAGTGCCTGGCCTTGTGTGAGTTCCTGCAGCACCGGGCACTGACCCATCCCTGCCCAGCTCACAGGCTGCACAGAGCGAAGCGTGAGAAGATGATCAGCAGCACCCTGAGGTTAAACCATCTCCTTGATCCAAGGGCAAACTCCAGCTCTGCACCCCCAGCAGCAAACAGAGCAGAGCCCTTTGTGGAGGTATCACCAGAAGCCCCCCTGAGCAGGCAGCTGTGGTGAGGTGTCGAGATCATGGCACGTCTTCATTGGAGACTAAAGAAGCTGGGTAGTTATAAAAGTCAAAGTCCTTTATTGCATGGCTAAATCAGCCTCACGAAGGCAGAGTTATCACAGCTCGTGCCATTACGCAGAACCTTCCAGCACAAAGTCCCCAGGCCCATGCAGAAGTGGTAGCACCTTAGCAGCAGAAACAGCATCTGTAATCTGTGTTCCGTGAGCTCAAGCATCCTCAAAGCAGTTCATTTTTATTCTATTTTTAGCCAATCAGGTACAAACTGGATCTTACTACAGTCTTGTTGGACCTATCCTAACCTAAGGTTGATGTGTGAAAGCAGTCATGATTTCTTACACAAATTCTACATACATACTCTACCTGTTCTATCCAGGAATGTTAGCAGGGCTAAATTATGTTTTAATTATGTCTAGAGCTTAGTTAACTTTGTAAAAGGTGATGCCACTGAACTTTTAACTAAGCTTTAGGGCTTTTTTTTTACTAACTAATACAGTTCCTTATTTGCTTAAGGCACTTGAAAGATCCTCCACTTATTTAAAACTAAACTTGTATTTTTACCTCACGTCTGTGTGGATTTATGCATTTTAGTTTCTCCGAAGGTTTTAATTGAGCCCTCACATTTCTAAACACCCCTGGGCCTGCCTGGATGGGGCCCAGAGGGATTTCCACCAACAGTGAGGGAGCCAAGGCAGGGAGCTGCAGGCAGGGCTGGCTCCAGGGATCTGCAATGCAGCACCAGCTCCAGCCCCAGCAGTGCCCAGCCCCGGGAGCTGCCCGTGCTCCATCTGACACTGCAGCATCTGCTCCCCACCAAACACAGGCTGCCGGTGTGTGAGCACCCACTGCCAGAAATAAACAGCTCCCAGGGGAACGGGAACAGCCAGAACCACGTCCAGCCTGCTGAGCCAGCACATCCCGGGGCACTGCCTCCTGCCTGCTGCCACCAATGCCAGGAGAGAAGGTTCTGGAAGCCAAAGGGGCACAGCCGGCTGCAGGTCTGGCAGCTGGGTCCCTCCAGGACATCCACACTGGAGGAAATTAAAGTTTTTATAATGCATGAGGTACAAAGCTCAGTTCAGGTATTTTTGTAACTCAATTACTTTGGGAAAAAAAAAATCAACCTGGAGAAAACCTACTTTGAGAAGACCAGGGCACTTTTCTGCCCGAGCTGACACTTTTGCCTGCTTGTGACTCTAAAAGTTCTGCTTGTTTAGGGGCTGGTTTGGTTTGGTTTTGGCATTTTATACTCCAGTTGGGCTCATGAAATCACTGTTCAGTTCATTGCCCCAGAGCCAGGACAGGCCCCAGGGCAGCAGAGCTGACTGCACAGACAGGCAAACACATCCCAAAACACATCCCTGCATTCCTGCTGTGCTCTGCACCCTCAGCAGAGCTCACATAGGGCAGGTATTTTATATAAGGCCTGGGCATTCAGTGTCCCCTTTAACATTTTCCCCATTTTTCAAATCCAAACCCTTCTGCCTTGTGCTGCACTTTCAGCTGAAATTAATGACTTCTGTCTACAACCTCCACACTAAAATCTGTCAGAGCTTCCCTAAAGCTGCAGCAAAGCAAAGAATCTGAGTATGTGAATTGGCTTCTTGTAATACAAAACCCTCCTGTTTGGGCTGAGCTGAAAAATTCATGTGTTTTCCACCTAACAGAAGTAAACCTCAGAGTCAGGTTCCATCAGCCACCCCAGAACTGCAATTAAAGAACCCAACCTGTGCCCACACTCTGGCTGCTTCTCCCTTTTGTTCTTGTGCATGAAAACCCCAAGAACAAGAGAGAGTCCTCCTGGCTCTGCTCAGCACTCCCATATGATGTGAAAGTGAGAAGAAGCCCCACGTAACACAATGATAAAAACGTTTTTGAAATAGTTCAAATACTCTCACTATGTAACAGGAACAACAGCAAAACCAAAAATCACAAGTACTTTGTTAAAATAATTATTCTATTAGTTAAGCAGATGCAGCTCCCAAGAAAGAAGTGCTTCGCCGCATTTCATTCATTCATTCATTCAGCAGTGCATTCATTCAATGCACTCAGAGCAGAGTCACCTTCTCCCAGCATTTCCCATGTCCAGAAAGAGCCACGTTGAAAGTTCTGATCTCTACAGGCACAGAAGTTTTGTTAACCAAACTGCTGTGCTCACCTTTCCAAACCTGAAATGTCATTCCCCCCCCCCATCCAAAATTTGAAAACAATTCCTTTTTGGTTAAAAGCTGAAAGAGCAACAGTGCACACTTACTGCCCAGACTGGAAGTCCTTCTCGTTCACCACAGCACAGTTGGTTAAGGACAGCTCATCCGTGGGACACCTCGCTGCTTGCATAGGCTACAAGAGAGGGGTGGAAAAAATGTCAAATTAAATTCTATTCCTCCTTTACCAAGCCAAACCTCAACACTTCTGCAAAACCACAAAACAGGTCTCCTGAGTCCTGGCACGCTCTCAGAGCCCACTGGTATCAACAAGCTCCTCTTCCAGGTTCCTCCAAACATTTCCACGTGTCACAGGTACTTGTATCCCAAAGCTCTGCATTTTGGGACTATTATGTACTTTGTATTTTCTACCCTACCTACATAAATGCTTTTAAATTACCTGGGGGAAAGCCTGCAAGGCAAACACTGTCAACCTGCAAGTGAGCCCTGGTACTTGTGAAGCTTCCCCAAATGCTGCCACAACTGGGCCTGCCGCATTTCAAAGGAAGGAGCATTCCCTGGAAGGTGTTTCTTGCCCAGTGACAGGACACTGGGATATTCTGAAAGCTGTGAAGGGAAAGCAGCCTGGAGCCAGAGCAGTTCCCCTACAACCCTGTCTCATAGTGCTGGGCTGGGTCACAGAGCCCACAAGGGGAGAAAGGGAGGGATGAAACCCTTCACCCAGTGCAGTACAGGGCAGCACTGAGAGTCCACAGGAAGGTTTAACCTCAACCAGCTGCTATCCAACCCCACAATCCCTTTGTTTCACTTCTCAAAAGAAACATCTCGTGAATATTTTCCACTCTATAGGAAACATCCCAGATCTGTAACACACAGAAGAGAATTAGGGAAAATAGTTAATTCCAGCTTATCAGTATGAAAAAAATACTGCAACAAATTTCGTGGGGGAGTCCTCCCCCTCTTTTTATTCTCTAATGTCAGAGGACCAATCCTTTTTCAGGAGTATCTGTTCATTTTTATCCCTTCCACTGTTACTCATCAATCAGCAATTAAAAACCAAACCAGCAGCACTCCCAGCCCAAGCTGCCCATCCCCATCATGGGCCAGGAGGGAGCTCAGGGGGAGGGACACAGCACAGGGACCACAGCCCCCTCCTACACCCTCACCCCACCTGCTCCTGCAGAGTTAGACCACAAAACAATGGCTGAACAAAGAAAATTGGGATCAAAATGCCTCCAGAAGTAGAGAAAGGGAGGATGTTTCTACCATTAGCTATGGACTGAAGAAATGTCATTTGAGGAAAAGCCAAACTTGCCCCCCAAGGTGTCATTTTGAGAACCAAAGCACAGCTACCCCTGTCAGATACAAATTTGCAGGCAGCGCAACAGAAACTATTTGACAGCGTCACCCTATTGCTAAAAGTAATTCCGAAGGGATTTTCTCTTAAAACACCCTCAAATCCCAGCAGCAAGCACAGGAAACCCACTGATCCCAACACACACATCTAAATCATTTCCCAGGAGTTACTGCCCTGCTCAGCCTTCCTCCCCCAGCCCCTCTGGGACAAGAACCAGAGAAATTCCCCTCCCAGTGTGGCCTGCAGCCAGCCTGCCCTAAAGTTCAGATCAACTTTTATGGCACAACGTGATTTGTCTCAAGTACTCGCTATTTAGAAAAGGACCAACTCATTACTTCAACTAAAAATGCTCAATTGGCCTTGACATATGTGACAACCAAAAAATATTCCATTTTCAGGCCTGAAGCAGATTTATCTACCTGAATGCTGAGTGTAATAAAAGACCCAAATGTCCTTGTAATAAAATATATGACACCAGTGGATTTATGAGATACACAACGTGTGTGCTGAGGCCACTTGGCTTGGGGCACTGCACAGCAAACAGCCACCATTTTATCACTTCTCCCATCTGCAGGGCACGGTTTTGTGAAGGACATGCCCTGATAAAAGGCATTACAGGGGATATTTCTGGAGAAAAGTGGACACGGAGCTCCTGGATTAAACCTTTTTACAGCACTAGTCCTCAACTGCATTTTTAATCCTCAGTGACAAACTGCTTCCTACACGCAGCCAGCGCCCGGCCAAGCTGCCACTCCCGTCTGCCCTGGGAACACAGAGCTTTAGGAAGTGCAGGAATAGCAGGGAATGCAGTCCAAACCCAGCAACAGCTGCAAGCTCTGCAGCAGAGGAGAGATGATGGCAGAGCAGCCTCGAGTGTCTGGCACATGAAGTAACGTGGCTGCAGCAGCAGCAGCACCGGCCGTGCCAACCACCCCAGAGCCCTCCTCCTCCTCCTGGAGTCTGCCAGGAGCTCATTTCTCCCTGGCAAGGACCAACAGCCCAGGCAGCATCTCTGCTCCCAGCCCTGCACTACACACCCTCCTCAAGCTCCGTGATTTTTGCAGATCTTCACAACATTATCTATATTCTGAAAAGGCTTTAACATCACACAGCTACAAGGCAGGAGTGTCACTGCCGGGCACGGAGTTCCACAAGGGGGCAAGGGACAACTTGAGGAAATGTGGTCATGGAAGAGGTGAGGATTTAAACTGGAAATCACCCAGGCAGGAAGGAGGAACACACACAGGGGCTTCCTCTTACCTGCCCTCCCTGCAGAGCTCATATCCCTGCTGCTCCCAGGGATGGATCCTTGTGTCTGTCAAGCTGTCACAGCCAGGACACGGGCACAGGCTGCTCCTGAGGAAGCTTTCCTGGCATAAATGCAGCAGTCCAGGGCTGGAACACATGGCTGGCACATGCCAGTGGTGCTGCTGTCAGGAACGCTTTAAGCTGTTGCATTTTGGGTTCCAGCTTCCCAGGACAGCAGCACAAGGACTCCCAGAACGTGCCCCTCTCCCCTCTCTGCCATCCCACACCCACTGCCAGCACTAACACACCACATCAGGGTACAGGGGCACAAAAATCCTTGTGAGTATTCCTAGGAATCGTCCAAAGTAGATTTACACAAACTAACCTTAAGCAAACTGGCAGGTTACTGACAGCCCTAACAGAGAGCAAGCTCCTGCAGGTGACAGCAGATGCCACCTGCTGCAGTCACCCCCTGGCTCTGCCAGGCTGGAGGTGACCCACACACCCTCACAGGCTGCTGTCACACCCATGTCCACAGCATAGATAGATCTGGCTTAAAGAAGGCAAATCAGGGTTAAATTAGGCAAAAGAATCTTCCCTGCCCCCAGGTGCTGTTCTGGTTTATGCAAAGAGGAGAGTCCAAGGACAGCCCAGTCCTAAGGAGGTGACTGCACACTGCTCAAGTATTCCCAGCCCCAGCATCCAGCACCAGCCAGGCAGCACCTGCTGTTAACCCCAGGCCTGTTCCAGCATTCCTCCTGTGTGCCCAGAGGAAAACAAGACCATATCATGCTCTGATAAATCTCACTCTCAGAGACAAACGTGAAGGACCCCACCTCTGGGTTTGTGACAAAGCAGTAATGTCGCCTCAAAACCCAGGAGGCTCAATGATGCTGGCATGGTTTATTTTTACAAAAAATAGTTGCCCTGAAGAACAAACAGCTACACAGCAGAAACAATCACCATAACATCTGATCTTTCAGAGATTTTTTTTTTTTCCAAATCTGCAAGGACTCATTTTCCTCCACAGAAAATAAGAAACTCACATTTCCACAAAATCACAGAATAATTGGAATTGGAAGGGCCCTCTGGAGATCATCCAGTCCAAAGCCCTGCCAAGGCCCAGGAAGTGGTGCTGCTATTTGGATATTTTCACACCTCCATAAAACACACCTTTTGTGTTTGGTCAATTCACCCCTTGTGAATCATGAAGGCTGATGGAAGAGGAAGCCAAGGTAAAACATGTCACTCCCCACAGAGACAAGGTGGTGGCTGAAGTGCACTGCTGACAGCTGGGACTGAGAAGAGAGGAAACATTAAGTGCTAAGGCAGGGATGCTCCTCATCCAACACATCTGAACTCATCTCCTTTCCTAATGCTGAGCAAGAGATTATGAAACAGCCTCTAAAGCCGAGGCAGGTTTGGTTCTGTGCCCTGCTCTCTCGTGGTTTGTACAAGACAAATATTGTTCAAGTATTGTATGTTTAAAATTGTCCCTTGTGTAGAACAGACACAGATACACGTCCCATGTATGTGCAGGTGCACAGAGATGGAATTTCTGGCACACAGGGGCTGGCAGAGGAGTGTCAGGAAACGGGACAACTCTGGGTACCAGCCATTTCCATATCCCCAGCAAAGCCCACTGCCAGCTGCACTGAGATGGGGATCCCTGCCCCAAAAAGCACCCAAGCTTTCCTGCCACAGCTGTTGGGCACCAAAGTCTCCCTGAGCCCAGAGCCTCATCACCCAAAGAGGGCAGAGAACCACCTGTGCAGGGGTAATTCCTGGGAAACAGTTCAGTCCACACGCCCCAGAGCCCGAGCAGAGCTCTGTGGGCTGGTGGAACCACGGCTGACTCCAAACCAAACACTCACCAACACGAGTCTGCCAAGAAAGTGAAGTTTGAACGCTGACAGGGAGAATTACGATGTCAAAGGAGCTCTGAAGATAAACAGGGAACTGACATGATGAATCACAGATCCTACACATTATCCAGGAGCGTGCTCCTGACAGAAAACACACGCACAAAGCTCTGCCTTTATCTCTAGATGCAAGGGACACCAGGACACCAGGAATGACAACATGCTGTCACCACCAGGGACCAGACTCGGGAACACAAGTTGTCCTAAATGCTGTGGTTCTAAATAATTTTTAAAATGAACTAAGGAAGTTTAGTAGCTTGCAGAGGGTTTTTCTGGACGTCTGGACAAAAAAAGATATTGAATAAAGCTTCCATATTTCCACAGCCACAACAGGAGATCAAACTACAAGGAACTTTTTGGACCAGCAGCCTTTCCAGACCTGCAGTGGCTGTGCTGGCAGGAGAAGCTGCTGTCCCTGGAACACACAGCCCTGGCCATTCCACCTGCTCCACATGACCTCTATTTGTTTGCTGGAAGCTTTTATTCTCTTCAGAAAGGAGCTGCATTCTCTCTCAACAACAAACTCAGAATTACCAATTTTCTTCTCCTAATAAAGAGGAACGCACTGGGAAGCTAAAATCTCAGGACTAATAATGACATTTTTGACAAAGCCAGGGAACACTGAGCGAGCTGCCCCCAAGGCAGCCTCAGCAGAGTCCAAAGAAGCCGGGATGAGATGGATCCCTCCTTCCCACGCCCCCCAGCCACTCCCACGCTCTGAATCACCTCCCGTGATCGTGCTGTGCCAGGCCACCCCTGCACCGCAGAAACCCAAACAGCTCAGAGGAGGAGAGAGGGAAGAGCTCCCGGCAGCACCTCCAGCATCACCCAGGGCTGCAAATGAAGCGGGGAACGTTCTCCCTGCGTTGTCTGCCCGTGGCAGCAGTAATGCCCTTGCCTGGCCAAGAGGACAGGACACACCAGACACTCTTCACAGGACACTCTTTATCCAACACTCAACACATTTCCCAGTTTCTCTCTCTGAGAGCAGCCCCGAATCCGGAAACCACTGCCCATCCAGAGCCACTCCATCAGGGCAGGAGGGCCTGTCCCACAATTACAGGACCCTGGGTTTCACTGCTGCTTCCCTCTGTTTGCAAAGCTCAAATGAACTCAGACCCGCAGGGGCGGCTCTGGCACCCCGACGCTGTTTAACGAGGCGCTCACAGCTCTGGGAATCCGGCTCTGCTATCGCCAGTATTTGCCAACATCACGAGAAATACAATTTAAAGTCCCTAGAACAAAGAGTTCCAAGGGTCTGCCTGACCCAAGAGAGCAGAAGAAACAAGAGTGCTAAAGGAGAGCTGCTCCAAGCAGAGCATTTACAGTCGAATTACACGTTACTCTGCCCAAAGATGTCCTTCTCCACATCAGCTCCTCACAACACGATCAGTAAGTGACTTTAGGAAATCACTGTACCTGACCTGCTGTGCCACAGAACCGGGGAGCTGCTCCCTGACAGCCCAGCAGGAACAGCAGCTCCATCTTCCTATTAAGCAATAATGACCCAGGATATGTGCACTTTAATTAACACATCCATTGCTTGAGTGGATGCTGCCTCACATTCCTTTCTCAAGTCAGGATGATCAACAATTTAATTACAGGGAACTCTTGCTTGTTGCCTTGCATCTAAACACCTTTAAAAAATGCCAAGGGCATGAACCACCACCCCACCGGAGTAAGTTGTGGGCCTGGGATGCAGGTCACGGGATTTTGTCACATGAGCAGTGAGGACACCTCATGGATGCGAATTTCATCCCATTTATTTAGAAAAGTTACCCTATGGCAACAGGGACAACGTGAATATATGTTAACGTTAAAAATGTTAAAGATTAATTCCCCCTTGGAATTTGCCCTGTGAAAGCCCAGGACGCTGCTGTCCCTGAGGATTTACAGCCCAGCAGTGACACAGGGCAGCACCTGGCACTGAACTTCCCACGGCTCTGATGCACCAACCACCACCCCATCAGCAGCAGTTTAAGATGCAGCAGCTTGCAAGTGTTGCTCTATTTTTACAGAAAAAGCACATGACACAACTGCAGGGCATCAATTACTCCAGATCTTTTGATAGAAGGTCACTGCTTTATGGCGTCCCAGGAGAGCAGAGAAACGTGTTAAATCTTTTCATACTTCAAACCTCTGACCTCCCCGAGGGCAGGATGTGCCTGCACAGGAAGGAGCAGGGCAGCAGTGCCCGAGAAAGTGCATTCCCAGCCTTGGTTTGGGAGCAGCAGCACAATCAGCTGCCTCACACGCAGTTCCAGGGCTCTGCACCAGAAGCTCTTCCATTAATTTTAGCAACTGGGTTTTTTGGTTGGGTTTTTCTGCTCACAGACCTTCTCCAGCACAGCTCTCCAGTTCCTGGGGTCTGAAAACCTTCTGGAGATGGTCAATATGGGTGTTCCATCACAGAACTCTGGTCTCTGCCTGCCAACCTCCCTGATGTGAGGCAGCATCCTGAACACACGGTGCAGAGCCCCCAGGCTGAACCTCATCCTGCCCAAAGCCACTCCACTCCCAAGACCTCTGTCCCACTGCTCAGGGCTGTCACTGCACCAGCTCTCCCTAAAGCCCATCCCCTCCTGCACTTGTGAGGGCTCCTGAGCATGGCCACCAACCCTGGATCAAAAATAGATCACTCCATGACATGGGGACCTACATTTTAGTTGTTTCCATGTTAAAAAAAAAAAAAGGAATCAGTGGTAATTTCATTGCACTGAAGCTACATCCTGCCTGAGGGGTAATTCAGCAAAATGGAAGTGCCACCACTTTCTAGGGACTGCTTTTCTGTGGACTCAAGCAGATTTGATTTTATGCCAGAACCTCTTCCGTATTCAGTCAGGGTTTACCCTGAGCCTCAGGGTCTTCTCCTGAATGACCTCTGCGGTCTGAGGCACAGAACCCAGAACAGGAGAGGGAAATAGAAGATCCTGCTGTGCTCTGGGGGAAAAAAAAAAAAAATTAAAAGTAATACTTAAAAAATTCATGCTTTAAATGATCCTCAAAAGCATTCTCTGACCTTTTTAAAAAGACATTTTCCTACGAAAATTATTACCAAAGTTTAATTATTCTGGCAGGTCGACATAATAGGTGTGACACAGCAGCACCCCCAAAACTGGAGATGGGGAGGCAGCACTGACATCTCCCTTTGGCAGTGACTTTTTAAACACAAGCTTAGGACACACTGAGCTTCTGCAACACTGAGCCAAGCAACGAATTAACCAAAGATGAAAGGGCCAGAAATCCCACACAAATTCACACAGTCATCAGAATTTTATTCTAAATAATTCTAGAGTTTTTAACAAATCATGTGCCTTTATTTTAAATACTTCAGCAAGGCAGAAGTCCTGAAAGCAGGACACAAGTTGATTTGTGATGATTTCACGGGACAGTAACGAGGTTGCAGAAGTGATCACAGAAACAGAGATCCATACAGAGTTTTCTCCCATTTCCCTGAAACGTTGCTAGAAACCCATTTCATCATATTACACACTAGGAAATACTAAAAAAAACCCTAAGTGACGATAGCAGGAACAGTACCAGGCTGCAAGAAGGAACTAAGTTGATTCATAAACGTGTCTTTAGTTGCCTGACAACGCCTGCATCTCTGAAGGCTGGTTCCATATGTTATCAGAAATCACCTTACAGCTCTAACCCATAAACATAAAGCCCAGCCCCCGTTATTTCAAAGTCCCTACCAAACCACCCAACCTAAAACCACATTGTCTACGTCTTAGGTGTTTTTAAATAATTCACGCAAATAATAAGCCAAATGTTATGAATTGTCTAGTGCTGTTTCAGGTATATTATATGGATTAAATGCAAAGAAGGAATTGTTCCCTGGGAGGGTGGGGAGGCCCTGGCACAGGGGAAGGAGAAGCTGTGGCTGCCCCTGGATCCCTGGGAGTGTCCAAGGCCAGGCTGGATGGGGTTTGGAGCACCCTGGGACAGTGGGAGGTGTCCCTGCCATGGCAGGGGTGGCACTGGGTGGGCTTTAAGGTCCCTCCCAGCCCAAACCATTCTGGGATCCTGTGCTGCCTGCAGGAAGCACAAGAGAGCAGGGTTAGGCCAGCAGTGCCTTTGGCAGCACAGAACACCAAGGGACTCAGCCTGTCCTTCACCACCTTCCCAGCCCTGGTGTCACCAGATGCCAGCAGGACCCTGTGCTCAGCCTCAGGCCCTCGAGAGGAGTGACAGCCCCACTCTGCAGGGCCAGACACCATCCAGTACCTGAGTGACCCAAAACCATTTCCAACCCAACACAAAGGGAACCTCTTCTGAGGAGTCAACAGGGCAGAGTCTGCTCCCACTGGGCTGAAGGCAACAGTGCCCCAAAGGAGCCCCAAAGAGCAGAGGAACAAAGATGGCTGTGTTACCCCAGGGACACCCCCTAAAACAGCCATTATTTCTAACCATGAACTGTTACACAGGTTCAGCTATCACAAAACCCATATTCTTTAAAGAAAACCACACCAGTGTCTCTGCTGAGGGAGCCTCACCAACACCCACATGAGCACCCTGAGCTGCTCCTGCCCCAGCCCAGCCCCATGGAGCTCTCCAGGCTGTGCACACACAGGCAGAAATGCAGCCTGAGCTGGATCCACAGCTTGACCTCACTGGAACGAGACACAGAAACCATCTGGCCTTTCTAGATCTCTTTGGGAACTAATTCCTGATGTAGCTCAAATCAATTAGTTACAGACAGCACCAGTGAACCTCCAGGGGGCCACTTGGTACAAGAGGTCCACAACCAGCTACAGACACAGCAGCTTCCCACCATTCCCTCTCCTGCAGGTGCCTCCCTGCTCTGCCTGCGTGCCTAATGATCCCCATGCAGAGATACAGAATAAATTATTACAGAAACAGCCATTATTTCTAATCATCATAAACTGTTTTTCCTGTAAACTTCAATCACTGCTAATCACCATCTCTTCCTTGCCATGGAGAGACCCAGTGCAATTAGGGGAGCAGAGTAACACACCTGAAACAGCACCACACATTTAATCAGGTCTGGCTTATCATTCACCTGAATTATTCAAATTGTTACTAGAAGTTTAAATATTTTGTCTCTCTCGTGCATCAGGACAGCCATTCATCTCTCCCTGTGAGGATGTACGTGCACAAATCAAACCACACGAGCCCAATAAAAGAGACTGAGCTCCAAACGGCACTGCAGAACAGATTTGCAGGGCAGGAGGAGTCACTGAAGCTCCTCTTCCCGTGCTGCAGGTTGAAGCACCTGTTAAAAACGCTGCCAACAGAGCAGCACCTGCGTTCCAGCATCAGGCTCACCTGTTGTGCCTGGAGCTATCACACACCCCCGCCCTCCCACAGGCGTTCCGTGTTTACCCCGACACAGCTCCGGTGTCCCGGCCCGAGGGTGAGCTGCTGCTCCTCACCCTCCCCAGCAGTGCTGCTGGCCCACGGGAGGGAGCACACAGCTCCCTTGGGGGCTCACACGGAAAGCAATGCGAGGATCAGACCCAGCCTGGAGAGTGAGATGGAACACTCGCCTCAAGGACTCTCTTTGCAGCAACAAATAAGCTGGTAATTCTGCCACAACTGCATCTGCAGGCAAATCATGGAAACACCGAATGCTAAGAAGCTTCCCGATAACCCAAGGAGAGCATCGCCCATCCAACTGCCAGATGAGGAGGCAACTAAGCATCAATCTTCCCTTGAAATTCACATAAATCCCTCTATCCTTCGCCAGGCTTCCAAGGTGGTCAAATAAAGACACGTTTTCCCGGGTTTTTCGCAGCAGAAAAGCTTCAAGCAGAAGAATAAAGTTGAGGTTGATCCTTCTCCTTCCTCCCCACACCCCCAGTCACCAAAGCCAGCACTCAGAGCAGGCACCGGGGTGTTCCCTGAGGACACAGCTGGGAGGGCTCAGAGGAGCAGGGGCAGGGCAGGACCACTGCAGCCGGGCTGCTTTAGGCCCAGGGAGTCTCAGAACCACATCCAGGGTGGGTAAAACGATCTCATCACTGACCAGAGCACTGGGCTCCTGCTCTGAGCAGCAGAAAGCTGAAAAAACACCCAGTCAAGGCTCACAGATTTCCCTGGGTTAGTGCAAAGGGTGAGACGAAGGAAAAAAAAGGTGTGAGGAAGAAGGTGAGACCACGAATCTGGAGCAGGGACAGAGGAAAAGCTCTTAAGGAGACACAGACCACAAAACCTGGGGGTTTTCCCAGTTACTCAGCACATTTCAGGGATGGCTCTGGAGCACCTGTGATGCACAGCACGTCACGGGGCCAGATTTCTCACCCCTGCTCTGCACCACAGCACTGCAGCAGCTGCCCTCCATCCACCAGCCCAGCACAAGGCAGAGAGCACTCAGAAAACCAACTCCCCAGCATTTCAGCCACGGAATTACTTGGCCTAGAGACAAGATTCCAGCACTGAGGAAAAATGTGACTTTCCCAGGCTGACACCCAGCAAAGCATGACTGAGCTCTTGGCAAAGAGCAAACCAAACACATCCTGCAGCGCCTGCACACCTGAAAAAGAGGGGATGTGCAGGTAGCACAAGAGGGGATTTCACAGATGAGGCTGCTCCTTCATATTTTAAAGCCTTTCTGGTCACTTATTGATGTGATCTATCACTGATAAGGGATATTTTATTTTTTAAACTAATACAGAATAAAACCCTGAAGGTGTTTCCACACAACAAAAGGTGGACCCACATTACAAAACAGCACCTGGCTGGATCCCACAGGAGAAAATCTCCCCGTATCCCATGGCACCAAGGGATCACCAGGGCCTCACATCCCCTTTAGGGGACCCTAAAATCTTGCTGCACACCCCATGGAGACAGAGGCCCCTCAGAAAATCCCAAAATTCTGCCCCCAGAGCACCAAGGGATCACCCCCTGCCACAGCATCCCTAAAGGTGCCTGCCCACAGGGAGAGGGGTCAGCAGAGCTCCACAGCCCCCCGGGGCACCCCAAATCCTGACACCTCTGGGCTTCACTGCACCCTAGGGACACCCCACAATCCTGCCCCACACCACAGGGAGAGGCAGCCCCCCAGCTCCTGAGGGAGCCCTAGACACTCATCCCACAGCACCAAGGGGTCACCACAGCCTCCGAGAACCCACAGGAAACCCCGAAAATCCAGCTCTGCGCCCCAAAAGGCCACTGCAACCTCACACGGTACCCTCAGGGAACCCTAAATCCTGCCTCACATATAGAGAGGGGTCACCCCGGACTCACAGTGCTCCTGAGGGACCCCCCAGTCCTGTCCCACACCCCACACTGCCAAGGGGCCAGCCGGGTGTCACAGCGCCCCTGGGGGACCCTAAAATCCTGCCCCAGGGGAAGACGGGTCACCCCTGCCCCGGCTCCTGAAGGAACCCCAGTCCTGTCCCACATGCCACATCACCAAGAGGCCACCTCAGCCTCTCGAACCCGCCGGGGAACACCGGGAGAGCGGTCACCCCCGGCCCCCCGCACCACTGGGGGGTCCCCACAGCCTCACAGGACCGCCAGGAATCCCCACACCGCCGGGGGTGAGGGGGTCGCCACAACCTCACAGCACTGCCGGGGGACCCCCCAGGGCTGCACGGCCTTCCGGCAGCGGGGCCGCGAGAGGCTCCCGAGGCCGCGGTGGCGCAGGGAGGAGCAGGAGCGGAGGAGGGAGCCGGGGATGGGCGATAGCGGCCAGTCCGTGTCCCCCCCACTTACCCGCCCCGCCATGTTGCCGCAGCGCCGACCGACAGGCCCTCCCCGCGGCCGCCAGGGGGCGGCGCAGCGCAGGCGCCGCGGTGCGCCGGGGCGGGGCCTCGAGGGCGGGGCGGCCACGCCTCCTACGCGATTCTGGCTTTCTAATGGTTGTTCCGCCCGCCGCTCAAGGCACTGACGGGCGCGTCACGGAACGACACGCCCATTAGTGTGGCGGGGAGGGGCGGGGCGTCCTGCTGTCAGTCATCCGGAGAGCTGTGGCGATTGGTCAGTGTGGCGGGGTGGGCGGTGCCGGGGTCCCGGACGGTCCCTGTCCTCCCGCGGGTGCCGAGCGCGGGATCGGGGGGGGACACAGTGCGGGGACACGGGGGGTGCCCGGCCGGGTACGCGATGGCAACCTGGAGGGGGCCCGGCGGGGCTCGGCTGGGCCCGGTCCCTCTCCTGCGGTGCAGGGGGATCGGC
>VXBN01014821.1:391778-438712 GCA_013397395.1 Sinosuthora webbiana | reverse complement strand
GGTGCAGGGGGATCGGCCGAGCGCCCTGGTGTGAGGGTGAGCGGGGGCCGGGCCGCCGGGCAACCCCTGCTTTAATTCTTCAAATTATTTAATTCTGGTTTACTGTCCTTTTGATTAAACATTAATAATGTTTATAATAATTGTTCATCATTTTCGTAACAATATATTAATGCTGATGTTTACATTATATATTGTATAGCATATTTTATATTAACATAGGATGCTATATTTTTATATATAATGAAACATAATAATACTAATTTAATGCATTTTTTTAATTGTACATGTTTCTTTAAAAATTATTTCTGTTTTAATTAAATTTTTAATCTGGCTTGGATTCTGTTTCTGCTCCAGAGGCCGCGCAGCAGCTGTTGTAAACCAGGCATCGTTGTCTCCTTGGATGACATCTCATGGCTCAGCTGTTTCCCTGACGGGACTTCCCATTGGGCAGCCCCCGGCTGACACTGGTGGTTTTTTATATTTGTGATAACAATCGCAGGTGTGTGTGAGCCTGAGAGGCGGCAATGGGAGCTCAGAGCTGCCACCGAACCCCTCGCAGGTGTCACACACTCGGGCGTGGCTCGTTCCTGGGGGTCTCGGGGCTCCTCCAGCCCATCCCCAGCCCAGCGCTCCCCACACGGTGTCTGCTCGCTGCAGCTCTGCTCCTGCACAGCCGGCTCCTGTCTGAGCTTCCAGCCACGCTTCGGGATGTGGAACCGTGTGGGATTGGCTTGAAATAGTGCTTTGCTCTGGGGAAGCAGATCACACTGGAGGAGAGGTGCTGAGAGGTGACAATGGCTTCTCCACAGAGCTCACCCCCCTGTGTGATGTTCAGCCGGAGACTGAATGCCAGCTGTGCTCTGAGGTTTGTGTTCTGAGGGAGGTGACGGCAAACACTCCAACCCCAAAGCTCAGTGGTGTCTGCAAAGCCAACCCAAACATCCTGGGAGCTTTAACACATTAGCAACCTGTTCCAGCAGCTTCCTGCGTGGGCTTTGACAGCATAATAAAATATTAATGCTGATTGTAACTGCTGGTTACTGCCTTGAACAGGTACCAGAATCAGCTGGAACACAGGGGAATGCCAGATCCATGGAAAACTGGCACTGAGGAGACTTTACCACACTGGCCATAGTGGTCAGTGCCCCAGGCCATAGGGGAAGAAGAAAGGGGGTCAGTGCCTAAATCTGCTGTAGGCTGATCCCAGCAGTGCAAGGATTCAGTCTCCTGCAGCGAGACCCTGTTGCCCCTGCCTGCAGCTTCACTGTCCCTCGACAGAAATCACTGTGCCAGCAAAACAGCTCTGGGAAGTGGTGGTTAAATACTGCAAACACTCCCTGTGCTTCGGGATGGCAGCAGCCAGACCCCAACAGGTCCTGAGCCCCGACCTGAGTGTGCTGACACTGTTCTGCACAGCTGGAAAGGTGCCCAGCCAGGAGGCTCGGCCCAGCAGTGAGCTCTGGCTGAATGATGAGTTTTGTGGGGGATTCTCGCTGCTCTCAGCTTCCCAGAGCTCTGCTCTGTGGCCTTAAGGGAGTCTCTCGCAGCAAAAAATGCAGGAGATGCAACATGTGAATTTGTAGGGAATAGCTGACGGGGGCAGTGAGGGAGTGGCCGTGCTTCCCCACTTTTCACCATTTCAATAGGGGAAGAAGAACAAAACAAAGCTCCCCCAAACCAAGCACAAAGCTCACACCGACTCCTCTGCAGATCCAGGACTAAGGGATCCAGCCCACACCTGGCTCCTCCTGAGCCAGCCCCAAATCCCTGCCCCACACCTCTGCCCCACAGCCCTTCCCTGGCGAGGGAGCAAGGGATGGATGTGGGTCTGGGACACCCTCTGGAGGCAAGACCTTCACTGATGACCCCCTCATCTCCTGGAGTGAATCCTCTGGCTTCCAGCAGACAAAACATTGTGTCTGGAGTCCCTGGGGGGGGAGGGGGGGTTAGGAAGGGGCTGGGCAGACCCGGCCCCCCAGCTCACCCCGCTGCCCTCCCCATGATCCTGCGGGCTGGCAGGATCAGCACACACTGAGGAAGTCAGGGATAGATTGCAGCACAAAAGACCACGATTCATAAAAAAAAGTCTGCTTCTGTGGGCACTTACTGCCCTGAGTGGCCCAGATAGGGGTGGCAGCAAAAATGCTGTTTCCAGATGCCTTAAAAACAGCTTGAGGAGCACAAAATAAAATATCTTTAGAAGTGAAGGCAAGTCGGATTTGGCTTCAGAGCCTATGGGTTTTTCTTAGTCATTTTCAGTGAGAACAGGGATATTCACCCACTGGCAGAGTACCTAAACCAGCAGCAAAAATGAAAATTATAAAGCAACACAGGCTGTGACCCTCTGTTTGTCCCAGCTCCCCCTGCCACCAGCTCCCCTGGGGCTTCTCTTCCAGCCAAGCAGTCCTGGGGGTCTGGGACTCCCCAGCAGGGCACAGACCCTGCCACAGGCACCTGGGGACAGCTCTGTCACTGGTGACGGATGACAGAGGGTTCCTCTTGCTCCTGTGAGAGATGAGCAGGACTGAGGAGATGGCCAGGACCTGGTAGGGCTGCTATGGAAGGGCTGTCCACCATCCCAGGAGCCACTCTGGCAGTCACTGTCCCCACCTGAGCTGGCACCAAAGCCCCTTTGCAGCTGTACCCCCCACACTCACACAGTCACACCAGGCTCCCCACAGCAGAGTGTCAACCATTTCAATCGAGATTATCTAACCTTGGTGCAATAATTAAACAGCAAAATAACAGCTCAAACTGGTGCCTCTGAGGATGGACCCCAAACAAAGGAAATCCTTGGCTTGTATACCCTTACAGTGTGCGTGCACGAGGGTCTGGGGTCACCAGCTCCTGCAGCGTCCTGAGTGTCCAGTCCCCGGCCTGGGCCACGGGTCCCCTTTGCTGTGCAAAGCCTTGGAGAGGCCTCAGGGCTCCAGAGCTCATCCCGCAGCCCCACAGCCCGGCGCTGAATGGATCCGTTACCAGGGCTGGGAGGGGGCAGCAGCTGAGGGCAGCTGAGGGACGGGGGTGACAGGACCCGGGGGTGGCAGTGCCGTCGGGTGGCAGGACCCGGGAGGTGACAGTGCCGTCGGGTGGCAGAACCCGGGGGTGGCAGGACCCGGGGGTGCCAGTGCCGTCGGGTAGCAGGACTCGAGGGTGACAGGACCCGGCGGTGGCAGGACCCGGCGGTGGCAGTGCCGTCGGGTGGCAGGACCCGGGGGTGGCAGGACTCGGGGGTGGCAGCACCCGGCGGTGACAGTGCCGTCGGGTGGCAGGGCCCGAGGGTGANGACCCGGGGGTGACAGGACCCGGCGGTGACAGGACCTGGCGGTGACAGCGCCGTCGGGGGACAGGACCCGGCGTCCGGAGGGGCCGCTCCGGGCGCTGTCTCCAGGAGAGCGGCGCCTCCGCGGCCGCTCATTGGCGGGAGGCACGAGCGAGCTGTTTTCCCATTGGCTGCGCGCCGGCGGAGGGGGGCCAATGGCAGCGCAGCCCTTTGTTCGCCCGGGCGGCTGTCACCGCGTGGCGAACAGAGCCGCTCACGTTGCGCGGGGAGGCACGAGGCGGAAGTGCGGGCGCTGATTGGCTGGGCTCCTCGGGCGCTGGCCAATGGGCGAGGGCGCGCGGGGTGGGGCGGCGGTTGGGCCGGCGCGAGGACAACGGCCGGAACTCGCCTCAGGCCGCCCCGCGCGGGCCCACGCCGAGAGCGGCCCGGAGCCATGGAGGGGAGGGACGGGAGCGGGACGGGGACCGGGATGGGGACAGGGGTTGGCTGTGCACCTCCGTCCCGGCGAGCCGCCGCGGCTCTCGTGGGCTTGGCCCCGTCGGCGCTGAGGAGGCACCGAG
This sequence comes from Sinosuthora webbiana, assembly GCA_013397395.1. Lineage (NCBI taxonomy): Eukaryota > Metazoa > Chordata > Aves > Passeriformes > Sylviidae > Sinosuthora > Sinosuthora webbiana. Next base: position 434,869 of record VXBN01014821.1, on the reverse strand, counting down.
GCCCGACCAGCATCGCGCCTGCCCCCGGCAGGTGTCCGAGCCCCGCTGCCCCCTCAAGGCCCCGACGCCCTCCCGTGTGGGAGCAGGTGTGAGACACGGAGCTCAGTCCTGTGGAGGAAATGCCCCTCAGCATCCTGGAAAGCACCTGTTGGGGAAAAAGGGAGAAAGTATGGGGGTTTGAGTTTCTTAGGGCTGCCTCTGGCCCTACAAGTTTGCCCTTGTTCTGTGGGATCGCAGACTATGCAGGTGTCAGGTGTCCCTGTGAACGGCGATCTCTGAGGGGAAAACATGGCACGGTAAGCTCAGGACATAGCGATGAGCTCCCCAATAACTCAGTGTGTTCACTTATTTGGTAAATGTGCCAGAAAAAACACAGAAAAATACCTGAGCTAGGCAGTGGTGTGATCTACAATGAGGATCACTTGGTGCATCCTCAGGGAGCTGCAGAAAGATGTGTTTCTAGAGAGCAGAGTGACTTTTGACTTTTCTGGATTTATTCATCATTCCAAATGAGCTGCTTAGGTAATATGCCAATAACTTCACTTTTCTATTTGTTGGCTAAAAGGGGTTTTAGCTAGCCAGTTTAGCTTTTCCTTGTGTGCCTCAGCCTTGGGAGCAGAGAAGAGCCCTCAGTTTTTGGTTGTTCTCATTCCTTTCTCCTGCTGGCCTGTGATTTCTGGCACTTGGAGGGGTGTCCCTCCAGCTGGAGTTGTTTCTCCCATAGTTACAGAATGGAGCAGATTTCCACCACAGTTCTCAGGGTGTGTATTGTGGGAAATTTCCAGCTCCTGACACCTGGAAATGCACATCCATGTCATCGTGTAAGTTAAACAGTGTATGGGAGCAGTGATGGAAGGACAAGAGGTGTTCAGGAATGTGTGAAGGCTGAATAACTCCTCCACTGCTGTTGGAGGAAGAGTTTCCTGCCCACGGCAGGGGTTGGAACTGGTTGAGCTTTAAGGTCTCTTCCAAACCATGCCGTGATTCTGTGAGCATCCTTCTGTGTTTGATATTCCTCTGTGGTGGCTCTGTTGGGAAGCTCAGCTGGTGGAAGCGGGGAGAGTGCAGGTGTCCTCTTCATCTGCACCTCCTGTCTCTGAAACTTTGGAGTTTCTTGTGCTTTGGCAGGTTCAGCTTTTCCTTCAGGGCAAATAGGAAAGTGTTTTACACTTACATATGGAGCCACATCCTTGAAAACTCAGATGGAACCGAATCCAGCAGTAAATTCAGTAAATTAGAAGTGTTGAAGAAGTTCACATTGTCAGCTCTGTTTATAATTGTGTCTCTACGAGTGATTATGACTGTGTGTAATTTTGTCTGTCCCTTCAGCCCCTCAAGCCGTTCTGTGTGTGCTGATGTCCCTGTCCCCACAGCCCCTCACACCGCTGTGTGTGCTGATGTCCCTGTCCTTTCCCTGTCCCCACAGCCCCTCACGCCGCTGTGTAACAATGTCCCTGTCCTTTCCCTGTCCCCGCAGCCCCTCACACCGTTCTGTGTTGTGCTGATGTCCCTGTCCTTTCCCTGTCCCCGCAGCCCCTCACGCCGCTGTGTAACAATGTCCCTGTCCTTTCCCTGTCCCCGCAGCCCCTCACGCCGCTGTGTAACAATGTCCCTGTCCTTTCCTTGTCCCCGCAGCCCAACGTGGCGTTCCGAGGCGGCGGCCGCTGCTGGGGCAGTGCGGAAGCGGGCGGGAGGCCCACGGACGTGTTCAGCGCCGCCCTGCCGGGCTCTGCCTCGCTCTATGGCTGCTACAAATCACAGGTTCCGTTGGTTATTGATTCTTTTTATAGCTCTCTAAGAGTTTGGGTTGCTTGTGAACAAAATGGTCAGGATATGTTTCTGAAGTGGTTGCTTACACTGGTGAATATAAATCACGATGTTTGATTTAACTGTGGTGAATCTTCATCGCTGTAACTTTCATCAGAGGGGATGGTGGCTTTTCTAATGCAGTCACTGATAAAGCTGTAGGGGATGCTTGGTGAAGTGGTATTTCGCCATTGTTCTGGTGAAATGTTCATGGCATAAACAATTGTAGGCAGAGTGAGGAGCAAACAACTCTTTTAGGAAAACTGGAAAGTGGGTAAGAAGAACCGTAGCTATTGCCTCAGATGTTTCTGTAGTTGAAGCGTTTGTGTGAACCAGTTCTTAGTCTGATCAGCAGAAACTGCCAGGACAGTTAAATATGTCAGCTCTCTCTTGGAATTTTTGCCTTTCATAGCCATAAACTTTCACTGAGGTAAAATACTCAAAGGAAAATTCATTCCCAGTACCTTCAAGACCAGACTTGCTACTTCTTCCATCCAGGACTTGTTATTTTGTCAGACTCCAAAGGATTGTATCCTGAGTATTTAACATTTAACCCTGCAAAAACAACACTTATTGTTTCGCTTACTAAGGGCTAAGAAGGCCTGTTGTGTCTAAACAAACAGATAAGATCAAGGTAAAGATGTTCCTTTTCACCTAATCAGGATACAACGCCTTTCCTGAAGAAAAGAATTGGCTCTAAGTTTTCTTGAGTACCTTAATACCCTGTAATGATGGGAGAAAGGGGCTCTAATTCCGAACTCCTGGCAGGGATCAAGCAGCAGAAACCGGAGCAGATGTTTTAGGCTAACATTGTTGCCGTTTTTAAGATCTCCCTAAGCCTGGAGTCAGGTTGAGAAAGGAGACATTGTTTATTCTGGGAAGTTTTCCACAAACCAAGCACACCTAGGAGTGAAAAGCGTTAGAATTTAGACACTAAAGTTTGCATGAACCTGCCTGTCTAATCCACAGTTCCTGCCTGCCTAATGCAGTCACTGAACCTGTGCAGCCTTAAATAAAATCTCACACCTCTGGTGATCTGCATCTTTCTTTGCTCATTCCATTACCTGCTGGATTTCTTTAGTGCCATGATGGATAAGAAGAAAGTGTTTCTGCTACTCTTTTTAGCTTCTTTTAACAGCCTTTGCAAATTTTTACATTGTAGCAATTTCTATGCTAGCATAAAGTTCATACCCATAGGACTGGGTTGTAGAGCTGAAATTAAGATATAGGGGTGTTTTATTAGTTGAAATGAAGCTACTGGGGGTTCAGCAGTTAAAATCACAGCCTCTGTTCTGAGTAAATTTACAGGCACAAAAATATGAATGTGATTTTAATTGATTATCTATTCCTATGTCTTCACAAGGAGTACTAAAGCATACCCACCTTTTACTCGTGTGTCTGAGTATCATTTTTATATAAATCACTGGTGGAATTTCAAGTTGCAGATGTTCTGTTCCATATCTAGGCAGAAATCCTGAATTTCAGTGGTATTTCCTTCAGCTGTTGTACAGGGACTGACACCTGTGGTTTGTCATCTGTTCTTAGTGGCCCCATACTCTGTGTCCTGTTGGATACATTGTGGTTCCATTATTGATCAGGTTTGGAGCAATAATAGCATGAATATCATATACAATGGTTTTAAGGACATATATAAATAGTATTTGTTGTTTCCCAACCTTCTTAGTTACACCCAGGCTGATTTCCCAGCTTTGAGGCACTTTGGGAGGTGTTAATGGTCAGGGGTTTCCTTTTACCTTACTTGTATCCAATGGCTTCCTGCTACTACTTTATCTCCTGTAGCTCAGCAATGATATTTACCTTCACCCTCCTTATGTATCAAAGGGAATTTTAGAGAGTGTGTGTTGTCAGATTCCCATCGAGTTGTAACATTCATTAATAATTTAAATTCTCTTCCATCCTCCTTAAACCATTGTACAATTGGTTTCTTGTTACAGTCTTTGACTGGACAGGAAAGAACAAAAGGATTACCTATATAAGTTTCATAGTCAGAACAGTTAAGGCAATTCAGGGAAACATGTCACAGTAACAGTCCTAACCAATGTAAAATTACACCAACATTATAGCAAGTTTGACATCTGGCACTGTCTTGGCAATCCTGCTCTGTGCAATTGTGTTTGTCCAAAATAATTACTGCTGGAATTATTACTAGTTGGAATTGCTACTACCCCTTGAGGGCATTCACGTTCTGTGTGAGACAGGCCTTCTTCCCAGGCACAGTTCATGAAGTTACCTTTTCATTTTTTTAGTCCCTGTGGTCCAGAGTAGGGGGTTTCTCATTTATCTGGTCCTGTAGTTTTCTTCAGTCCTGAGTGGTGGTTCCACAGCTGTAGTCCTTGAAGTCCCACAGCTGTGTGTGTTGTGAAATGAACCTGGTGTGATCCTTTCCAGTGTTCCTTTGGTGGTTCATTGTTCCATGGCATTAGACCCAGTCTCCCACCTGATGTCATTAACAGATCAATCAGATTTCTGCAGTGAAGAAATATCCTTGTTGATAGAGGACAAAACTCTCTCTAGAGAGATAACATAATTACACAAGTGTTCTTGGCCCAGATATTCACAGAATTTGTAAGAGACTGCCTGATAAGGTCTTCTGTACAGATTTCAAAAGGACTGAGTTTATCTCTGGATCTGGGTGTTTTTCTGACCCTCAAGAGGTGGCAACATCTCAGGCCTCTTTGTTTTGTCCTTTATTTCTTCTGTGGTACATGGAGGTTTGGATTGGGCAGGGCCAGCTCCATTGGTGCAGCCTCAGGTGTGTAGTGACCTTCACTAAATGTAGATCCCAATGTTTGAAGGTTCCACCACCCACTTTCAGTGTGGCTTTTAACACTCTGCTGTACTGTTCAACTTCCCCAGAGCCTGGTGCTCCACAGCCAGTGCAGCAAATGCTTGGATCAGATTTGTTTCCAGCCTGCTCTGGGCAGATGTGTTGTTAACTCATCCATCCCTTTGTGCCAGTCAAGGCTGTGGTGGTTTGGGAATGGCACTTCCCAGTTCAGTTCTCCCACTGACATTCTCCAAACCACACACTGCTCTCCCCTTCCCCTCCCTGCTCTGGCAGTGGAGAGGAGAATTCCAGGCAGAGAGGGCAAAGATCATGAGTTGAGGTCAGAACAATTTACTGGGAGCAGCAATGAGAGAAGAAAAGGAAGAGTAACAGCAACAGCACTAATGATAGAGGGTGCAAGAAAGGATTCATATGGAAGAATTTCCCAGTAATACTGGATGGCTCCCTCCAGCACAGTTTCTGAACTGGAAGGATCCCACTCTCCCTGGAAAAGAGCTCCTTTCCCCATCCCAGGGCAATGAGGTTGGGTGGTACAGAATAACTTCTGCATCCTGGCCATGCCCCTTCTGAGCTACTGCAAAAAATTACCCCTTCCTGGCCAGAACAAGGACAGTTTGTTTGTATCCTGTGCCTAGGAATGATCTCTTTCAGTAGTACCTCACCTGCCTCCTCAGCCTGGTTGGTTTGGCAGGGAAAAGCTTCAGGCCCCCAAGAAATTGTCAACTCTAACCAATAAGTATTGATACCCATTCTGTCGTGGCAATGAGAGAAATCTCTTTGCCAATAATTTCCTGCTGTGTTTCTTTTTTGGCTTGTTCTGGGGGAGGCTGAGGCTGGGTCTGTGGATGCACACTGTGCTTCACATTTCTTCACTACACTTTTTGTGATGCCTCCCATTCTAGTCCCAAGGGTACAGAGTTTTACATTGTTTTCCAAAAACCACTGGGCTGTTCTTAAATCCCTGTGGTAAAACTGCAGCTTAATTGAGTCTTTGGCCCCATTTGTGGGTTCTCCCATTCAAATGCAAACAGTTCCTGACTTAGGTGTCCGGTGGGATACAAAAAGTGTCTTACAAGTCCAATACCAATACTTGTTCCTGTGCCTGCCTCGGCCTTTTGGGGGGTCTCTGGTGATCACTGGGTGACGGGGGAGGTGCCCCCTACTCAGTTTCCAGCGAAGGTCAGCTCAGGACACACAGAGCACAAGGCTGAGTGACAAAGAAGTTGTGATGTGCAGCTCCAGCACCTTCTTCTTAAACAGTTGCCAGGCAGGATGGAGTATACAAAAGCTTTCCATAAGCCTTAAGCAACACTTATTTAGCACACCTGAGAGCATCTGTTTGTGTTCAAAAGAGGTGTGAAAAGTGAGAATGATACCATCAGCTTCCATCTGCAACAGAGAGCATGGGAGGGGAGTGAGAATTCTGCTTAAGAATTCTGAGCATTCTGCTTAAAAACATTAACATGGCCTGAAATTGTTGTATTCCAAGTGTGTGGCTTGCTTACTTCTCATGTGCTGGTTCCTCCAAGAGTGAACTCAGTTATAACCACGTTCAATGACAAAATGACAGTTTGATGTGTTTCATATTAAATAAATGCCTTTATTGTACATTAAATGCAGAATGAAGAAAATGTGGAGTTACCTCAGACCTACAGTTCTTCCCTCTCAGCTTTAGAGTACTCTGCACCCATGGACCCTTCCCTTTTGTACCCCTCTTGGTCCACGTGTACCGATGACACCAAGCAGCCTGCTGCTCCTCAGATGAACCTGAAGTCCAGGTAGTCATCCTTGACAGGGAGTGTGTGTGTGTTGGAGTAGATGGGTTATATTATTTTATTTAATTTAATGTAGGAAGTATTTTGAATGTAGGAATTGTTTTTATTAATGCACGGTTGTTTTCCAGGATTCAGCCCGAAAGGAACGATTATGGCAGTGAAACTGATTTATATGGACTCGTGTCAAACATCTTGGAAGAACAAGACAAACCACAGCCGTGCTTTGCTGAGGGGTGAGTGAGGTGCAGGTGACAGGAACTCCCCTCTCTGATCTCACTGTGCTCCTGAGGCAGCTCCAGCTGCTGCTGGCCAGGCCTCCTGCTCTGAGCATGAGCTTGCCCTCCCTTCCCCTCATCTTCCAACATTTCACCTGGGATACTTGGAAGCTTTCCTCATGACACTTAGATTGCATGGCAGCTCCTGGCTCTCTGATATTTACAGAACTTGGTAACTGGCAGTTTTTAAATAAGATCTTAACAAGTGTTGTGGACATGCTGTATTAGATAAATCCCTTGGATTTATCTAATACCTTAGTCTGGGTTTTTTTTTTTTATTTTAATCAAGACTGAATTCAGACTTTAGGTTTCTTTCTTAATCAATGTCAATTCACAGGAAAAATACACAAAGCACAGACTCCTTCACATTTGCCTGAACTGGCAGGAGAAAATTCAATGCAAAATTAATGTTTCTTGCTGTTAGTGCTACCTAAGCAATATTTGTGTATCTAAATGTCAGGTTTATTTTGCCTCTATTCCTGCACCAGAAGAGAGAATTCCATGGTCATAACAACATGACACAGAAAGGTGCAGCTCCAGCACCCCCAGGATACTTACTGAGCTCTCTGTCTTTTCCAGGTCCAGGAGACAAGACAGGGAGCCCAGTTCTCAGGTTCCCAAGCCAGGCACTGCTTTTCCTTTCTGTCTTCCCAAACAATTCCAGTGATTTCTCTATGTGTGCTGAGTTATGTGTCTGAAATGAGGGAAAGCTTCAGAGTCAGTCTTGATACCATGAGACAACTCAGTAATTCCTTTGCTATGGACAGGCAGGGCTGGTTCAGTATTCCCAGAACTGGCCTGCAATGGCTTCCAGGCACAATTTCTCCTTTACTTAGTCTGTTTACAGTTCTCCTGGGCAGTCAGGGATTGATGGTCCTGTGTTAATTCATGCTGGTTAGTGGAAAGAAATGAGGTGTGCTGGGATGCTGCCTCTGGCTTTACCTGCAGGAAGCAGTGCAGGCCAGTGTAAGGCACAAGTGAGGTGAGAGAGAAGCATTTTCTCTGGAGTGCTGGGACATGGCTTTGGAAGACTGAGGGCAGTCTGGGTGCCTGAACTTGGTGCTGAACCAGGAGTATTTTGGTGATGATGGACAGGGCTGATGTACCAGGATTTGATGTGTACACATCCCTTGAAGCCTGTCCATAGCTCCTGAGCTGTGGTGCTGTGTTTAGACAAGGCAGAATCAGTTTTCTCAGCTAATTTTGGGGAACTGAAGATGACGGGAGTGGGTAGAAGTTGAAGTCAGACATCTTGGAATCATTTGAGAGAAATGATTCAGGCATAATTAGTTTCTTAAACCTTGTTTCATGTTTGGGAATGAAGAGCAGCAGCACAGATCAGTGTCTAACCACGTGTTTCCTGTTTTTCAAGGAGTTGCCCTCCCACCCTGAAGTCAGTGTGGCCAGTGAACACAAGCAGGATGGAGCACCACGAGCTGTTGCCAGAAGGCAGGAGGGCAGTTGCTGGAGCAGTGCCCCAGCAGGGTTTCTATGGCACTGAGTCCATCCCTGCTGCTGACAAGCAGTTCCTGCAGAGTCCCACTCTGGTGGCACAGCAGAAGGCAGACGATTGTTACCGCGGCTTTGCCGCCGTGGACCTGGAGGAGCAGAGCTTGTACTCTGCCAGGAGTGATCGTGCCAATGGCTGCAACTTGCAGGCTAATGAGAGTATGAAGACAACACCTGTCTATCAGAACTACCCCTACCTGAAAAACACCTTTGCAGCCCAGGCTGGGTACTCAGAAGCAATCAAAGACTCAGGAGCCGATGCTTATCCTTATGGAAGGGAGAAGGTGTGTCCCAAAGGAGCAGATGCACAGGTGCACCCAAAGCGGGCAGAAACATTCCTTCCACAGTGTCACAGATACAATGAGAGCACAGATTATACCAGATACACTGAATATTCTCATGCTGGTAAAGCAAAGCCCAACAAGGGCACCAGCTGTAGCCTCCAAGAAAATAGAAAACTGGTAAATGGAACCCCTGAGGCACCATCTCTGGATGCGGAGTCCTACGCTAAATTATTTCAAGTTAAATCAGGAACTCAGAAAAAATTTGAAGATACAATTTCAGATCAGCACGACTTTACATTTCCCAAGTCTGTAGGACTTGTATCAGAAAAACAATTTGCGAGCGAATCTTCCTTCGGCGCTGATTTTGGGCAAAAATTTGAATATGGACTAAAATCTTTTGCAGCTTGTCCAGGAAATAATGGTGTGGAAAAGCAGCAGTTTTCCAAGGCCGATCTTCAGAATCCTGAATTCTATAAATCACTCCCACTGTTGCCCAGTGCAGCAGTCCCCTCAGCAGGCTCTAGCGCCAGGCCAGGGTGGATGAACATCCAAACCAAACCCACGGCTTCTGGCCCCTTCCAGAATCCAAGTCCTTTGTTGAAACTGAATAATCAGTCACCTGCATTTCCAAAAAGCTCTCGTCATTCTAATGATGTTTTTCAGTTGCCATCTTCAAATTTGCCTTTAAATAGTAATTTACTTCACAAGTACTGTCAAGACAACCCATTCCTCTCCAGCCTTGACTTCGGCTACAGCACTGCAGAACGAGCTCGGGCAGCTGCGTGCATGGAAGCCCTGGTTAGGGGTGGGGAAGAGAACCTCATCGAGTACCTCAATGAGAAGAAGTTGAAGCAGCCCAATGGATTCTGTGACAGTTACTTGGCTCAGCAGCTGGGGATCATTGACAATGTGAACAAACAGCGTTTCCAGCTGAAGCCGCAGAGCGAGCACTGTGACCTGGAAGGGCAGAACCAGGCGGATGGGGCGTTTCAGGACATGTACCAGGAGTTACTGGAGTCTCAGGGGCAGCTGCATCTCGGGGCAGGGAATGGGGACACCAGTGCCATGGGTGCTGGGAGCTGCCTGCAGGCTCCAGGCATTCCCAACTGCATGGTGGGTGACTTCAGGAGGAACCGGCAGCTGGGCCCCAGCACCTTCCCCATGAGATCTGCTCACCTGTTGGGCCGGTCCGTGGTGCCTCTGATGGAGCCTCACAGCTTGTTCTCCCAGGATGACCTCAAACGCCTGTACCCCTACTTTACAGAGAAGATGTATGGTGACAATGCCCTTTCTGGTTTCGTGTCAGCATTTGGATTTCAAAAGCAAGTTAAAAGTCGCAGTGGGCCTGCCAGCGAGCTGCACGTGAGACTGGAAGAGTGTTATGAGCAGTGGAGAGCTTTGGAGAAAGAAAGAAAGAAGGTAAGAAAACCAAACTAGAATAATATCAGAGGTTTGATGTAGATCTCATGCTGCTCAGTGCAGCCCCAGATCATGGGTAGTTCTGCTGTTAGGAGTTTAAATGTTTGGTGGGACTTCAGAGTTACCAGTTTGTTTCTCTGTGTTTTTTGGGACAGGAGGTGAAAGGTGTGGAGATTTGTATCCTGGCTGGAAGCATAGCTAATGTTGTATGGAAAGTTGCACTAAAAGCAGGAATAATTCAGGGGCTTTTCTAGTCCCAGAGCTGGGGAAGGTGTGTTCATGAAGAACAAAGATGTGCTTCCTATACCTTTTTTATTAATACAATAAATACAGTGCCTCTGGAACTTTGAAAGCAAATCCAGTAAATATGTTTTGAATTGAAACTAAACTTTAATTCTTTCAGTCTAATTTTTTAGGAGCTACACTGAATTCCTACCTCCTGTTTCCCTGAAGGTTTAAACATAGGGTATATTTGAAGGAGTTCTTTTCTTTTTTTTTTCCCCCCCCAGAAACAGAGGCTGTAGGAAGGGTCATTTAATTAAAATCCTTGCAGTAAAAGGCTCAGGTAGGGCTTTGTGAAGCCCTACTAAAAGCAGTTGCCTTTTTTGGTTGTAGGAAAACCTGTCTTCATTTCACCAGCTGAGATGGGGTTTGAATTTCAATACCTGGGATTGCCTGTGGGGAAAGCTGTGCCAAATGTCACCTGGCAATAGTGGGGCCTTTGGGAGTTCTCCTGTGCCAGCCCCCACAAAGGAGCCAATTCCAAGAAGGTGTCACGTGGGGATTTTTTTGCCCGTGTTTCCTGACAAAAGCCAGTGGTTGCTTTGAATACAGGGGGTGAGGAGCAGCTTAAGGAGGGGAGGTGCTGTCTGGGGTGCATGTAAGTGCAAGAGAGAAAAAGCTGGCGTGTGCATGGCCAGGGGCCATGGGGGAGAAATTCAGCTTTGTCACAGAATCCCAGAATGGTTTGGGATTAAAGTTCCCTCAGTCCCGCCTGTGCCATGGGCAGGGACATTTCCCACTGTCCCAGGCTGCTCCAAGCCCTGTCCAGCCTGGCCTTGGACACTGCCAGGGATCCAGGGGCAGCCACAGCTGCTCTGGGCACCCTGTGCCAGGGCTCCCCACCCTCACAGGGAACGATTTATTTCAATATCTAGTCTAAACCTGCTCTTTCTGTGTGAAGCCCCTTGTCTTGGCACACCATGCTCTTTATTAATAGTGGACCACTATGAAACCATCCAGGAATTGCAATTTTAAATCAGATTCAGCTAATTCTGTGTTGTTATGGGTGTTTCAGAGTGACATAACAAGGGGATGAGAGATGGAAACTTGGACTCTTGCAAACAGTTTTCAAAATAGTTTTCTCCTGGCTAAATAAAATACAGAATCCTGGAATGGTTTGGTTTGGAGGGGACCTTGAAGACCATCCAGCTCCACCCATCTGCCATAGGCAGGAACACCTTCCACTAGACCAGGGTGCTTAGGGAAAAATCTTTCTGTAGTGTAATCTGTACAAAAATTAGGTTAATTGCTGACTGAAAGAGTTTTATTTTAATTTTTTGTGTGAGATCCACATCTGTTTGGTCATTTTTTTCCCTGTAATTCTGACTTACCTCCATTTTATTTCCAGGCAAAACCAGTACAGGCTGTAGTCAGAGTGAGCAGACATAGCACTGCTGGAACACGGTGTGTTGGCTTTAGTTGAACTGCTTTGAGTAAAGCAGTTGTTCACTTTAAAGCAGGTGATTGTCTCACCAGAGGGTTAAATCCCAAATGCCTGAATCCTCATTGTCTCCTTTAAAAAACTCCAAAACCCTGATGGGAAGAATTTGAATCTGATATTTTTTTCTTGTTTCTGTAATGAAGCACACTCTGCATGTACATTCTGAGGGAGTTGTTCTTTTGTTTTCCTGCAGACTGAATCAGCTCTTGCTAAGAATTTCCAAGGGAAGAAGGTTTCCAGTACTAACAACATTCCAATTCCAAGGCTGACATCAAATCCATCAAGGGTTGATCGCTTAATTGTGGATCAGCTACGGGAACAAGCCAGAGTGAGTTGTAGGACTAAAAAAAAAAAAATCTATTAAACTTATCCCTCAGAACTTAGAGTACAGTGTGAGATAGGTAAGATGATCACAGCAGCTTTTCCCAAAATAGCTTTGTTCTCCAATGCTGTGCAGGGAATAACATTTCAGCAGTCCCTGTTAGAGCTTGTACAGCTCCAGGGTGCTGTTTCCAGGGAACCACACAGGGGCTGAGGCTCCCAGTTACATCCCCATGTGGTTCCTGGTGCAGGACTGTGCACGTGGTGCAGCATCCAGTCCTGGAGCCTGTGCACTGCTCTCAGGGCTGCTGCATTCAGAGCAGCTCGGCAGGGAAATGTTCACTGTGGATTTGGAGACACTGTGATGGAGGAGGTATTTGTGGGAAAAAAACAGGTTTAGTTAATGTTTGGAAGATGCTGACATGTATTTGCTTAAGAGTCTGGGATATTTTAATGCAGAATGGTTATTTGATGCTGAAAATAGGCCTTCAGTCAGAGTTTCTGTTCCCAGTTTGCTGTTTAACCCAGAGAGCCATAACCAGTAGGACAAGGGAGGCTGGTGTCTGCTGAGCTCTGTGGGCAAACCACAGTGCTGGTGGCAGCCCAGGGTGCATGGGGAGGTGACAGCTGGGGGAGGAGGGTGCCATCAGAATGGTGAGGGGCTGCTGTGGCCCTCCTGAGGCCCAGACACCAGAGCCATGGTGCTGGCGCTGCAGGCAAGGAGAAGCAGAAGCCAACCAGTCCTTCCCTGCCAGGGGCTGTGGGGTGAAAGGGCTCTGGGAAATGTTGGGTTTGGAGGCAGCAGCAGTGCTGGGCCTGCCCCTCAGCAGCAGGGGGGAGCAGCAGCCTGTCCCACCTGCCTCACACAGGAGAAATAATCCATGGAGCTGTGTCTGCTCACTACCTGCAGGACCTGCCTGGTGCTGCTCATCCAGCTGAGGGATGGAGAAAAGGACGTGGATGGGCTTAGTTTACTCTTTTTAAACTCCTGCTCTCTGAATCCCAAAAGAACAGCCTTAGTTTCCATGTTCAGAAGACTTGCCTGCCCTTGTCCTGGTACTTTTAAACTGCCTCCAAAACAGGGCTTAAGCCTCTCTAGCCATTTCAGGAACCAAACTTCAGGGTATAGCACCTCAAACCCTTGTTAGGTACCTTGTTAGGTAGTTTTGAGGATACTTAACAGCAGAGTGGGGCTGTTAGACTTGGATTCTAACAGCAGAAAGCTCGATGATGGCCAGGGTGTCTCAAAGCTGTACAGATCTGGTATGAACCAGTAAGCTGAGGGCCCTTACTGGGGTGTTGTAGCTTTGCTGTTGTGCTTTGCACACCCAGCTGTACCACAGCTTTGGGTTCGGAGATCAACAAATCCCCGGTAAGAACTTAAAACTGCTTCAGCTGTAACTTCACGAACAGTTCCCAAACGAAACCAATGATTATCATTAATCTGTTCTCCCTAGTTAGTTAATTTTCTTGTAAGCGTGGCTGAGCACAGAGCGAACCCCCTGTAAGCTGGGAATTGTTCTTCAGGTGGTGACTTTACTGGGGAAGATGGAGCGCCTGCGCAGCTCTCCGCTCCACGCCAACATCTCCACTGCTCTGGATAAACACCTGGAGTCCATCCACGTGGTGCAGGCTCGCAGGAAGGATGAGATTGTCAGCGCCTCCAGCCGGCAGCGGCACGGCCCGCCCAGGTGCCAGGATGAGAGAGGTAAAGCTGGGTGGGAGGATGACCATTTATGAGATGGCTGAACACATCTTGCAAAAATAAGTGAGGGGGGGTTGTAATTCAAGTTTGAATTTGCTTTTCAATGTTAGAGCTTTGTCAAAGGCAGATTGGATGGGGTTTGGATGAGGGTTTGAGGAATCACTAAAACTGGGGTTTAGAGAGAAATAGGTTAAATCAATTTGGAGGTTATTCAGTTAATAAACTAGCAAGGAATGAAAATTAGTGGGTTTTCTTGATAGCACGTTCAGGGATTGGAGGTGTTACTAAGCTATTGCCTCTTGCTTCTCCCTGTCCCTCATATTCCTGTTCCTATGAACCCTCCAGTTCTGTCTGTCTAGAACTTCCTTGGTCTTGGTCTCTCCAAGCTGAATCTGACAAAGCAACCAAGATTGCCTGGGGTTACAAATGGATTTCCTCTTCAAGCATCTTCTGTCACAAACTGGCATAATTACAAATCATATTTTGGATGGATGCACAAAATGGGCAGAATGTTTTCATTGTTAATGGTGTCCCAAATAAGCCAAATATTCAGTTTAATCTTTTCCCCAGAGCACAGGCAGAGTGGCAGGTTCCCTTGGGTCTGAGATGGGAGTCAGGGTAAATTCCTGCTCCCTGCAACACTGTGACCTCCTACCTTGTGTCAGAAGCTATCTTACATTTCTAAATCTTCTGATCTCTTCTGCTGTTCTTTCTACATCTGAACTGCAGGGATTCTTTTACTTCTTTGGGGTGTCCCATCATGCAGTTCTGTAATTGTCAAGTTTACCTCAGAATATACACTGCAGCATTCTTTATTTTCACCTGTTCCCCATCATTCTTGTTTCTCTTTACCTTGACTGAAGATTATGGGACTTGCTAAGGTGAAAGGGAATTTTTTGGGTGTTGAAGCCCATGAAAATAATTGGCTTTACTTGGCACTACCACATCTGTGAGCTCTTTGGAACAGAGTAGTGTGGGAAGGAGTTGTCAGACCTGGAGATCCAGCTTCTTGGTGCAGCTGCTGGGAGAGGAGAGGAGGCTCTGCACAGTGGGATCTGATTGCTTACCCGGAGGGGTGGTGCTTGTCCTCTGCCTCCTGTTCATGGCAGGACAGGTGAAGGATCCCCCTGTGACCCAGAAGGGAGGGCCCAGGTGCCTTTGGTGTGTGTACATGGAGCACCCCAGCCCCGGGGTGCAGCTGCAGCAGGAAGGTGGTGTAACAAACTCACAACTAAAAGCACACCTGCCTCGCTGTGTGAGGGCAGAGAAATTCACATCCAGCTTTTATAAACCTGTAAAGAGCCAGACAAAGTCAGACAGGAGAGGGACGGAGGGTGTGGGGCAGGGCAGCCCCGGCGGTGCTCCAGGACTAAATGGCCGTCTCCTCGTTTCCTCCCTCTGCAGTGGTGCTGGCTCTGGCCGCGGCGCTCCAGGCCCTGTGCCTGGCCACGCGCAAGGTCCGCACCGTGCTGTGGTGCGCCTTCCAGATGACCCTGCCCAAACCCTCCGCGGCCAAACGGGCCCGGGAGAGACTTCCCCAGGAGGGGGCGGCGCCCGACGAGAAACGAGCCGAGACGCCCCCGGCTGCGGCCGCGGCCCCGCGAGGGCCCAAGGAAGGGAGTGCAGAGGGAGCCCCAGGGCCGTGCACGGACCTGCTCCGCGGTGTGTATGAGAGAGGAGACGTGAATTCCTCGTAATTTTTGGTTCTTTTTAGTTACTTCAAAGTTTCAACTGCTAAAGTTCATATTTAAAGCTATATCTTGATGAGAAGTGGAATTTGCAGTAAGGGCTCTCAGGTTAAGCTGTTAACGTGAAGGGCAGGGTGAGAATGTTGTAAAGCCAAACTGGTGAATGTTAACTTAAAAAAATAATCAGACTAATTCATTAACAGCCAAGATATTATTTAACTCCTGTGGGTGAAGCCTGGTGTCCAACTCTCCCCATAACTCCTTTTAGTTTTGCTTTAGGAAATAGGTTTTTAAATAATGATTCTTAAAGACTGTGGTGTGACGCGGTGTGAGGTTGGTGTCAGATCAGATTGTGATGTAAAATGGTTTCCTTATTGAACTAAAAACTGGAAACAGGAAGAAAAAAGGCTAGGAATACCCAATATTCATGTAAAACTAGATATTTAAAATACAAATATTTATGATTTTGAGATTTTAAAGTCTACATTTGGGAAAGGCAATATGCACCAGGTTCCACTAAATTACCAGTAGAGGAGAATTGCTGTGTGAAACCATGAATTTAGTGAATGTGTTCAGATATTTGGAATGGTCTTGGGAACAAAGGAACTACTGTTGTAAGTATTTAAGCATAATCAAACTACGACAGGCAGACAGGATTGTCCTGCAGAGCTAAGAAGGAGCTTCAATAATGAGCGTTGTTTTTAATTTAACTTCAGAAAAGGTCGCGCCAGTTCTGAAATTTGGATTTTCTTAAAGTTACTAGTTTGGTTTGAAATTTGATTGTCAGCTTCTAGACTTCTTAGTTCCCTTCTGCATTTGGGCAGCTCCCAGCACTGGTGTTTGCTTGCAGCTCTCAGTCTTTAGGAGCAGAAGTGATGGATTCATCAGCACCCAACACTGGTGCTCGGGACAGAGTGACCCTGGGAAACCCACAAGCAGTGGGTTAAAGTTTACTGAGCCTGGTACTGACATGGCTCTGGCTCTTCCTGCTGCTGGGAATGCTGATGTGCAGAAGGGGTGATGGCATCAGATAAATTGTCATTAGATGATGTGCAGAAACGACTGAGAAAGGCTCAGCAGAAGGTGGGGTGTGATCACGGCAACGACAGAAGTGCTGGCCGGGTGAGTGGGGCAGAACAAGCACAGCTTCCTAATAGTCACTGCACTGGGGGCTGTCCAGTTTGACCCAGGCTGTGTTGGTGTTAAAGCAAAACTGACTGTGCTGACTGGAGTTGTCTATAAAAAATAAATTCATTTTTGTTGAAGAACTTTTGTTCTGCAAGTATGTTTCCAGGCCGGGCTCCTCGAGCCTTAACCAGTACCAGGGGGAAGCATTCAGTCTGTTATGGAATTGTGTTGAGGATAAAGCAAAGGGGATGCTGAAATCCTTCTCTGGAGAGAGCCATGACCACATCGGACATGCCAAGGGAGCCAGAGTAGGGAATGTTTCTTCCCTGCAAATGTCTCAGCTCCAAGCTCTGCATTTCCAGGGAAGGCTGATGCAGCAGTTGTGTCATCTGCACTGGGAATCTTAGGGGTGAGTCCAGAGTATTTGTGCTCTTGGTGCCAGCTGTGCACTGCTGACTGTCCTGAATTGGGCAGCAGTGGTTGGAGCTCCAGAGGCTGAGTTGCTGCCAGCCTGGACACCTGATCTGTGGCACAAACTGCTGGCATGGGAAGGGGTGGTGGGCCCATAGTCCTGGGGGGCAGAGGCAGTACCATGGGGTGGGGGCAGCCTTTCAGTCTCATGGGCTCACTTTGAGTTTCTGGCACCACTGGAGATTTCTAACACCATTGGCTGCTGTTATGGTGCTGCCACAGTTCCAGTCTGCCCCAGGACAGCTGCTGGAAGCCAAAGGGCTGGACTTGCCCTTGCTCCCGATCCCTGTCCCTGACAGGGCCTTTCCCAAGGGCAGAGTGAGGTTTGGCCAGATAACAGCCCAGCCCAGCCCTGGGCCTGGCTGGGAGTGCAGAGGGATCTGCAGGGCTGTGGGAGCCAGTTCCCACCGTGTGTGTGTGACTGTGCCCTTCCTGCATCCATGCAGACTCCTAGGGATGTGCACAGGGTGTAGCCTGTTCCTGGACCAGCTCTGGAGTACAGCAGTGGGCAGAGCAGGCTCAGGCCTCCTCTGCCATGGAGGTGAACATTGCCCTTCTCTGGACCCTCACAACCAAAGGTCTCAGGAGGTTGTGACAGGCTCAGGTGGGCCGTGCCTGTGAGGTGGGCAGCTCCAGCCCTCAGCTTACATTTTCCTTGGAATCCGAGGGCTGGGCAGTTCAGTGCCAGGTCGCAGAGCTCCAGGTAAAGCCACTTTGGCTGACAAGGCCAGGCAGCAGCTGCTGCCAGAGCAAGTGGAGTGCAGAGAGAGGTGAGTCTCTGGTGCTGCTGCCTGCTGAGCCCCGTGGGTGGGCAGGGCTGCCTCAGGCCTGGGCAGTCAGTGCCTTACCCAGCCTCAGCCCAGGGCTGGTGCACAGGGCTCCAGGGCACTAGAGGAAGTGAGAGCTGGGGCTGAGTGACACCCCCTCCCTCAACAGCTGCCCCTGCCCTGTTCCACCGCAGTCCCACACCCTGGCAGCTGCCTGAGCCACCTGAAATATGATGCTCCAACAGGAACTGCCACAGTGCACCAGGCCAGGCTGGGAAGAGAGCCTTGGGGAGCAACACAGCTGGGTCAGCTCCCAGGAAAGAGGGCATCACACACAGCCCTGAGAAACAGGGCATGAATAAAGCTGAATCTGCACCAAGGCAGCAACAGGTGAGCCTTCAGAAATGCTGCTGCTGGGCAAGGGACCAGCAAGGACATACCATTGGCACTGCCATCATGAATGGCAACATCACTCAGAGGAGCCCACTTGTTGGCCAATCAAGATTTATTACTCAAGTCCAAAGACAAAGCAGTTGGAGACTCACACAGCACAGCAGCGGCCTGAGGGGGAGGCGTGGCCCTGCAGTCAGAGCGGTGCTGGGTCACACCCGGGAGTGCAGGAGCACAGGAGCTCAGCACAGGTCACCTCACAGCACACAGGCACCCGGAGCATGCTGCAGCACAGAGCCCAGGCACACCCCTTCCCCCTCAGTTCACAGGATTAGTGTTCTCCTTCCCCAGTGGGCAACAGCATCACAAAAAAGGCTGGAGCAGCAGGGATGAGCCCTTTGTGGGGAGGAGGAGCATTCAGAAGGAGCACGGCAGTTCCTGACGGCTGCCCAGTGGGCAATGACTCCAGCGCATGCCTGGCTCACCCAGCTTGTGCCAAACCAGCTTCAGAGCTTCACCCTGGCAACAGCCATGGAAGTAACAGTCCATGTTCACCCCACAGAACATCGGGGAGCACTATCTTCCAGCTATCTGGAGTCTTAAAACTGCATTAGGAGAGTGATTTGCTGCTGCTGAGACCAATGCTCCTGCCCAGGCGGTGTTTCCCTCACAGTCCGGGGGTGATGCAGTCACATCACTGCAGCTCATCTCTACTTCACACATCTCACTCCTCTGCTGCAGCCCAGCACTGCCCCATGCTGAGCTCAGCTCCAATCCTGCTCCCCCAGCCCAGCCCATGCAGGGGTGGAGCGTTGGCCTCAGCAGTGCAAACATGGGGATTTGCAAAGACGTTTTTCAAGGCTTGTGTAAATGAATCCGTGTGTGCCCCAGGGCGGCGTGTCCTGGCTCGTGGCAGGAAGGGCTCAGCTCAAACCACGGCCAGTGCAGGGGCTGCTCCTACACCATGCTCTGCTCCCAGGTGGTCAGAAGTAAAAATGGATCAATTTAACAACACGGACATAATCATTTCACCCTTCTTTGGTACAGACACTGGCCACGAGCACCAACTGGGACACTGACACCACAAGCACAGGGCACACCGAGTCCAGGAGCTGCTCAGAGATTCTGTTCTGCTATGTAACAAAACAAAACAACAAAAAAAAGGCAACACTTCCCAAGAACTGCTCCCAGCCACGTGCCTGGAATACTTGCTGCTTTTTAAACACACACCGTATTCAGAATTAATTTTATCCTTTGAGAGTCCAAGTGGAAATCACCAGCTACCGCTTCCGCTCGCCCTTCTGTGTTCGTTTCTTCTCCTTCTCCTTCCGCTCCTGCTTGGCCAGCTTGTCCTTCTCCCGCTGCAGTTTATCCTGCTCCTTCTTCTTCTGGAACTCATCCCGCAGCAGCTCCCGCTCCAGCTTCCTGGCATTCAGGACATCCTCCACGTTGGTGTTTCGGAACAGCGCTGGGCCGGGCTAAGGGCTGACAACGCTCTGCCTGGGGCCACGGGAGACAGTGCCTGTGGCACGTGGGAAGTTTGTTCTACCTCCTCCCTCACCTTCTGACTCCCTGCTTGCTCACAAGGCAAGGAATTGGGGAATGAGGAATGCAGAAAGGAGAAGGAATCTGTGATTGCTTTTCCAAAAGGAAAGGTCAGGTTGAAAAACATCCGCTCCTAGAGGAGAAAGGGTCTGGAGCACAGGTCTGATGAGGAGTGGCAGAGGGGAGCTGGGGGGGGCTCAGCCTGGAGAAAAGGAGCTCAGGGGGGACCCTCTCACTCTCCACAACTCCCTAACAGGAGGGTGCAGCCAGGTGGGGGTTGGGCTCTGCTCCCAGGGAACAGGGACAAGAGGAAACAGCCTCAAGTTATGCCAGGAGAGGTTTAGGTTGGATATTGGAAAAACTGCTTCATGGAAAAGAGTGGTCAGGCATTGGCACAGGCTACCTAGGGAAGTGGAGGAGTCCCATCCCTGAGGGATTTAAAAGCCATGTGGATGTGGCACTTGGGGACATAGGTCAGTGGTGGCCTTGGCAGTGCTGGGGGAATGGCTGGACTCAATCTCAGAAGGCTTTTCCAACCTTAGTGATTCTATGTTTTTTTCCTAGAAAAATGAGGTTGCCTACTGATTCTTAAGACTGATGTGTAGAGATACATGCCAAACCTCTACAAACCTGAAAGGAAGCAAACACAGGGTACAGCCTCCAGTGGGTCCAGTGCAGGTGTGTGTGACACGTCTGAACACATACATGTACATGTGTGTGCATATGGACATGTCCCTAAATGTAGGGACAAGAATAATTTATGTTTCGTATTTAATTAAGTGATAAAACCCGCTTCCATCTTAAATTTGCCAGCTGGGAGCTCAAGGACAGTCCCAATTCTGAGACAGACACAGGCCCCTTGGTCCTGCCCATCCTGAGTGTTCAGCTGCACCACGGCCTGCCAAGCTTCATTCCTGACATGATTTCCCTCTCTGGACACCAGTTAACATTAACCTGATGTTCTGGTGGCATTGTCCTTATCAATAAGCATGTTCTATGAAGCTGCAAGAAGGTGGAAGAGGGAAAGAAGGGAGGAGAAGAAAATGAATGGCAGGGTTGGTGTGAGCACTGCACACAGAGCACACGGACCTGTCACTGTCACTGTGAGCAAGGCCAGGGTATACAGAGAGAAAAAACAATCCCCAGGCTTAAAAGGTGGCCCTAAAGAAACAGGGAGACCAGCACCAGAGACCTTTCATAGGGAGAGAAAAATGGGAAACCCACCATGGAGGCTGCCTGCCCCACAAACAGCCTGAGTCACCAGGAATTCAAAGGATACATTTTTCTGATCCAATATTTACTGCTGTCGTTGATCCATCCTGTTCATCCCCACCAGTGAGAGAATTAAGGAAACGTAGACATCAGTAATGAACTCGTGCCTCTCCACAACCACACTTCACTCAAATAACAGCCTTGTAAAGCCAGGAGGAAGCAGCTGGACTCTCACAGACCAGGAATGCACAACTCCCACCCTCAGCTCCTGCTGCTCCAGGGCCAGATGTGGTTGCCTATGATTCACTTGGCTGGGCAGGAAAGAGCTCATTCTTCAGCACCACAAAGAGTTAACTTCTAACCCTCCCACTCCACACACTCTCTCTGTAAAGGATTATTTCAGATTTCTCCTGGGAAAGCAAGAGAGAAACTCAGCACCAGCTGCTGAGGGGTGAGGGCATTCACTGCTCTCCTGCCACACACCTGGGCTGGGCAAAGCATCACAGCCACGTGCTGGGGAGGACAAACACCCTCCCAGGAGCATCTGCTCGCAAGGAGCTTCCATGCTTTATCCATGGCAGTTGTTTCATCGTGAAGGAAGACTGCAAAGCTTCCCCAGCTCTCCCCACCGGACCCTGCAGAGCTGGGAGGGAGCTGTTGTTTTGAGGAGGTTTAGAACAGCTCAGGCCTGAGCCCTGGGCAGTGCAGGAAAAGGATATTCCTCCTCATCAGTCACGTTGGCATACTGGGCCAGGAGTGCAGCCTTCCTCTGCTTCTCCTCCTGGGACACCTCCTTGGGCTTCACCACTATCCTGGCCTGCTTCTCCATCATGCTGGCGATGGCCTGGACCTCGTCTGGCAGGAGAGGAGTGACAGTGTCAGCCCAGGCCCCACACTGGTGTCACTCACTGCCTGCTCCCTCTGCAGCTCCACCCACCCCGTGTCCTGCAGGGACTTTGTCCTGGGGGAAATGCACCCACCCAAAGGGAGATGTCTCACCCAAAAACACCCCCCAAGCTTTTCCCAAAGGCACTAGTGGTGCTGCCAAAGCCAGCTGTTCTGGGGAATTCCAGCTGGGATCTGGGAGAGATGGAGCTGCTGAGGAGCCAGCGTGGGGATGGCTAGGGCCAGCATGGGGCTGACACCCTGAGGTGACACAGGCTTCTCCCTTGGAGGGGGAATTCCCTGTGCTGCACCCAACCACCACCAGATACTGTTATTCCTGGAGTAGACACAATGAAGCTGGAATCAGTCAGGCTCTGGCTAATGAAAATCCATTTGACTCCAAATCACATTCTCTTCTACCTCAAAGCAGCTTAATAAGTTTATTTAAGTAGGCACTTAACCCCCATCAAAGAGAAATTCTGAAAACCTGAAGTGAGGGATCAGTTCCATGCTCTCCCTTTCTTTCCAACCAAGAGAAACCAACAGCTGATTTACCTTTTAACACTGAAATTCCACTTCTTATTTCCTAAAATGACATCTGGGTTTTGATGCCAATTTTTTTTCAGCCTGTTAATCACTTACCCTCAGGAATTTCTTATTCTGAAGTGGATACACACTTCAGAGGGGATTTATCCTTTTATGGAACCCCAGTGAAATAATTTCACCCTGGGATTCCACAAACCCAGACACACTGTGCTGCCTTTCTCTAACAAGAAAAATCCCTGTGGGTGAGCACTGGCAGGAGCACGAGGAGCCCAGCAGCAGCTCCAGCAATCCCAGTCACTTGTCCCCAGAAGAAATTTATTTTATTTAATGCATGGAACAGCATGAACTTCTCCCTGTCCCCAGCCAAAGGCAAGGTCAGGCCAAGACTTCCAGGATTTTTGGGGAAAGGCACTGAGCTGCTGCATGGTGGAGCTGCTGTGTCCATGCAGGGGGTGAGGGACAAGGGGATGCTAGGGCTGGTCCAGTGACAAGGGACTTGCTGCCAGAGCCACTCCTGGGTGACACTGGGCACTGACAATGTGCTGTTTGCAACCAGAGGCACCAAGAAAATGCAAAGCAAACAAAAAGCAGGATTTAGCCAAAAGGGACATTCCACTGTCACGATCTCCTGTCAGCTCTGGGCCACTGCAGTGTCACTGATCCATGCCTGAACCACAAATCCTCCCAGCACACGGCTCCACTGCACCAGAGCCCTGCTCAGGGACCAGGACAAACCAGGGAACAAGGAAAAGGAGAGGTCTTGGCTCCCAGCTGAGGACAAGGGATGGATCCAGGGAGGGGGCACAGGGGGGCTGTATGGGGCTGGGGAAGGAGCAGTGACAGTTTATCAGCAGCCTCACAGATCATCCTCCAAGAAGCATTTATGGGGAAAAAACGAAGAGGTGAAAAGGGAAAACGTTGGAAGAGGAAATATAGAGGCATAAGCAGGGTGAGCAGCAGCAGCAGGGACAGCCCAGTTCTCCCCAGGAGCAGCTGCAGTTGTACAAACCAGCTGCTTTCCAGACTGGCAGAGACAGAGGCAGCACAGGTGTCTATACCATAATAGCTGCAGTGCCAGCACTGAACAGAGACAGCCCTGGACGTGGTGGGAAAGAAGGTTTTTGAAAAAATCACAGAATGGTTCGGGTTGGACATTAATGACCATCTCATCAGAAAAAAAAATCCTATAGCAAAAAAGAAAAAACACAAAAAACCCCCCCACCAAAACCACACAAAAAAGAAACCCAAACTAAACAAAAACCAACGAAAAACCACACACCAACACAACCCAACCAACCACCACAAAAAAAACCCAATGCCAAACCAAAAAACAACAACAGAAGACAAAAAACCCATAAACAAGAAAAAAAAAAACCAAACATTTTTCCTCTGCAGGATGATGAACCCAAAGAGCAGCAAATGCTGGGGCAGCCCAAAGTGAAGCTGCTCACCCCCAGGCCAGGTGAAAGAGTAACTGGGCAGCACTGGAACAAGAGGCAGCTCAGACCTGCAGCCGTGGGGCAGCGTTGGTCTGAGCCCAGCAGGACAAACACAAAGTTCCCGCTGAGGTGAGGCCCTGCAGGGCACCCCACACCGAGGGACCAGGGCACAGCACCCCAGGGCACAGCACTGTACCTTCCTTCTCCTCTTTGGCATCAACGACCTGGGAGTCAGACCACCTCTCCACAACCTCCCTGCACACATCGTTCAGGAGATCTTCTTCCTAGTGAGGGAAAAGAGACTCCTCAGACTTGGAACAGTCAGCTGCTTCAAAGCAGCACCAGTCAGACAGGAAAAGCAGCAGCTCCAAAGGATCAGGAATGGAGCTTTTCACCCCCAATGTGCCTGTTGAGCACACACAGGACTCTGTTTCCCCTGGGATGACACAAGCACACCGTGGCTGGTCTCTGTGCACGTGAACAGCTCTGACACACGTGGGTTTCACAACAGTGGCTGTGCAGGTGCCAGGGCCCTGCCCACCCCCAGGAGGCCACGGGGGATCTTTGCTCCCAAAGCCTCCTGCCCAGAATCCTCCCTCCTCCTGAGCAAGGCCACAGGGAAGTGACTCAGTGCCACCTCCACGCCAAGCTCACTAAAGGGAATAAATTCCATGGAATAAATCATGGGTCAGGGCCAGCACAGAGCTGGAACCACCGTGGTGGTGCTGACAGACCATCACCTCCCAGCAGCAGGGACACTCTGGTCCCCTCTGACCATTACACACGACTGAGAAGTGGCAGTGGGACACATCCCCCTGCTCCAGCAGGGGCTCCTCCAGGGGCTGCAGGTGAATCTCTGCTCCCACGTGGATCTCCAGGGGCTGCAGGGGCAGAATTCCCCACAGAATCTCAGGGGAATCTCAGCCATGGAGCCTGGAGCCTGCCCCTCCTTCACTGACCCTGCAGAGCTGCTCCTTCTCTCACACGTTCTACTCCTCTCTCCAGCTGTGCTTCTGCACGTGGGTTTCTTCCCTGCTTCAATTTGTGCCTTAAAGGTGCTGAATGTCTTGGAGCTGATTGGCATTTGCTCCATGGAACGTGGGAGAGCCAAACACCACTGATGGGGGCAGGTCACAGAGCTCAGGGGCACCAACAGATATTTCCAAACAAACAAGAAATGGTGTTGGTTTGGAGTTCAGTAAACACAGAGAAAAATCAACCATGGAAAACACAAGTGAGGCGGGTTCTGTCTGGTTTAAAGAGAATAACTGGACACAAACAGAACTCGATTTTAAGTTTCTTGATTAGAAATGGTGACATCTGAATAAACTCACTAGTGCAAGACATGATCAAGACTGAGGAACCATGGACATGAGGGCAGATGTCACCTGAGATGTCACCTTATTTTAATAAGGTTTGTGAAATACAAACAAGTGAACAAAAAAAATCCCCTGTAATTTGTGTATGGAACTAGGAGAAGAGACTTGGCAAGAAAACCCCCAAATTCACCAAATAAAACACTTGTTTCAAAAGTCAATACAGAAAAAAAAAAAGAACAGAGTACAGAGTCTCAAAAATAAAGAAACAAAAAAAGAAATTAAAAAAAGAACAGACTACAATGAGCAATTACAAAGTCTGAGGGTTCATGAGACAAAAATGTTTTACGGGAATGGCAGAAAAATGAAACTGAGCTAGAAACTGCAAATGAGGCTCAGCTCAGCTGTGGTGTGACTGGGGCAGCCCTGGACTCAGGGACCCCCACAGCTGCTCAGTCCTGGCAGCAGCAGCTCAGAAGGGAACTCAGCACTGAGCACAAAGGGGGAAACAGCAGAAAACCAGAGCATCGGGAAAGGGGAATACCAGTGGCAGGGCCAGCCAGGGCTGCTCAGACAGGACACACCTCCCAGGCCTCGAGAGGGCCAGGCACAGTGACAGGGATGGAATGAAGTCTGGTAATTACAGGGAGGTTAATTAACCTCATTTACTGCAGAGCAGCGCTTTGCAAAGACATCTGGCTCCATCCCTCAGGATGCACCGTTTGCTTCTCCAGCTCTTTGAGGCTCAGAAAACAGTTGAATGAGCTCCCTGCCGTGCCCCACGGTGGGGAGGGGACAGGGACGGCAGGGGAGGGCGCTCTGACTTTTAGGAAACCCATCTGGAAGGGCACAGTCAGTGTACAGAAGGAATGGTGCCATACCTGTGATAAGAAAACGCTGATTGTACCCACCCTGGGTTGTACCTGCCTCTGGGTTTTGTGCTCCCACAATGATATTTTGGGAGGAAATCAGCGACAGCCACTGAGCAGACAGTTCCCGACACCAGCACCACTCATGATTTAACATTTTACACCGTGAAACGTCCATTAATTAAAAATTCCCGAGACACAGACACTGTAAAAAACACAGCAGGAGGATTATCGAAGAGAAATGCCTCCCTGCACTCTCGTGGCTCGCAGGACTGTGGCACGGGCAGAGGCAAGTCCTGCCCACCCCCGGCTGTCCCTGTCCGTCCCAGCCGCAGCCGGCTGTGATTCCTGACAGACACGGCGTGTGTGAGGCACGGGAACAGCGCCCAGCACGCTCCTGCCAGGGGATTTACCATGAAAAGTCACCTCTCGGAGCCCAGCCGGCGCCGCCCGGCTCGCCTGAGCGCTGCACAGACACAGGGGATCCATCCCTGTGTTCCCCTTCCACAGCACGGGCCAGAGCTTCCATCAGCGCCGAGCCTGGCACAAAACCCCTCCCCAGCCAACACCACCCCCAAACAGGCACCGAAAAGCCCGCAAGGGTGGCGGGTGGGGGCAAAAAAAGCCCCTGGGTGTGGGTGAGCTCCCAGTCAGGGGGTAACGCGCTCCGGGCAGGGGCTGATCCGCCCCAGGGCTCCGGGAGCCGGCCCGCCTGTCCCCCCCGGCCCACGGAGGCCGCGGCCCCACGGCGCCTTCTGGGCTGCAGGGGAGCCCCGGCGAGAGCGCGGCGCGCTCAGGGGCGCGGGGCGGACGGCGAGACCCCGGGGGCCGCGGAGAGACCCCCGCCCCTCACCAGGCAGGCGGCCAGGACGGCCCGCAGCGCCTCCAGCCGCTCCTCGTCGCTCTCCTCCTCCCGCAGCAGCCCTTCGATATAGGCGCCGTACACGGCGCGGTCCAGCCCCAGCGCGTCCAGCCGCGCCGCGAGCCAGGCCGGGAACGGCGGGTCCGGGACCAGGATGGGAGCCGCGATCGGCATCGGCATCGGGAGCGGGGCCGCGCCCGCCCCGCCGGGCGCCGCCATCTTGGGCCTTCAGAGGGAGCGACGGCGGCCGCGGCGGGGCAAATTATGGCGCCGGCGGGAGCGGCGGGAGCGGGGTCGGGGTCGGTGCGGCCGTGCCCGGACGGCGGCCCGGTGTGCTCGGTGTGCCCCGTGTGCCCCCAGCGCCCTGGGCACAGCTTCTCCTTCCCCCGGAGAGCGGTTTCGCGGGAAGCGGCGCGTCCCTGCGCGGCCGCCGTGCGGGGCGGGCCGGGGCTGGCGGGGCGGGGCGGGCGGCGGAATTTAAACGACGACAAGCGGCGGGCTCCCGGCGGCTCCGAGCCTCGGGCAGGGCCATGGCCGGCACGGCCTCCTCCCGGCCTCTCCGCGGACAGTCCTTCTACCTGGACCTGCCGAGCGGCCGCAGCGCCCGAGACCTGGCGGAGGCCATCGGGCGGCTCGGTGGGGTGAGCGCGGGCCGGGGGCCTGAGGGCTGAGAGGGGCCCGGGCGGGCGGGAGACCCCGGCACTGGGGGGTCCTGGGGGCCCCTTGCCCCTTTTCCGTCTCTGCTCATTTTTTAATGTTTTCTTGTTTTTCCGGTGGGCCGGTTCCCTCCCCGGCAGCCGGAGCCCGGGGGGCTGGTGGAGGTCGCCCCCATCCCCGCGCTCCGGCCCCTCGGGGGGCCCTGGGCGGTCCCGTCCGGCTCGGGTCCGGCCTTTCCCTCCCGACATCCCGGGTGCTTCCCGGCGGCCTGGCCCGGCCGGTGCCGGCCACCACCACGGGAGCTTCTCCCAGGCGGTGCTGAGCGGCTCCCTGCCCACGGAGCTGCTTCCAGTCGGGGTCAGGGTCACTCACTGCGGCCGGGGAGCGCTTCCCGGGGGCTGAGACCCGGCTGCCGCTCCCGGGGGGGATCAATGGTGGTGTGGTGGTGGGTGCCCCATCCCCCGGGGATCAGTGGTGGTGTGGTGGTGGGTGCCCCATCCCCCGGGGATCAATGGTGGTGGGTGCCCCATCCCCCGGGGATCAGTGGTGGTGTGGTGGTGGGTGCCCCGTCCCCCGGGGATCAGTGGTGGTGGGTGCCCCATCCCCCGGGGATCAATGGTTGCCTGGCCAGGGACACGTTTTCCAGGTGGTTGTAACTGATGCGTGGTTCCACCTCATCGCTGGCAACAGCCTGTGACAGTGTATTATTTTAGGGAAGTTGTGGGACTTCCAAATGGATTCTACCATAGGGTAAAGTAGGGAAATGCCAACCGAGGTCCTTATCATGGAGATGTGTGCTCTCCTCATGGTTTTCCCAGAAAAGCCATCTGGACCTGTTTCCCTGGGAGGCTGTTATTTGGGTGTATCCCAGTGGCATCCTTCATGGCCTCCAGGCTTCCTTGCTGCTGATTTTCCTCATCAATTCCTTTTATCCTGTCCCAAAACCCATCAAAAAGTAGCATCACCTCAGCATGGAGCTGAGCATGGGGTTGTACCTGTTGTTCATCTTTCAGTCTCCTTACTACTCTTGTGCACAGTTTGGTTTTAACAGTTATTACTCTTTGTTTTCAAGCTCTTTAATATCTCTGAGGTGGTCATCTTGTGTAGCCTCAAAACTTAAACCTTACAATATACACACTGGTGTAAAATCTTTTAATTCTTGCTGATCCTGTATCCCTATAGCCCTGATCAGGTGTTGGCTGCACAGACATGTGGGGAGGGTCACTTGCACTGTTTTCCCTTTCATGAATTGCACCTTCACCGTGAACTTGCTGGTTTCTCTCTGCCCTCCCCTGGGTGTGCCCCCCACACTTGGGACATCTCTTTCCTAGCTGGGCATCCTCAGGTCTGAGAACCCCGTGCTCCCAGCAGACAGTTACTTCTCTACTCAACTGCTGTGTTACTTGGAAATAATTTTAGACTTTGACCATCCTTCTGGTTCCTCTCAAACACCATCCTGGCCCTCCCTCTCTGAAATGAGGTCCACTGGCAGTGGAGCTCTCATTCCTCTTGCATCTGTAGAGACACTGGACTAACCACAGCCACTGCCTGTAAAGCAGCTTTTGGCAGCAATATCCAAGCCCAGGTTCTGTGAGTAGTTCAGGGCACAGGTAAGGACATCCTGTGGCCTTGGGCTGCGTGGGGCTCCTTGAACTTGGCACGGGGCTGGTGACACTCTGGAGTGTTATTTGGGTGGGGAGGTTGTGATTGCCTCTCTCCTGTGCTTGCAGCACAGCCTGCAGTGCCCCTTGCAGCACTTCACACCCACTTCATGGTTTGGGAATCTCCACCTACAGGGTTCTGCAATGGAGCAGAACCAGCTTGTTCAGCAGCTGTGATTTTTGGGCTGCCCAGATCTTTATCTTCCTGAGGGCTTCACACCTGAGCCCCATGACACTGTGCCTCCTGCAGACATTCTGAGGAGCCAAGTCATTATTGGCTTACAGTACCATTAGTGTCCCAGCTTTTGGGTTTTCTTGGCCTGGCATCTCCTGTGCAGAGGTGGGTGTTTGTTTCAACTCCCTCCTGCCCTGTTCTCTGTGGAGCTGCTTGCCCAGTTGTTCACTCTCTTCTTTATTTTTTTAAAGCTTGTTATGTTCTCCTGAGGACAGAGCTCCTCCAGGCTGATCCATGATGTCCAGGGCCTTTTCCTCAGCTGTTGGGGTTGTTTTGAAAGCACTGTTTGAGGAGCAGGTGGTGGTGACAGAGTCGTGGATCTGAAGTCCTGGTGACTGTTTGCAGTGAATCTCTGGGGCATCACAGGATCTCCTCCTTTTGGAGACAGAATATGGAATGAAAGGAGGAGTGTGATTGCTTCCAGCAGCCCCTGGCTGTGAGGGTTGGGCCAGGGGCAGTAGCTTTGTTTAGCAGGGCTCTGCCAGCTCAGACACTGCAGAGCTGCTCTGTTCTGTCTCGCTGCAGGTGACCGAAAGCTTCCTCAGCAAAGAAGTCACCTGCGTGGTGTCCAGCAACAGAGAGGCCAAGAGGGGCCAGGCCAGGCCTCGGGAGGAGAAGCAGAGCAGCCCAACTGCAAAAGGCACAAAATCCACGAGCTCTGTGCCTGCTGCCCCGACCAGGAGAACCAGAGAACCGGGGAACCCAACCAGACCTCGCCAGAAGCCACCATACACTGTAAGAGCTACAAAGGTTTTGGCCTAAGGGGTCTGTAGGGTAGAATCTGGGGCCAGTGTTGGAAGGTGGAGTTGTTCCTGCTCTGAGTAAATATTCTGTGTGTTTTTTTCCCTGCTCTGTTCCTGTTTCCCTGGCTGTTCCTATTCATACCCTTGCTCCTTGTGTCTGCCATCACTGTCTGCTCAAACGTGCATGTCACAGCTTTGGGCTGTAATGAAGGAAATCTGCTGGAATGGCAGAGGAAGTGGAGGCCTTGGCTGGTTTCCTGGGGGAACAGGCAGAGGTGTGGTGAGAAAAGCCAGAGAAAAACCATTGCAGTCTCTCTGGGTACTCAGAGACACAGGGCAAGGCCCCTCTACCCTGGGAGGAGATCCACGAGGGCCTCCTGCAGGAAGGGGCTTCTGGTCTTGGAGCTGGGTTTTCTGCTCACAAATGCTTGTAGCCAGACTCCAACATCCCACCTTGGACGTGGTGTCTGCTGGAAGCTGTGACTGGGGAAAGGCAGCTGCCCCAGTCCAGGCATGGGGAATCCCTGCCAGCTGGAGCTGAACCACTGCAGTGGGAAACCTGAGCTGCAGAGGTTTCTCCAGTTTCTGTCCCCTGTCCTGGCTCCCAGCACTGTCCCTTGTCCTACAAAGAGCTGAACCAATCTGCTGAGACCGTTGGGTTGAAAATAAGGCTCAGTTCCCAGGATGTTCCTGACCCTGGCCAGCATGTTGGGATCCTGGAGAACAGGAGGCTCAGGGGACAGGAGGTTGTAGCCAGATGGGGCTTGGTCACTCCTCCTGGGTAACAAGTGACAGGACGAGAGGAAACAGCCTCAAGTTGTGCTGGGCAGGTTTAGATTGGATGTTAAGGAAAACTCCTTCATGGAAAGGGTCGTCCAACCCTGGCACAGGCTGCCCAGGGCAGTGGTGGAGTCTCCATCCCTGGAGGGATTTAAAATCTGTGTGGGTGTGGCAATTGGGGACATGGGTCCATGGTGACCTTGACTGTCCTGGGGAGGCGTTGGACCTGATGGCCTTACAGGGTTTTTCCAGCCTGAACAATTCCATGATGCAGCAGGCAGTTCCCAAGCTAAATTGCTGTTTCCCCTTGGCACAGTCTGGAGCCTTCATTTCCCTGCTGGTCGATAATTCCAAGCCTTGGCTGGTGCTGGTGGTGCATTGAGTGGTCCTCTCTGTGGGTTGCATTCCCTGGAAAGGCTCTTTGCACTGGCAGAGATGAGCCCAGCAGAGTGTGGGGATCCCCAGGGACTGCAGCTCTCCAGCTCTTTGCCATGACCTGTCCATGTCTCCTCTCCCCACAGGCGCTGCTGAGCCGGGGGAAGGAGCTGCTGCACAAGGCCATGAAGAACCAGGTGAGCAGCCTTGGATGGGCTCTGCTGGGGCTGGGTGTGCTCAGAGTTCTGCTGAGCAGAGCAGAACCAGTGCCAGCCTTCCTGCAGAGCCCCTGCCCTGCTGACAGAGCACATCCTGGGGCTGGGAAAGGCACAAAGCAGTTGCTTGTGGCAGAATATTGTGCAGTGCTCCTGGTCACTGCTATTTATGGAGCCGTGTCATCCATGGAGTGTTGTACCTCTAAGGTCTGTCCCATCTGGGTGCTCAACACAAGAGAATTATTAACACAAGGCCTGTTGTTAGATGAATTTTTAGCCTAAGAAGAACTAAAGCAATGTAGCTGGGGCAACAGGCCCCCCTGCAGTCCTTTCCCTGAGGTCACAAGTGGCCAGATAAATCTCAGTGCCCACTTGGCAGCTCATGCTGTAGCAGGGATTAAACATTTGCCCAAGATGCTGCTGTTAATTTGGGGTAGATGAAGCATGAGTTCGATCCTTTACTGCTGTGCCCTGATTTTAATAAGAGCCACGCAGTGCTGTGTCAGTTGGGCAGCAGGAAGGGCCCTGAGCTCAGTTTAGAGCTGCACGTGGCTGTGCTTTGAGCTGTGCTTTGCCAAACCTCTCTGTACAGGACACCTGCAGTGGCAGCAGCATCCTCGCCAACGCTCGCCTGTGGGGAGTCCAGATCCTGCATGTGGATGGTATCCTTCTCTGTGGGCTGCAGGGAGGCTGCTGGTAATGAGGGATTTTGGAGACAGGTGGAGCAGAAGTGATGTAAGGAGGGTAGAACAGAAGGAAGAAATTGCAAGCAAATATCCTGGAGTGATGCCATCCTGGCCGAGGCTGGGTCTGCCCTCAAACACCAGATCTGTGTGTGCAGAACGTGCCACTGTCACATTTGCCACAGCAAACACGGGGTACATTGTAATGTACTGAAGGTGGAACATTAGGAAATGCCAATATCTTGGTCTGTACAACAATTTGTTCCAAAAAGACCGTTTTTACTAATTAACCTGGAAGGATGATCGCGATAAGGGCAGGATTTGGTCGGGTTTAATTAGGAAGTGCTGGTGTTTGAGGACCTGTTCTGGAAGGCACCTCCCGTCCCCATGATGGATGGGGAGGGGGTGATGGCAAAGACAGATGGTGGAACTCTGATACTAATAATAGGTCTGGAGTAACAGGTTCCTGAGTGTCTGATGACAGTGACATACAGCTGTGGCTGAGCCTGTCTGGATCCTGTCCCTGGGCTCTGCTCGCCCTCTGGGGCTGCCAGACCTTGGGCTCTGCTCTGTGTGCTGCAGAGCTCCTGCCAGTGTCTCCTTCCTGCAGAGCCCCAGCAGCCTCCAGCTCTGCCAGAGAGCAAACAGGAGGGGTTGTCCCTCAAAATGTTCTCTTGGTTTCATCTTGGCCCATTCCCTGGGGGAGATGCTCTGCCAGGGGCGGGCTCTGGCTTTTCCCGGTGCCATGGGGTGTGTGCTGCAGCCTGAGGGGAACAGCTCCCTTCCCTGCCTGAGCTTTGGCTCCTTGACATCTCACCTGCACAGAAATGTTGTCCTATGCCCAGCAGCTGCTGCGAGCCATCTCAGGAGCAAGGAAGCAGTGCCAGAAGACAGAGGTAACAATTATACTGCAGCCAGTTCCAGGAGTTCAGGGTCCCTGGGCAGCTTTGAACAGTTCTTGTAGCAACTTCAGTGCCAGTGGGCCACTCAGGGGGGCACTGGATCCAATCTGGTGCTTGTGTTAGTGATAGAGATGAAAAAATTCAAAGGATTTTTCCTTTTATAAATTTGAGGGTAAATCCAGATGAGAATGAGGCAGCTGTTGATACATATCAGCATCCATAGCACAGCTAACACTGACTTTGATCCTAAGGGACTAAGGATCAAAACTGTGATGATGATGTGGCTGGTACTCTGGCTCACCAAAAGATTGGTTAGTGCATTGGAGAGGTCATGGGGAAGGTGGGATGTAAGGACAGGGCATGGCAGCCTTTATGTTGTATTTCAACTAATCCTGGGTAGCTTGGGAGACAAAATGAGGGGAGGTGCTCTGAAATGGTGGGTGAGGCTGCTGCTGCTCTGGGATCAGTCACTGCAGCTCTGTTTGTGCTGCTCCCATGCTGAATATGTCCCTTTATTCTCTAGGTGAAATGCCCTGCATCCAGATCCAAAATTCACAAAGGTAGGCCTGGAAGTTGTGCTGCTGTTTATGCTCAGATGTGGAGCTGCTTGGAGAAGCCTCATTTAGAATTTGAAATACATCAAAACCTTTGGCAATCCCAAAATATGCCAACTCCTTAGGCAGTTCCCCTTGAATGGCTCCTGTTACTCCTTGTTGGAGTCTGCCTGCAGCTTCCAAGGACAGCTGAGGACCTTTGATTTCACACTGTGTTTAAAAATCCTAAAAAAACCCTTTGCTGACAGCTCCCAGAATCCCGAGGCACCTGAGAACAGTGCTGCTGCACATTGAATCCAGCAGCTTAAAGGAGGTTTTGAGGAATAATGCATCCTGCAGAGGAGAGCGTGTTCCTCCCAGCCCACTCACTTCTGTTGGGCTGAGATGTGCTGCTGAGACACCGATCTGGGGACGGCGCTTCCCGGGGAGGAGGGAGGGGGAACAGCCAGGTTCTCATCTGCAATTAGACAAGAACCAATTGTGGTGCTGGAACTGGCACTGAAATTGCCAATGCTGAAATCGGTGACGTCAGCTGATCTGTGACTTGCTTGACTCCGCGCATCGGAGAGCGAGCGCTCGGGAATGGTTTGGAGCAGGCTGCAACCTGGATTGTGTGTGAGGCACTTGGGAGTTATTTTGCAGTTTGGGGTGGGGGGAAGGTGCTGAAGAAAGGCTCGAGAAGCTGTTGGATGTGGCAGGTTGTGCCTGCAAGCTCTGAGATCTGTGCTGGGCACGCTCTGAGCCTGGCCTGGGGTCTCGCAGTGACGCCAGAGCCGTTTGTCACTGCTGGGATCACTCGGGGCCTGTGCACCCATCTGAGCTGGATCTGGGGCCTGCACATGGCCTCTCTCTCTCAGAAGTGCTGAGCATTTGGCAGTGTTTGCATGAAAAAAACTCAATCCTGTACTGAAATAGCTGCTTCAGTGACGTAGCAGCACATTTGAGGCAAGCAGAGGGTGAGGCTGGTGAGGACAGGTGGGCTCAGCCTTTCTGGGGAAGGAGGGTGAAATATCTTTGGAAAAAATAGCATTGAGTGCCAGGATCACAAGAAAACAAAACTCCTTGCCCTTCAGAGGCTGTGAGGGAGGCAGGAGAGGCTTGGTTTCAGGGTCAGGCAGATGCCCTGTGGGAACACCTTGGTGTTTATTTGTTTCTTAGCCAGATCAGGACTCAGGTTTCCAAGGTGAGCGTAATGTGAGTGGAACGTACCTGCAGGACAGGAGGGACCTTGGAAC
Source organism: Sinosuthora webbiana (assembly GCA_013397395.1). Classification (NCBI taxonomy): domain Eukaryota; kingdom Metazoa; phylum Chordata; class Aves; order Passeriformes; family Sylviidae; genus Sinosuthora; species Sinosuthora webbiana. The sequence goes on along the minus strand of VXBN01014821.1, from coordinate 400,085 downwards.
CTCCCCTCCCAGCCTGGCTCTGAAAACCTTTTCCTTCAATGCACTGCTGAGGCTCTTTTGCTCTCTTCATCTATTTTATGCCTTTTATTTAGGAAGCGAAGCTGCTGTTTGCCCTCCTTGGGAACTGAGCAGGGGCCAGATACTGCTCTCGAGCAGTGTCCTGGTGCCAGGCTTGGCTGGGCAGCACCTTGGTTTGTCTCCAGCATCTCTTGCTGCTTTGACATCACCATGCTGGCCTGAGGCAGGGTGATGAGCCAGGTTCTGCACTTGAGGCAGGGTCAATGGAGGAAAAGGTGCTGGAAGTTGTTGCAGAGCTCTGAGCCAGTGCAGCAGCCTGAGTTCCTGAGTTCCCTTCTCGTACTCAGTGGCACATTGTGGGGGGGTTTGTGACAATTCTTGGGACTGGAGGCAGAAGGCTCGGGGTCAGGCCAGTGGCTGTAAGACTGAGGAGGCATTAAAGATGTGAGGGGATGGCTGAATGCTCTTCCAAAGGTGGAAATGTCCCATGGTTGGGCTGCCTGGGGTTTGGTTACCCCACTGCACACTTGGGGTTGAAGATCACCTGAAGAGCTGTTTTGGCTGTGCTTGGCCACCACTTGGCATTCACCAGTGCCAGAAGTTCTGATGCACTCAGCTCTGGAGCCCAGTTCTGTTGGGGAATGAGTGACTAAGTAGGGAATTTGGCCAGGAAAACTAACCAGGCTTCTCTCTGGCAGGAAAATTGAAGCCCCCTTTTCTGAAAGTTGAAGACCAGAGCAGGTAAATGAAACCTTTCTAAATATCCTACCCTAAAACCTCGGGGGTCTCTCCTTCACTGGTTTCATTCCCAGGGGCTGTTCTGCCCATGAGGCAGAGCCTGGCTTCTGTGCAGACCCTGTTCCACACTGGGAAGTTGACTCTCTCCTAGAGAGAGGCAGATGGAGTTTAGAGAAACGATCCAGGTGTCTTGTGTGTCAGGGAGAAAAAAGGTGTTAAGTGAAACTTGACAGCAGTTTCCTTCCTTGCTCAGATTCCGTGTGTGATCCTCAGCAGGTCACTTAATCCACCCAAGCCCTCGGCAGGGAGGAGTGAGATTGAAGCACAGGAGGTCAGGGCCTGTAACTTGATGACAGCCTTGGGCACAGGGGGCCTGATCCCTGTGGTGTTTCTGAGGAGTCTGTAACTCTACCAGCATCCACAGGGCAAATTAATTATTCCAAAGACAACATTTAAGGCATCTCAATTAAGAGTCAAATACTGGGGTTTACATGCTGCGTGCAATGAAGCGTGAGGGGAGAGCTGTAGCCTGGGAATCAAAAACCCTCCTGTGCTGTGGGGCAGCTGGAAATACTGCACAGCTCTGCCCTGGGGCAAAAGGTGGAATTTGGGCTGAGCAGGCAAACTTGCCTTCTGTCCAAGACATGCTCCACTGGGGCTCAAACTGGGTTTAACACTTTCAGTGAGAAATGGGAACTCTGGCACAGCCACAGGAGAGCACTGGGCAGCATCTCATCATAGATGAGGTGCCACCTTGAGCCCCTCCAGGCTACAGAGGGGACAGCTCTGAAGCACTTCCATGAGTCTGACGTCCTGATCTGCTGCTTTCAGGCAATTTCGACCCTTCCATCACCAGTTCCAAAGTTTTCCTGACCTCAACTTCCTGGCACCCAAAAGCTCCAGCCCATTTGAGCCTCTGAAAAGCGTCTCCAATTCCTGCCAAGCCAGGTAGGCTGTAGCTCCTTCTGTGCAAGTGTTTAACCCTGTTCCTGCTCATTGCTGGCTCCTGGGGTCTGGGAACTGCCAGCTGAGGTGGTTCCATGCTGGATGTGGGCACAAGGAGCCCAGTGCTGGGTCCCTGCTGGTGCTGCCAGGCGGGGTGACCCCCGTGCTGTCCCTTGCAGGGGTGCTGAGGGCTGTGCCCTGCACAGCGCCGGGGGCAGGAGCCCCCGCTCCACACACGTCACTGTGCCCAGGAAAAGGAGGGGCTTTTGTGAGTGCTGCCAGGAGACCTTTGAAGAGCTACAGAAGGTAAAGGTTCCCTGGGGCCTGGTTCCTTGCAAGACTTATGGGGAGCCCTCAGAGGCTTTGTTGATCGTGTCATGCCCGTTAGCACCATGAACTCCTTCAGGAGGAATTGCTGTATCCAGCAGGATCCACCTCTGGGATGGGAACATGGTATCTCTGTGTGTCCAGACCAGCAGGTCAGAGCACAGTGGGTTTGAAGGTTGGAGCACAACATGCTCCTCTCCTGAGGTGCAAGAGCCTCAAGGATCATCCCATTACATGATGCATGAGGTAAAGAGGCTGTTCCATGGCAGCCATGGGGCACAGGTGGATTGAAAAGGTGGGAGGAGATTTTTTATCTCCTGGAAGGTGCTGAGCAAGGGGGCTTTCAGAGCCCAGCTGTTAGTGCCAGACAGTGGTGGTGGAGTCTATTTCCTGCTGCTGGGGAGGCTGTGGGCTGCTCTTGGATCCAGACACAGCCTCCTCATCAGCACAGCGGAGAACAGGACACTCTGTGTGTTCCCAAACCTGCCAGACATTGGCTCTGTCCCTTTGCCCTCTGGTCTGTTAGGCTGTGGGAAGTGCCTGTTATTGCAAATTCTCCTCCTGGCAAAGCTTTAAGTGTTGTTAAAGGGCCTCTGCCACCTTTCAGCATCTCCAGAGCCTCCAGCACCAGCGGTTTGCCCAGGACAACTCCCAGTACATCCCTGTGGATCGTGTCATCTCCCAGCTCACCAACAGCTTTGTGGAGTGGTCAGCTGAGTAAGTCTGGGGGTCTGGGAACTCCTGGAGCCCAAAGGCAGCAGGGCAGGTGCTGCATGGCACGTTCATGGAGTGGGGTCCCTGTGCCTGGGAATCAGAGGCTGGAGCAGGACCAACCTGGCACCTGCTGGGCAAGGCTTAGACAAACCCTGGGAGGTGTTCCTGCATTTCCATGGGTTTTCTCCTTCAGGGAACTTCCCATGGACTCCTAGTGCCTCCTAAACTAGAAAGGATAGCTGAGCCCACCTCTTGTGTCCCTGTAGGGACAAAAACTCAAACCCTACTGCACTGTAGCCCCCCCGTGCCTGGGCACTGGGCTGAGGAGGCTGAAATCCCTTGTGCTGCCCATCTTTGCCAGCAGCAGAGTCATTCTGAGCCTCACCAGGCTAAAAGTGCTTCCCTGCCCCTGAGCAGGGGCTGCAAATAGCCTGCACTGCAGGAGAGGCCTTGTCTCCCTGGGGGTGTTGCTGGGGCTGGGTGAGCATTAACGGATGGCTCCTCTCAGGGTGCCCTGGGCCTGCCTGGCAGAGGAACGTGCAGTGCCTCAAGCACACGGCACTGGAGGAATCAAGCTGCTGCCAGCAGAGCCAGGAAAGGAAGAGGAGCAGCCTGAGCAGGGTGCTGTGGATCTGGTAATGGATGCAGAGCTGGATCATGGCCTGAAGACCAAGGGACATTCCCCCTGCCTGCCCAGGGACAGGCTCAGAGATCCCAGAGAAGGAGGGGGCTTGTCAAAGCACAGCTCTCTGGGGCTGCCCGGGGGAGCAGGGCTCAGCAGAGGGGTCTGTGCTGCCCATGGCACCATGGGGGAGGCTGGGCTGGAGGCTTCAGGTTTAGTCTTGGCTCCTGAGCTGGGCTGGGGGCCTTGTGCAGCACCTGCTCCTGTCAGAGAGACAGTGCCTTCATCTGAACCTCATTCACAGCCTGGGTCAGTCAGCCACCCTCCCCAAGCACAGCCTGCCTCCAGGAAGCGCCAGCTATGCTGCAGACAGAGCTCCCAGGTGGGAAAGAGGCCCAGGCTGGAGCTGGGTTTTGGCCTCTCCCCTCTGGGTGAGCAGACGGAGCTGCTGGTGGGTGGAGGGGTGGGGGCACAGGGTGCAGGGCAGGTGTCTGAGCCAGGCCTGCCCGCTGTGGTGGGGGCTGGCAGCCTGCCCCTGGGCACAGAGCTCTCCAACAGACCTCACAGCTCCCTCGCCCTGGATCTGTGCCTGCGTGAGAGCCCTGGGGACCCTGTATCCCAGCCAGGATCCCTGGGAGCTGTGGCTGCAGGTTTTGATCCTGGGGAGGCAGCTGCAGCCAGCACTGTCAGCGAGCACGGCTGGAGCAAGGAGAGAGCCCAAAGGAAGCAGTGCAGAGGGGACAGTGACAACACACCCAGGAATGGGAACTGGCCTGGTCTGGAGGGCACAACGAGCAGGACCAGCTGCCCTGCTGGCTGCCTGCCCTGTCCCACACTGCCTGTGGCTGAAGCCAGATGTTGCTGCTCACTCCGTGTCAGGGCAGCAGAAGAAACAGCCCCTGGAGCTCCCCACGTCCCCAGGCAGGGCACAGAGCGGGCACAGAGCCCTGGCCTCCTCCAGCCTGCTCCCCAGAGCCCAGAGGCTGCCCACAGCTCCAGCAGGAGCTCCTCGGGGTCAGACTGGGATGTGCAGCTGCTCCCCGGGCTCCCGGGTGTCCAGGGCCACAGGATTCCGCCTGTGGACAGGGGCTGGCTCCAGCAGACACACGGCAGTGTGAGGGACAGCGGGTACGAGTCTCAGCTCTGCTCCGTGCTGAAGGAGTCAGAGCTGGCCTGGGCAGGCCAGGGGGACAAGAACTGCAGGAACTGCTGCACAGAGACCAGAGGAGCCTCTTTCCCCATATTTGGGACGTAGTTTGGCAGCTAAAACCACCTCCAGGCTGCTCTCTGGAGCCTTGGTGGGAGCTGAGGAGGGGCTGGGAAGGGATTTACCAAGGCACCCTGTGTCAGGACCAGGGGGCACATCCAGGAGTTAGCACAGTGCCAACAGCCTGGGCAGCTCTCCCGTTGGGAATTGATGGGGATGCAGTGGCCTTGCTGTCCTTGGCTGTGATCTTCCCTCCTCTCTGCTGGCCACGTTCAGAGCCAGCAGCTTCCTAAGTCCTCACACGCCACTGACACAGGCCAGTGGTGTCCCTGGACCTCAATGGCAGTGTGCTCTTTGCCCTTCCAGAGGGAGAGCAGAGCCTGTTCCTCCTCTCACAAGGTCCCCACAGCTGCAAAGACTTAGGAGAGGAGGGTCCTGGGGATGAGATTTGTTCTCCTCATGTGGTCTTGGAGTATTTTCAGGTGGTCTTAACTTGTTCTGTGTTTTTTTACAAACTTTTAATCTTTGAAATAAAATGGAGGGATGAGATCCTGCTCTGCCTTGTGGGTGGAATGTGTCTGGGGGCAGCAGCAGAGCAGTAGGGGTGGGGTGGAGGAAGCTTTGCTGGAAAGAGGTCTGTGGGCAATGGGCAGCATGATGAAAGGGGCACAGCAGTTTGTCCAGCCCCAGAACATCACCCCATCTGTGGTTTGCCAGAGGAGTGTGCTCAGCAGGTGCTGGGAAGCTGTTTTACCCAGTGCAGGGGTGGTGCCCAGTGAGGAGAGGTGTGCAGAAACTGCAGGACAGGTGGTAGGAGCCTGTTGACCTCTCCTGGGCATGGGGCCAAGGGAAGGAGGTCAGGGATGGGCTGGGCTGGGTAAGAGGATGTTCTGGAGTGTCTAAAAGCAGCCTGTGGCAGAATGGAGCCAACCCTTCTGTGGTGCCAGGTGTGTCAAGCTGCTTCCAGGTACAGGTTGGGAAAAGGAAAGGCTTAGGGCCTAGGAGGGTGGGACAGCCCCAGGCCAGGCACCCAGAGGAGTGGGGTCTGTCTGTTCTTGGAGATGTTCAGTCCTTAAGTGAAGGACAACAATCCTTCCTTCACTCCAGGCTCGAAGGGAAGGCTTGAAGTGGGAGCAAGGACTTGCTTGCGAGGACTTGAACACACGAGGCTTCAGAGGTTCCTCCTGTGCAACTGCCAAACTCTTTACCTGCTCCCACCCCTGTAACAAAGGACGGATCAGAACTGGCAGGAGCTGAACCCCACTGGGCTCAGGATTCTGCCATGGAGATGTCCCTGCAGCCACAGGCTGTCCCAGCTGGAAGGTGACTCCTGGGAGAGGGAGAGAGGGGCTTGGAGCACCAACCACTCACTGCCCTGGTGTGCTTGGCCTCCTGGAGAGAGTCACCAGCTCTGACCCTGCAGAGAGCAGAGAGGGGGCAGAGGAATGGCCCCTCCAGGCCCTTGGCCTGTGTGACCAGAGCTCCAGGGTGACCCCTGGGGAGGCTGGGATACCTCATGGTAGGGAGCTGACCTGGGGGGGTCAGCAGTTGTCTTNTGTCTTTTCCCAGCCCTGCCCCTCCGGGGGGGGGGGGACCCCCAGCAGTCACCTGCCCCCTCCTCATGCTGACCAGTGACTTAGACTTACACCATGGAGACCCTGGTCTGGGGGACTGAAGCAGCTCCTTCATGGCCCCTTGGGGACTCTGTAGGCCTTGGATCAGGTGCTCAGGCTGGAGATACAGAATCTTGGAATGGTTTGGGTTGGAAGGTTGGAAGATCATCCCAGTTGCAACCCCCTGCCCAGGGCAGGGTCACATTTTACTAGAACAGCTGTTCCCTCGTACCGGGTGTAGATCCACCCTGGCTGAGCACCTTTGTCCCTGTGGTGCTGAGGACCACCAGAAGGGCACAGGGAGAAGCTGTTCCCCTTGGGCTGGCAGCCTCGGAGCTCCTGAGGAGCCCACCAGGTGCTGGATGGTCTCTGCTGCACCTGATGCTGCAGTTCTTCCCCTCGTTGCATGGAGGAAGAGGAAGGTCCAAGGGCAGCAGGTCCCAGTTTGGAAGCCCTTCCTGCCCCATGCTGATCTGCCTCAAAAGAACCATTTGCCAGCCATGAACCCCTTGAGTGTGGCTGAGAAGGTGCTTCGTGGAGCCTGTTCCTGTGCAGCCCCCTGGGGAGATGTCCCTGTGTCTGTGCCAGCCCCCTCTGCATGGCCTGGGGGACTTTGAGCTCCCCAGTCTGAACATGACCCTCAGCACATCCTCTGCTCAAACCAGGCTCAGATGCAGCTGCCCCTCAGCTTTTGGTTCCTGACAGCTTTGCCAGTGCTGGGGATAACGAGCTGAGCTGCAGAGGCACTTGTTGGTAACATAAAATAGGCCAAAAACGTTCAAAAATGTTGTCCTGCAGGAGGATGAGGGATGTGAACTGGGAGTTCAGGGCCCCCAGGTTGCCCTTTTGGGGCCTTCCCAGGGTAGCTGACCTCTGGGATGAGCTGGGGCCACTGAAGCAGCTGCATGCTCCCTTCTGTGGAGGACGTGGTGACCCAGCTGAGCTCTTTTCCCCCTGTCAGACACACGCAAAGGTTCCCCTCCACGAGGAGCCCAAGGACAGCCCTGGGCACCCCCAGCAGGAAGAGCTGGGGCTGGTGGTGTCCAGGTCTGTGTCCCACCCTCAGTCCTGCAATAGTCTCCCTCTGTGATGGTGGGTGCATCCATCACCTGAGTGATGCCTGTGGCTGTGCTGCCTCCCCTCATGAGCTGCTCCTCGCCCCTCCCAGTGCAACAAACAGGAATTTACTGGGATTTGTCTCCCTAAAATTGTTGTGTTACCACCAGGAGGGCCCACAGCCTTGCAGCATCCCCCAGGATCAGAGCAGAGAGGGACTCCTGGTTCTGGTGCTTCCTGAGGGTAGGGACCGCACAGAGCCCTTGGGTGACATCACCCACCCACTGGGGACGGTCCAGAACCGCCCCATATCCCCAGTGCTGTGGGCACCAGCACTCCCTGGTTTCAGCACCATCCCCTTGGAACCCCCAGCTCCATCCACAGCCAGCACCAGCCCTGGCAGCAGTCAGGGGGGCAGTTCCAGCTGGGAGGGTGCTGATGGTGGGGGGCTTCATGCCCAGCTGGGGGCTCTGATGACAGTGTGGGTCCTGGTACTGGCTGGAAGCACCAGGACAATCTGCTGGGGCTCTGGGACTGCCTGGGAACCAGCTGGGGACTGGGGGCTAGTCAGGGACTGGATACCAGCTGAGGGGAGCACAGTACAGGCTTGGGGCCTCCGTTCCCAGCTAGAGGCCCTGTACTAGCTGGGGAGCCTGGTGCTGGTGTTGGGAGGGTTTGGGACTGGCTGGAGGGGCTGGGACTGCTGTGGGGGTCCTGCACTGGCTGGGGAGGGGCAGCAGTAGCCGAGGGGGGGTTGATTCTGTCTCGAGGTTCCAGACCTCAGGAGGTCCAGCATTGACTGGGGAGTTCTCGTGGGGTGTTCCTGTGCTCGGTGGGTGTGGGGGGGCACAGTCTGATCCTGGCTGGGAGGGCTCTGGCACTGGCTGCCCCACTCCAATCCCTGTCGGTGCGGGGTGCCCAGCACCGGCCCGGGGCCCCGGTACCATTCCGGGGGGTGATGCCACCGGGAGCTCCGGTACCGGCCGGGGGGTGCTGCCGGCCCGGGGGTGATGCCAGCGGGGCTCCGGTGCTGCAGTGCCGCGGGTGCCAGCGGCGCTGCGGCAGCC
>VXBN01014821.1:344981-379923 GCA_013397395.1 Sinosuthora webbiana | reverse complement strand
GTCCCCGTCCCCCCCCGCCGCACCGCCGCCACCCCGCACCGCCTGCTCCGCTACCGCCGGGCCCGGCGGGACCCCCGCGCCCCCCGGCCCCGCGCTCCCGCTTTGCACGTGCTGGGAGCCGCCGCCGGAGCCGCCGGAGCCGCCGCTCCGGGCTCGGCCCTGGCTCCGGCCTCGGCCGCCTCCTGCAATGTCGCAGAATTTATTTACAATAAAGATTTGGAAAACGATGGGGCTCCGCTTCTCACCCGCGTGGGGAGGGAGGGCACGGGGCAGGGAGGCTCCCCGGGTTTCACCTGTGAGGATCCTCCGGTCCTTGGATCCCTCCAGCTCGTCCCACTGGTGTCTTCCCCACGTCCCACGTTCCACCCTGGCCTGTCCCTCAGGATTTCCGTGTCTGAGTCAGGAGACCCACCCGGTATGGAGCTGATGGCACACGGTGAGTGCCACCAAGCTCCCCCCTCTCGGCTTTTGCCTGGCTGGGGACCCTGTCGCTGTGGGGACACGTGGCCGCTCCCCGCCCCATCACAGAGATGCTCGGTCCCTGTGCAAGGACACCGTTCCATCCCTGTCCCACCACAGGGACATTGCTCCTTCCCAGGGACACCCTCAGCTGAGTGAACACCCTGCAGGGTCCTGGCAGCCACCCCTGGCAGAAGGGCACTGGGGGACAGGTCCCCAGCTCCCAGAGGGACCCACTAGGATGGAGCATTTTCCCATGGAATCAGCCCGGGCGGTGCTCAGCTCCGCTGGGGCTGCACCCCAAAGCTCAGCGCAGTGACAGTGACGGGCACGGCCGGACCCGCAGGGACAGCCGGGTCCCCGGCACAGCGGCTGAGCGCCGGGAGGCTCCCCGGCAGTGCCGCTCCTGCTCGCACACCGACCAGGAGAGGGCTCTCCCAGCACAGCCCATGAGCGGCTCCCGCGGCCCCAGGACGCTCCGGGGCCACGCGTGTCCCCGCGGTCCCAGCCCCGGCACAGCCTGCGGACCGGGCAGAGGCTGGGGGGCGGCACATCCCCTGTTCGGGGTCCTGTGCTGCCCAGGGGTCACCACAGCAGCCTCACTCCCCCGGGGGAACCCTTCTCTGCCTGCCGGGGACAAGGGGCAGGATTCGGGACAATTCCTGCTGTGACCGCCTCCCCCAGAGCCCCCAGACATCGGGGTGGAGGTGTCCCTCTCCCTGTGGAGCCCTGAAGGGACTCGCTCTGGTGTCCCCGGTGAGAACACACCAGCTCCAGCGCCAGCCTGTGGTGCTGGGGGTGCCTGAGCACCTCGGGGTGCTGCTCCCTGGGCAGGACACCTTATTAAAGCGATCACCATCAGCCTCTTGCTCTGCCCCCCGGGGCAGAACGGGGCAAGGGATGGGGCAGTGACTGGGGGGTGACGGGGGGCTCTGCACCAGGACCCCCTCGCCCCTGTGTCCTCCTGGCCAGGCCAAGGCTGGCAGCAAACGGGGCTGTTTCCCCCTGACATCGCTGCAGGGGCATCTCTGCACCCCGTGAGGGGTTTGGTGCAGTTTTGCTCCATCCACAGCAGAGCTGTGCCACAGCACGGAGTTATTTTGGGCTGGTGTCGAGATACCAGCGCGATGAGTGAGTCAGAAATATTCCAGATGCACTGGCTGCTTCTGAATCTTGAGTTATTCAAAATCTTCAGGGTCAGGAGGCTAAAAAACATGAATTCAAGTGGGCCCAGCTGAGCCTGCTGCCCTGCAGAGTCACAAAACACCCACAGCTCTTGATCAGGGCAGGGCTCCTCTGCCAGGGGCTGGGGCACAAGGACACCACGGCGTGTTGGATGTGTCTGGCAGAAGGGACATGGTCCTTGGCCAACTGCCCAGGACCACAGAAGCTGCAGGGGGCAGCAGGTCTGGTGCCCAGAGACACCCAACACCCCAGGCTGCCCCTTCTCTCCTACAAACCTTCCTTTCCATCTCCCCCCAAGGCTGGCCCAGGCACAGAGCATTCCTGCCTGTCCTCAAGCTCCTTCTTTCTCCTAATTCACTGGTTCTGTCAGGGACAGTCCCCGTGCTCAGCTCTGCTCTCCAATCCTCACCCACTGCTTTTCCTACACCTGCCAAAGGTCAACCACAGCAACCCATGGGAGAAGCCACAGTCTCCCATCTCCATCCTGAGATCAGAGAGTCAGGGAATTGTTTAGTTGGAAAAGGCCTCTAGGATCATTGAGTCCAGCCATTCCCCAGCACTGCCAAGGCCACCACTGACCCCTGTCCCCAAGTGCCACATCCACAGGTCTTTAAACACCCCCAGGGACAGTGACTCCACCACTGCCCTGGGCAGCTGTGCCAATGTCTGATCACCTTTCCAAGATGCAATTTTCCCAATATCCAACCTAAACTTGCCCTGGCACAACTTGAGGCCGTTCCCTCTCCTCCTGTCCCTGTTCCCTGGGAGCAGAGCCGACCCCCCCGGCTGTCCCCTCCTGTCAGGGAGTTGTGCAGAGCCACAAGGTCCCCCCTGAACCTCCTTTTCTCCAGGCTGAGCCCCTTTCCCAGCTCCCTATCAGACTTCTGCTCAAGACCCCGAACTTAGCAGACAAAAAAATCCAAACAAATCCCTCATTATTAGTAAACCCAAAGAAAGAAGAACCCAGCGCCTCCCCCGCGCTGTGTCTGTGCCATTGCATAATGGGAAACCCTCGAACCTAAAATATCCCTGCTCCTCTGGTTGTTGAAGCTGATGATCGACCATCTGGCCACGATTTTCCAACTCTAATCTAACGAGGCAGACGCCGCTTTTGGGGTGAGCACAAGGACGAAAGCCCTCGAGGAGTCCCCAGGAAGGTGTCATGGCCCAGGCTGGGGGTGGTGAGGGGGCTCCACGTGAGCAGCAGCCTGGGAGAGCAGGGGGAGGCTCAGGCTGCTCCCTCATCACAGAGATGGGATGTTTGGGGCACCTTGTGAGCAGACGACACATCAGATGGTCGGGAAGCACCTCTGTGGTGTGGAGGGATGGGGAAATGTGTCTTGAGGGGTGTGAGCCATGGGGGGACATCCATGGATCCGTGGGGTTATCTCCCAGGTGAGAGAAAGAACACCCCAAAAAGCAGTTTCACAGCCATGTCCTGATTTGCCATGCAAATAAAAGAACCTGAACTGAACTCTGGCCACAGACAAGGACAGTGGGATTCCAGCTGAGAAACCCTCCCAAGGCTGGCACCTGCCTGGTACAGAAGCTGCCCCTTGGTCACAGCACAGTCACACACCCACACCTGGAGCAATGGGTGTTCCTGCTCCAGGAATGATGCTGGAATACAGCAGGACTTCATCCAGCTGGGATTCCTCTGTTCCTGAGGAGAGGAGAGGAGAGGAGAGGAGAGGAGAGGAGAGGTCATTCTGGCTCTCTCCCAGAGTTCCAGCACAGTGTGCCCTGTGATGATGCATCCTCGCTGTGCCTCTCCAAGTCGAGGCCTTTATTTGATACATGGAAAATTCAGGGAAATTGACGGGTTTGTCACCATGGAGAAGCTCAGCAGGAGGAGTATGCACACCTCAGGTGGAAGCAGATCCCAGCTCTGTCTCGCCCACGACGGGAATTTTGCTCTTTAGGCTCCAGATGGAAACAAGAAACAAACCCGTGCAAGGGAAAGAGGCCATTTGGGGAAAGAGGCTCTTGGCTCCACACGTGGAGCTGACACTCCACAGGGCATTCCAGAAACCAGGCATGGGGGGAAGGAGAGAGTCAGCACCCAGCTGTCAAGGCTCTGCCAGGATCAGCTCATCCACTGAGGAGGTGATTCCACCTCTGGGTGGTCCAGGAGGAGCCGGGCAGGCTGTACTGGAATGGATGAGGAAGAAGGGTCACAGGATCTTTAGCAAGGGCTTGTGGCAGCCTGGCCAACCCAACAGGTCCTGGTGACTGCAGTGACCTCCCAGGCTTCTCCCTGCGGGTTGTGCTGCTGAGCAATTTGGGCTGATCAGAGATTCACAGAAAACTGAGATCATCTGAAGGCCCATCTCACTCCAGGCCCCTGCCAGGGGCAGGAACAGCTTCCATCAGACCAGGCAGCTCAGAGCATCCAGCCTGGCCTTGGACACTTCCAGGGCTCCAGGGGCAGCCACAGCTTCTCTGGGGACCATGTGCTGTGCCTTACCACCCTAGTAATAAAAACCTTCTTTCTTAAATTTAATCTAAATCGATCCTCCTTCAATATAAAACCATCACCCCTCGTCCTGACACAACAGACACCACTAAAGAGTTTGTCCCCATCCTCTGACCCCCTAAAGTGCTGAAAGTCCTGTGGTAACACACCCAGAGTTACCCAGTGCTCAAGGAATTTGCAGGGGAAAACCGGGACTGTTCAGCTTTTAGGTAACGATACCTGAGCTGAAGCATTTGCTGATCAGTCTGAGTGATCCTGACCCGATTTCTATCAGCAGAGGGGAATCCCTCAACAGCTGAAAATAAGGACACGAGGAGAAACTCGAGCTCCTCAAGGCTGCCCACAAAACAGACTCGGGTCAAACCCCAAATCACTTTTAAGGATTCTTAGAGGCTTTAGGAGCTCAGGGGAGGGTCCTGCCAGGGGCAGCAGCCCCGGCCCTGAGTGGGAGCACCGGGGATGGAGTGTCCACCCCCCCGGGAGCAGTGAACACTCAGTGTCGGGGGAAAGAGAACAGGAAAGAGGAGCCGAGCCCCGAGGTCAGGAACAGCCCCAGGGTGTCCCCAGGGACACCGGCCGAATCCCCACGGGAATCCCATGGAGCCGCTGCAGCCGGATGCACGCTGGGGACAATGGGGAGCTCAGGGGTCAACGTGCAGTCACACCAGTGCCTCTCAGAGCCCAGATGAGCAGGGGAAGGGGAGGATTTTCACCAGTCAATGGCCCGGAAACAGGACTGAAGGCTTTGGTGTCCTTTAAACTTTGGCTGCGCAGCCACCAGCTCCGGAGGGAGGGCGCAAATATCCCGGGGAAAACGGGGGAAACCCAATTCCCGGAGTCTGTCGCGGCTAGACCGAACAACAACATTCCCCAATGCCCTTTAAGGAGCGATCTCCTGCTGCCAGGCGCTGCCTGCATCCCTTGTAGGTCTTTTCCAGCTCACAGCCCGTGTCATTCCAGGCGTGGGCCGAGCTCCCAGCTCGGCTTTAACCCCCGCGTGGCCGCAATCCCGGGGCTGATCGCTCACACGGGAGCGGTGCAGCCCTGGCGCAGTTCAAATCCAGGTCAGCGCAGCTCCGTGCAGTCCCCGGGGGCCCCGGGACCCCGGGTTCACCCCGGCAGCGCAGTCAGCCGAGCTCCGGCTCCCACCGGGGCAGCGGCACCCGCGCAGCGCCCGGCGCTGCCTCTGCCCGAGCCCCGGCACGGCCCCGGCCCGAGGCAGCGGCCAGGGAGCAGAGGTTGCCGAGTTAAACTGGCAGCGGACAAAGGGGAGGTTTGTTTGCCCATTTCCTGAGTTTTTCTTCCTAGTCCCGGAGAATTTAAATTCGCAACTAGAATGAGCAGTTTGTTAAATCGGGTTTGAGGTCCCTCAAGGTCCTGGCTGTCCCCTCTGGGATATCGGCGGTGCCTCAGCCTCCGGGTCAGAGAAGTTTATGTAACTCTCTCCTCACCCAGCTCTGGCTGTGACACTTTCTCTGCCATCTCCTTTCTTCACAAGGATCCTCCCCTTCCCTCACTGGATAGCAAAATACTCAAAATGACTAAATGTGAGCACTGCAGAGCATCCTAATGTACTGTTTTGTTAAAAACCCAGCAGGCTCCTTATGCTGCTCCAGTCCAGCTGGTCAGCAAGGGAAGGCAAGAGGGGAAAAGAAACAAGATTTCAGAGCCCACAATTAAACTGGGATTCCGTTTCACAGAATCACAGAATCATTAAGGTTGGAAAAGACCTCTGAGACCATCAAGTCCAACCTCGGACTGATCACCCCCTTGTCACCCAGGCCTGAGCACTGAGTACCATGTCCAGCCATTAGATCACACCCTGCTGAGCTCATCCCCTCCCAGCCATGGACTGTCCCCCTCCTCTGTGCCCCGGGGACAAATCCCCAGGGACAGTGTGACCTCTTGGACACACTGCCAAAGGAAACTTTGGGGCACCTTGGAGATGCCACGTTCTGGGTGAGCCAAGGGATAAGGCTCTCCCACTTGCCCTCTCTCACCACAAACTTCCATCCTTCAGGGTGAGGTGGTTATTTTATACCTGCAGAGCACCGTGTTCCCAGCCTGCCCAGCAGCATCCACGTGCTCCTGGCAGCAAGAACCTGCATCAGGCTCTGGGCTCATCCTCTGCACCTCTCTCTGTACCAGCCTGCATTTCACTCAATAAACTCATTTCTCTGAGATACAGTCACATCTGGGTCTGTAGTACAGAAGGTTCTTACCACTGCCAGGCTCCTGTCTGTGTGTGTGCCCTGACACCTGCTCCCAAATTCCTCACTCACACTTGCTCTTACCTGTCTGCAGCAGCAGATTCCTGGTAACCACCTTTTCCTGGCACTGGCAGGGTCCCAAACTTCCCATTAACTCTCTTGAAGGCAGCAGCACCTGCAGGAGAGCTGGAGATTATTGTATTATGCATATTATATAGATATCAGATATGTAAGACTATAAAAATCAGACTGGTTTGGGTTGAAAAAACCTTTTTAAAGAACATCCACTGCCATCCTCTGCCATGGGCAGGGACACCTTCCACTGTCCCAGGGTGCTCTAAGCTCCATCCAACCTGGCCTTGGACACTTCCAGGGATCCAGGGGCAGCCACAGCTGCTTTGGGCACCCTGTGCCAGGGCCTCCCCACCCTCACAGCCAACAATTCCTTCCCAATATCCCATCTAACCCTGCCTGCTGGCAGTGGGAAGCCATTGCCCCTCGCCATGCCACTCCAAGCCCTTCTCACAAGGGCCCTGGTGTGTTACCAAAGCTGTTTTCAGTACAGAACAGGCTTTTTTTAAAGTTTGTTGATTACAGTTTTTCAGGTGATTTCAATTTTATCGAAAAATTAGGAAAATCCTGGAAAACATTCATAAATGGGGATACCAACTTTCTAAGGATAAAAAACACTCAGGGGGAGAGGTAACTCCCTTCAATCATTATACATGTTTAAATGAGGACAAGACAAGAGCTGAGGAGCTGCCCTGGTGCTTCCCAACACTCCCAGCAGAGCTAAACCACACCAGAGCTTGTTTGCTGGCTGAAGGAATTCCATTCACCAGCAGGGCCTGGGATCCTGACTGCCATGGGAATCCCGAGAGGACCCTCCTGGCCAAGGAACCTCCAGACAACACCCAGGTGTGCATCGCCTCCCCCCAGAGCCTCACCCGCCTCTGCCGGGGCTCCAGTGGGATCCCAGCTCCTGTTCTGCTCCTGCTCGGCCACACTTCACCCCACAGAGGGAATCCAGGCCTCGGGGCAGCCACAGTCACAGCTCAGGCACTGGAAAAGGGCTCATGTCACCCTCCCAAGGTCCACGTGGAAGCAGCCGCAGGGGCCGCGGTTCCGCTCCTGGGATCCACATCCTCTGCCAAAGAGTCACCGGAACATCCTGGTCCATAAAAATAAAAGGGAGCAGGACAGCAAAACCTGGCCTGCACAGAAATGGCTCCCAAGTCCTGAAAAGCACTGATCAGATGCCTTTAAATCCTCCTTCCAAGGCATTTTCCCCAGCTATCAACATGGAATTTACACAACAGCGATAATGTCACGCTGCAGAAAACAAAATGTCATTTCCCGAGCAATGATGAACTGGTATTTGGAGCCTCCTCTGATACAGAGAAAACGAATGACAATTTCCCCGGGAGCAGAAGCCCCCGAGCTCCTTCCCCTGCTGCTTTGGAGGGTGGATTACACCGAGTTATGGATTAACAGAACATCATTTAACTCATGCAAACAGATCCGTCCTTCAGGAACTGTTCCACGGTAACTGAGCTGAGCACGTCCCATTCACAGGGATCAGGCACTGAGCACGTCTCAATGAACAGCTCCTTTGGATGGAACCTCACAGCAGCAAATTGTGTGCCTGGGACCAGGAATTGTTGAATTATTAACAAATCAAGCTACAGGAATGTAACACACTTCCATACAAGCTGCTACAAAACCATAGCTGAACTAAACAGTAGGAACGCTTAACGTTAACAATATTTAACACCCAACCTATGCTTCCAAAGGGGAAATCACTCTGCAGAGAGGATGTCATACTGGCAATACTCTTACCCTCACTCCACAGCAGAGGAGGAGGAGGAGGAGCTGTCAGCGGGCACCACAAAGCCTCCGCTGGGATCACGTCTAGACGTGTGGTGCTGGGAGAGATCCTCAGGCACCCGAGGCATCCGCCCAGGGCTGGCAGATGTGACAGGGACCCCTGGGAGCTGCTTTGCTCCCTCTCTGCTCCCTCCTGGAGCAGCAGCTGGAGGCCACACAAACACCCAGGGGCACCTCCAGCAGCTCTGCACATCTGCCCGGGGCGGCTGAGCCGAGCCTGCAGCGGCTGTGTGAGATCCCAGCTCTGACCTCTGGTTCTTCTCCCCAGCACAGGATCAAACACAACCAACCACAGGATGGGCTTCCACCAGACCACTGCCCCACAAATGTGTCACCAGGGCAGAGTATTGGGGCTGTATCCATGTTTTCAGTTGTGGTTAAAATAATTTCAGACCTTCTCACTGTGAATTTGCTGTTCAACAGAGGCTTCTGTTCCTAAAGCCACCAGGGCACAGGCTGAGCTGAGGGCCTGTGGCTGCCTGCAGGGACTCACACAGGGATAACCGTGTGTGTAAAGGTTGCAGGGGGTTAAGGGTCTGGGAGCAGCAGAAGCCCAGGTCCTGGCGATCCCTGCCCTGGAACCTGCTGGTGCAGCAGCAGCCCTGGCCCCGCTTATCCCTGTACTGGGACCTGTGGCACGGCTCAGGCTGGCGTTGCCCTTCCCAGGCATGGAGCTGGCAAAGGTACTCCCTGTCCCGTGCTCTTCTCCCAGGCTGTGGAGTCTGTGGGCTGCTCAGGTGCCCTGGCAGTGGAGAAAAGAGAAGTTGTTAGTGCTGGAGCTGGCCCGGGTGGCCATCACCCCTCCTGCCCCAGCAGCCTGGGAGCAGGGCAGCACCGTGGCCGCTTTCCTCCCTCCGGACAAACAGCCCTTGTTCCAAGCCCCCGGAACAGAACCCAGCTCCCTCCCAGCTCCCTGCCAGCTGCACGCAGGACAAACACTCCATGCCTCCTTCCGCAGCCCGAGGTCAGGCTGGCAGCGAGGGGACAGCAGGGACACTCACCGGAGCCACCCTGTGACAGCCGCAGCCACCCGGCCGTGCCCTGTGACAGGAGCCGGGCGGCAGCGCCCGAACCGCGGCTCAACTGGGGCAGCAAATCCTGCACAGTTCACTGGGCACTGCCCGCGTGCTCATCCATATGCATAAATGCAGATTTCCCTCTTCTCCACCCTTTCCAAGGCCTGACTTCCCAACTTGGTGGGTTTTCCCTTTTCTAATGCGATTGTTCTCGTCCCTGCGGAGCGATTCCCACACAAAGGCACAGGCAATTCCGAGCCGACTCTTTATTGACCTAAACAAGGGCACATGTATAAAAACTCCAAATTGTGGCTGTAAGACAAATCATTAAATATCCCTCTCCCTCCCCCCCTCATATTCTATTGCTGGAATAAAGAAACCATCTCACTCAGACTGGAGCAATCCACTGGATTTAATACTTTTTTTTTTTTTTTTTTTCCAAACCCAGAGAATGTCACCACAAATCCAAATTCCATCCAGCATTTTTTGTCCCGAAGTGTCTCCTGGACGTTTATTCCAAAATGATCCACATTAAGCCAAAGCAAGAGCATTTTAAAGCAACGCAGGTATTGTTTCTTCAAGAAGAAAAACAAAGTCTGGTATTCCAAAACCAGCCACAACCAGAACAGAGTTGGGACAAGACCCCACGACCGGCAACACACGCTCAGCCTCAACCCAAATGTGCACTTTGTACACAGTGAAAGTGAAAACAAAAAGCAGTAAGAGAAACAGCTCCTTTACTTGGGATTTTCAGAATGAATCCAGCGCTGGGATTGGAATATTGTGGACACTCTGCTCATTAAGAGGGATTTACTGGGTGGGCAGAAGCCCACAGGACTGCCCTGAGGCAGCAGCTTCACACGGGTCATTAACTGGGAAATAACACCAAACCAGGGAGGAACAGGTGGGAGCCTGGTTTAAGTCCTTAACAGGAATTTGCTATAGTTTGGGAAGAGAGCAGTGAGGAGAAGGATTTTCCCTGCTTTCACTGGGGAAAGGCTGTTCCCAAAGCACCACACGGGGTTAAATGTCACCCATTTGGGACACTGAACAGAGCAACCAGAGTGCTGGGGGTGATGAGTGGGCTGTGGCCACCAGCCCTGTTTATCTCCAGGCTCCAAGTGTTTCTTCCCTCATACTTTCAGACATGTTTTCCACCCAGCTTCCCAACCACGCTCAGCTCGCTCTGGCAGAGCCTCTGCCCATCACTGTGACTTTCTTCAGGCCACTGTTTAATTAGAGGAGTGCCACTGTTGAGCTGCCCCTGGACCACACAGCCAGTCCCAGCTCACCGGGCCATCCCTGCCCACATCCACTTGCTACACACGTCCCGGGTCACTCACACTTCCTTAGAGACCACCCTGGCACTCCTCCACCTGCTCCCTGCAGCAGCCAGGGGTCAGTGCCAAAGGCCAGGGGGGCAATTCCCTTCCCAGAGTCCCCAGAGGGGCTCACACGGGGGCTGTGCTGGCTCTGGGCACAGCAGGGGCTCTCCAGGTTGCTCAGGGATAGTCTGGACCCATGCCTGGCCTGCCTGGTGTCCCAGAGGGGAAAAAACAGACCAAAACAACTCAGCACAACACCCATTTAACAGGAAGTGCTCAGGCAGAGTGGAACAGCAAGGATATGCTCATGTCCCCTTGGAGTGAACTTGATGTGGAGACTGCACCTGGATGTTCTGAGGGACAGGAATAGGGCAGGGATTTTTATCTGTGTCCTCCACGGAGCTTCACTCCTCAGCCCTCACTCCTCTCAGGACGCCCAGAGCAGGTGTGGCTGCCCCTGGAGGTGTCCAAGGCCAGGCTGGACAGGGCTTGGAGCACCATGGGATAGTGGAAGGGGTCCTTGCCCACGGTAGGGCATGGAATGAGATGCTCTTTAAGGTCCCTTCCCACCCAAATCATTCTGGGATTTGATGATGCCATGGATCCTGCTCCTGATCCAGCTCTGACAAGGGATTGAGGTAGCCTTGAAAAAAAGAACAGTCCTGCTTGAAACAGGCCCCCAAAAGATATTAAAATGCATGGAAACCTGAAAAAAGAAAGGGAGCAGAGCAAGGTCCCGAATCCCTTATAAATAGCAGCAGAAAGCAGAGACATTTATCAGCGTCTCTCCAAGCCGAGCCGGCTCCTCGCCAGAAAGACAGAGCCAAAGGCATCAGTCCCTCACTCCCCTTCTGCTAATTGTAAATTCAAGTTTAATGCCAAACCCACAGAATGCCAGATCGGACTGGTCTCTCAAGCAGAAAGCTAAATTATACATATTGCTCTGTCTGAACTGAATCCCTCGGACAGAACGGAAGGAAGAGGGGTCGGGAATAAGGCAGAACCATTGATATTCGGAGAGGGCTCTGAGACTCCCGCAGACAGCTCGTGTGTGCTGGCTGCAGGAGAGGGAGGGGATTCCGCAGCCAGACAGAGTTACCATGACTCCATCTGACCTGATTCGTTTGGAAAGCACAGGAATCCTCCCCAAAAGGTACCACTGCCTGCCCTTGGGCGCAGGGTGTTACACAACAGGAGGCCTCACAAACTCTTCCCATCCCTCGCACAGAAACATGCAGAGTTACTGAATCCAGTCATTTCTATTTAGCTTTTTCCGGATGTTTTGCAGGAGTTTGAAGAGTCTCCTCCCTCCTGTTGCACAAGGTGTGCAGAGAGCCCTGAGCCCTCTCTGCCCCACAGCTGGCACTCCTGCTCCCAACACACACATACACACACAAACACACACCCACACACATTTTTCCTGCATGTCGTTTTCCATAGAGGAAAGAGCCTGTAGGACACAGGAGCTTACGGGATGACACTTCCAGGTTGCAAGCAGCACATTAATTTAGTAAAAGACAGAGTCAGGAGCACCATTGACAGAGGTTTCCCAAATCTTTCCCTGCTCATGATCTGCACCCATGAGCTGCCCGGAGACTCCACTTTTGCATGTTCAAGGCACTTTGGAAACGCAGCATAGAAAAGTTTTACTTGGAAAACAAGGAAGAACAATGACATAACTGCAGACAACAATAATAAAATTAACAAAATGCTAATGGCTACCCATTGCTTTGTCCTTGTTGATATAAAAAGTGTAACATCAGATCCAGTGTACAAATACAAAAAAAATTGTGCATAATAAATGTACTATAATACTGTACATACAGCATAAATCGTTCAATGAGAATGAATTAAATATACTTATTTGTCTCCTGACTTGGAAGACAAAAGAATAAAGTTCTAAAGTCCTACAGTCAGTGTATAAACCCTTTCCAGGGGCTGAATCACGAGCCAACGGTATCCCTGAACATCAGCAGGGTCAAATATTCACTTAATGAGAGCCTTTATTAACGGGGTTGCTGGTTACGATAAACTAGAAGAAAAAAACCGCAACGTATCAACTGAGCCAACATTAAATCCAGACTGAGTTCTTCCCATCTCCTGACTTGCTACTGGCACTACTTTTGTTTGAGCCCGCTTTGGATTTCTTCCCTCTGGAACTGCTGGGGTTGTTTTGGTTGTTGTAAG
Organism: Sinosuthora webbiana; assembly: GCA_013397395.1. Taxonomy (NCBI): domain Eukaryota; kingdom Metazoa; phylum Chordata; class Aves; order Passeriformes; family Sylviidae; genus Sinosuthora; species Sinosuthora webbiana. Next base: position 367,178 of record VXBN01014821.1, on the reverse strand, counting down.
CCTGGATGGCAAGGTCCAGGCGGTCCTGAGCCACTTTGATTTCCCTCTGCAAGATCTCCAGGTCGGTGGGAATGTTCCCTTCGTTGCTGCCATACTGCTGTTCCTGAGCTATGTTGGCTTTGTTCTGCTTGTAGGCCATCTTGGCGTTGGACAGCTCCGTGCACTGCATCTGTTCCGGCTTCAGCGCGATGTTGTAGCCCGGCGGAGCCGAGGGCGTGTTCCAGGTGAAGGGGTAGTTAAAGGTCCCAGAGTCAACCAGCTCCTTCTTCTTGGCGTTCAACGTGTCCCGGATGGTGCCAAACCCCAAGTGCAGCATCTCCCAGACATTCAGGAGCAGACACATGCAGCTCACCCCGTACATTATCAGCAGGAAAATGGTCTTTTCGGTTGGCCTGGAAATGAAACAATCGACGTTGTGCGGGCACGGCTTCCTGCTGCACACAAACACGGGGCTCACCTGGAAGCCGTACAGGAAATACTGCCCCACCAGGAAGCCAACCTCAAACAGGGCCCTGGCCAGGAGCTGCAGGACGTAAATCCTCATGAGCCCGTCCTCCCGGATCTGCCGCCGGCTGTCGTGCTTCACTTTGGCAGGGCTCTGCTTCTCCTTGCCCTCCCGGACGCTCTCCACCTCTATCTCCGGGTACATCATCGGGTCTTCCTCGTGGTCACCCTCAGCTTCCTCCAAGGCCCGGTGCTGTTTCCAGCGGATGGGCAAGCTCCTCCTCCTGGCTCTCCTGCTGGCTTCGCTGTGCTCCACCATCCGGGCGATTTTATGGATGGCATAGCCTAAGTACAGCACAGAGGGAGTGGCCACGAGGATGATCTGGAACACCCAGAACCTGACGTGCGAGAGAGGGGCGAAGGAGTCGTAGCAGACATTCTCGCAGCCAGGCTGCTCCGTGTTGCACACAAACTTGCTTTGTTCATCATAATAAATGGATTCTCCTCCCACAGCAATTAGGACAATCCGAAACACAATCAACAATGTCAGCCAGATTTTGCCAACAAAGGTTGAGTGGTTCTGGATCTCGTCTAACAGGCGGGTCAGAAAACTCCAACTCATGGTGGTCAAATGAGTTTATCTAAAAAACAAACAGAACCCCCAAATAATTCATGAGTTTATCTGCTCGAGCCTAAATGGTTCAAACTCAACCAAGAGAGCCCAAAAACTCCAGACTTTGACACCCAACACCCATCCAATGTTTGTCACCATCACCTGCTATCGGGATCCAGCTGCCAGAATTTGCTTGAAGATCCTACGTCTCCTCCGCAGGCTTTTGAGGAATCTGCTGTAAGAAAAAGTAGCAGTTCAGTATCATTTCATAAAAAAATGTGCTCCCAAAGCTACTCCCCAGCCCAAGAGAGAGACACAGCTGCTCTGTATGTCACAGATAGCTAAAAACATTTAGAGTGGAAGCTGAAGACTCAAAAACACAGTGGATGGGAAGACAAGTGCCCATGAGATTTTTGGGTGCTGTTGGACACATTCCACCACTGACAAGGGGATTTATTTTAATTTGTTAAAGCTTGGTGATCATTGTCTCAGCCACAACCCACAGGAGACACTGTTGTGTCCAAGGGCAACAGCAGCTGTCCTAATTCAGGAAGGGATGGCCCAGCCCACCTGTGATGCAAAGGCAGGACAACCTGGTGGCCTGAGCAGTGTCACCCTGCAGGGCCAGCCTATGGACAGGGCTGGGCCAAGGAACTTCTAACCACACTCAAACCACCCTGTGGATGGATTTGGGTCCAGCCCCTCTGGGAGGCTCAAAATTAAAATCAGTATTTCAGTGTGGATTTTGTAGTGAAAGTCTGGTTAGAAAGAGTTACCTGTCAAAACTTTTTAAAAGAGCTACTCCACACAAGTGAGTGGTGTGTGTGTGTGTGTGTGTGAGGGGAGAAGGGACAGCGCTGGCAGGAGCCGAGCGAGCGCCGGAACTGCCGGGCCTGGCCACGCTCCCGAGCGGGCCTGGCACAGCGGGGCAGAGGCAGCTCTGCCAAATTCCAATGCCTGCGGATTCCAGGTTGCCCAGAGAAGCTGTGGCTGCCCCTGGATCCCTGGAAGTGTCCAAGTGTTCAAGGTTGCATGGGGCTTGGAGCAACCTGGGACAGTGGAAGGTGTCCCTGCCCATGGCAGGGGGTGGCACTGGATGGGCTGCAAGGTCCCTTTCAACCCAAACCATTCCATGACTCCAGGATAAATTTGCAATCCTAACAGTAAAAATCCCACCCTTAGAAACTCCCATGTGGCTACACTTTGAACAAACCCCAGCAGCACTGCAGGACCTCCTGGAACTCCAAGGAGTGAAACTGGTAAAGCACAGGAAGAACTCTTGGACACTGTTAGCGCAACAGGAGATGAGGCATCTTGCAGACCTTTGATGATGTCAAATATCAGTTTGTTAAAGATTATTAAAAGAAATTGTAACATCAGAATAATATTTGGTGACAGACCCTGAACCCAGAACTGGACAGATCTCCAGCACTCTGATCATAAAAGGGATTTATTCTTAACCTGAAGAAATTCCAGGAGACTGGAAGAAAACTAGTACTTGGAACTATTCAACTTCTTCCACATAACTGCAGAGTTGTTTATAGGCAAAATAATGAAATGTGACAAGAGGCAAGTAATGCAGAATTAAAGGATATAAATGTGATCTCCCTCTGGTGGAATTCAGTGTTTCACTGAAAAGCCAAGAGCAGGGATATGGTGTGGATGGGCTGTGCAGGACATTTGATTTATCACTTCATGACAGTGGGAGAAAAAAAATAGCACAGGAGAGTATTAAAAAAGGCCATATTAAGTGATCAGAAGTAACAAAAGTCTTGACAAATGATTCCCACATTAGGTCAAAGACCAGTTCCATAATTACAGCAGTTCTGAAAATCTCTGGCAGCCAGGCTGGATCTTCCCAAGCTCAACTGCAGAGTGGCTGCTGACAAAAGGGGCCCATGGGACATGAGTTTGCAGGCTGAGAACTGGAGATGAGAGTTACCAGTGGTACAGGAAAACAAGAGATTGCTGGGGAGGCTGAGGCCCCTGGAACAGCCCCACTGCCTGAACCACGCTCCACTGCAGCTCAGGACCAGCAGAGCAGGGTTTTGTAACAGAGCCAGAGGTTGCTGTGGGTGTCAGTCAGCTAACAGGGAAGGGAATGAGGCCCCTGAAGGATCAGGGTCTCAAGGAGAGCTGCTGATATGGTGCAGGTGATTGGATGTGACCCCTGGCTGTGTCACTGCAATCAGGAGCCAGGGGGGTGATCTTACCTCCTTGCTAGCGAGACAGCCCCGGGCGCCTGCGGCCGCATCCTTCAGCAGTTGCTCCGACATCAGAGAGTGGATACAGGAGGCTCAAAACCAGCTGAGGGACAGGAACAATGCCTAAAAGTGAGTGATTTAGAGAGATCAATTTGTTTAGTTGGGAAACACAGGAGACAAATGGAAGTGAATCCCAATAGCAACGAGTCAGGATCATGATGCGTCATCAAAATTACCAATTAGGACAAAAATCCCCATCCCTCACTCAGGTGGACAGGCCACCTGCACTCATCCCTGAAGGAGAACATGTTTAAATCAGATGTGTTCCATAGATAACAGCTATTAGAGGTGCATGCAATCCTCCCAAGGCTTCCATCCAAGCTCCTCTTCCACACAACCCTGCTGCCACCATTCCATAGAGCCCTGGCTGAAGTAACACGTTTTTAACAGGCAAAGAGACCAGGTGCCATTCCCAGGGCAGCCCTTTCCTGCAGCAGGGGCTCGGCACCCCCACTTCAGAAAGGCACCCAAGTCCAGCTCTGCCACCTGAGCTCTGTGTTAGGGGGATGAGACAGAGCTTCAGACACCCCACACTCAGCATTTCCCACTTGGAATCCGAGCCCAGGTGAGGGGCACAGTGAGTCTGGGGGTCCTGCACATGCCTGAGAAGTCCCCAATGGGCAGCAAATGCAGGTGAACCCCACATCTGGAACAGGAGATTAACAAAGGGGAGGAGCCCCAATACCCCCCTCCCACCACACTGCTCTGCCCATCTCACCACCCTGGGCACCAACAGAACAGGCAAGTCCCCACTGACACCCCATCATTCATCAACTAAAAAAGAGACAAAACCCAAAGGAGTTTAAGAGGTTAATTCTTATTCCCTGAAAATGTCAGGGCCACACGTTTCACTGAAAGTAAACTACTAAGTAAATCTGAAATTAATTAAACACTGTTGCCAATGCAAATTTGGAGCAACACCAGGAACCAGCCTTTAAATTTTCATATACTGTCACATTCCTCAGCAGTTAAGGACAGGGAAGTTTGAATTGAGTGCAGATTTCAGTAAGAGAATCTTTACTTTTGGACAAGCTGCTACCTCCCATCTAAGAAATTTCTTCAAGGTACGTGCCAGCTTTTCACAGTGCATTTTCTACCTGCAGACAGGTAGCAACAACAACACAGGAAACATTCCTGTGATTCCCAAACCCAATTCCAGCAGCTGTATCAATGCACAGAGTGCCAGACCTATGTACAGACGTGCTGGGGTTCCCACAGCCCTGGGATGCAGGAGGATTTACCCAACCCACGGTTAACAACCAGGACCTGCCAATTAGTGAGTCCTGGCAATGGAGCTCCGAAGCTGCCCAAGAGCTGATTCTCTTCGCCAAGAAAGTGTCACTTTCTCCATTTAGCCCTAGTGCTGAGCAGAGCTGCTGGGACAAACATGGGAGGATCCACGAGCAGGCAAAGAACTTCCTGGGCTTTAAGGAAATGTTTTGGTTCAAGCAAAATGACCAGTCATTAAATCTTGGAAAGGTTCAGCCCATCCAAATTAAGCGCAGTACAAACCCAAGAACTTCCAAGCGGAATTCCGGTGTTGTCCTTCTGTTCCGTGGGATCAGCCAAGGTTAGAGGGGCACGTTCTGCCTCTCCCCCACGTGCTGCAGACACATCCCAGTAACCTTCACCCAACATACACCCGGCGCTCCCGCATCTGTTTTCCCTGGCAAATATTTAACTCAATAATTTTCCAATGTTTGAAAGAAAAGTCTATGGACACTGACACGCATCTGAGAAAGGCAGAACGTCAGCAATTTCAGCTAATTTAAGTCATGGCAGAAAGTGCATTTGAGAGAGACTTTCATCCCTTGTATTTGTCATAAGTTCATTTCAGCACTTCCAGCGGAGGAGGCTCCTTGGAGCGGGCAGGATCCATGATGAAATATCAGGAGGCTTATGTCTGACAGCGGGCTGGCTCCTGAATTAAAGCTTTGCAGGCACTGAACCCAGAGAGAATGAAGAAAAATTTGGAGCAGGTACATGGGAAAAAAGAAATCAGCTTCAGGTGAAGAATTTCTGGAGTTAACACGGCTGTGGTTCACATGCAGCCAGGGAATGGCCCCTCAGGTGTGCCCCCTCCTCTACCCAGCCCATGGGGGGTTGGCTATGAATTTAAACATTTTAACGTTTAAAATTTCACCTCCTTTCAGCTTTCTCCTCAAACAGGGTGGGAAGAACTGCCCCGTGGAGCAGCAGCTACGGAAGTGCCCCATGGAGCAGTAAAATGCTCACAATCCTGCCCTTGGATGAGACAGCTGAGGAGTGGCAGGGACAGCAGTGGGGCAGGAGGAAGCTGCAATGCTCCAGCAGTGTCACCATTCCCCCGAGGTGGAGGGCACCTGGAGGGCAGGACAGCCAGCACCAGGGGGGTGTCAAGGCACCAGTGGGTGTCATTCCAGGCTTCCAATCCCAAACAGCTTTGGAACCATCTCCTGCCCAGTACAGACTGGGCCCAGCCCAGTACAAACTGGAGCCCCCTGGCTCCAGCCCAGTACAAACTGGCAGCTACAGCCCAGAGCACCTGAGCATGAGGGGGCAGGGAGTGCTGGTTTGGTTTGGCACCAGGCATCCCGTGAGGATCACAGAGCTGGGCTGGATGACCCACGTCCAAGCCAGGCTGTTCTGTGATGCTTCTTTGGTACCAGGACTCATTTCATGTCATTCCAGCAATGACAGAAGTGGGGCTGGGCGCAGCCTCAGCATGTCCAAGGATGGCACCAAGCTGAGGGGCACAGCTGATACCCTGCAGGGAAGGGATGCCATTCCCAGGGATCCTGACAGCCTGGAGGAGTGGGCCTGTGGGAACCTCGTGAAGGTTGGTGAAGATCCAGGACCCTCCAGCTGACCTTCAACAAGGCCAACTGGAGGGTTCTGGATCTGGGCTGGGGCAACCCCCAAAAGCAGCACAGACTGGGGGTGGGTGGATGGAGAGCAACCCTGCAGGGAAGGACTTGGGGATACTGGAGGATGCAGAACAGGATGTGAACCAGCAACAGCCCAGAAATCCAACTGTCCCCTGGGCTGCCTCCAAAGCAGTGTGGGCAGCAGGCACGGGGGGAATTGTCTGGAGCCCCCAGCATGGGACAGATATGGACCTGTTGAAGGGAGTCCAAAGAGATGCTCCAAGGGCTGGAGCACCTCTGCTACAGAGACAGGCTGGGACAACAGGGGTTGTTCAGCACGGAGAAGGACAGGCCCTGGGGAGACCATCTTGGGACCCTTCAGTATAAATGGAGCTTGTAAGAAAAATGGGGACATTTTATCAAGGCCTGTAGTGACAGGACAAGGGACAATGCTTTAAAACTATGAGCAGGCAGGGTTGGACCGGACATCAGAGATATTTTACCATGAAGGTGGGGAAGCTCTGGCACAGGGTGCCCAGAGCAGTTGTGGCTGCCCCATTCCTGGAAGTGTCCAAGGCCAGGTTGGATGGAGTTTGGTCTAGTGGAAGGTGCCCCTGCCCTTTGATGGCAGGGAGTGGTGGAGGGTCCCTAAATTTCCGTATTTCACGAGAACCTCCTCAGACAAGGCTTCTCTGCAGGCTTCGTAGCCTCGAGGCAGTTGTTAAGGAGAATGAATATATCTACAGAACACTTCTTTCCTCACTAAATTATGCCTTCCCAGGTCATGCTAATGAAATTTGATTAATTTATTAATGATTTATTTGTTTTGTTTAGTCCTGTTTTTAAGCAGTTTAAAAAGACATGCTGAGCAGGAAAAAAAGAAGAAATGCATGGCAATTCTGTTGTTAATCAAAAGAGGTTTCATGCTGCATGAAAGTGAAATTGGGCCTACAGGCTAATTAAAATAGTATTTGAATTAGGATGAATGAATAATAAGCATTATTCATTCAGATCTCATTTACATTGAAAAGTCAGAAATTACATGATTTACAAGTACTTTTGAGGAAGCAGAGGAGTTCCTTCTTTTTTTTTTTTTTTTTTTAACCTGGTAAACGAGTCAGACTATACTGCTCAAGAAAGCAGAGAGCTGTGGCCAGACCCAGCACTGGAATGGTGCCAACACATCCTGAATCCTGGTGAGCCTTGTGCTGATGCCACCTGCATTCCCTGAGCAGAATTCCAGTGTCCATTCCCTGAGTGACACAAGGGCAAGGATGTGAGGATATCCCTGGGGTAAGACAACTCACAGCTATCACCCTCCTATCCTCTGTGAAGGCTCAATCACCACCAATTTTATTCCCATTTTCAGCAATAAAGATGAAAAGGAATAAGAAAAGCGCACTGAATTTTATTTTTAATCTTACAGAATACTTGGGAAGGAAAAGGCTGGGACTTTTTGGAGAGCACACAGTGCTCTTTCAAATAAATCCTCTGTCATCTGGCAGGGCTCACGTGGCAACAGCGGAGAATGGCTTGGAAAAAGCCACAATGTCAATGTCAATTTGGAAACCATTTCTGAATGGTGCCTTCCAATTCCAGGCATGCTAACAAGGCTCTGCTGATTCCCAGACCAATCCCCCGAGTCTAAAATCCCCACGTTGAATTATGAGACCACAGATCCTATGTGGGATATAAATAGAACAGGAAAATATGGGTAAGAGGTAGGGATATAATAAGATTCTTGCGCTGTCAAAAAAATAAAGATGTCAAGTACGTATCTTTTTGAAAATCAACATATACCCACCCGAGCATTCAGTTTACAGATAAACTGGAATTTGCAGCTAAGACATGAACCTCCGGTCGCCTCGGCGTGCCCTCTAGGTACTGCTAACATGGGAAGCCAAGTGACAATTTTAGCAACACTCCCCCGCAGTGACAAAATTCAAATGAAATCACGACGTGTTGTGTGCTGGCCCAAACCAGCTTTTGCTGCACCTACAGCAAACCGTGCTGCTGCAGGAAGCAGCGTGTCCAGGGCAGGAACGCGCCGATCCTGGCGTGGAGGAGCGGGGTCTGCCCCAGCAGCGCGAGGACAGGACGAGCTGAGCCTGACTCGAGTTCATCTGAGAGCAGGAGCCTGCAGTGACAACAGGCTCCACGGAAAATGGAGGCTGGGCTGTACAGTCTCTGTCACCTCATGAGATTTTCGGAGGCCCGTTGTGGGGTCTGTGTCAGCCTGAATCCCTTCACACGCGCTCAGCGATCAGCGTCCCTTCCGAAGGACATGAATGAGGTGTTTCAGCTCGGAGACTGGGAGAAGGAGCTCCCAATTTGGCACTTGTTGTAGCCTAACACCAGCCTGAGGCTGCTCCTCACACACATCCTGCAGATGCCAGGTTATCAGGAGGCAGAAGGAGCCCCAGGTGATGCCAGCACTGTGGTGATGTGAAATGGGATCAAGGAGGAAACAAAGTGGTCAGAGACTTAGGCGCTGCTTCAGCCTGCACTGAAACCTCGGCTCCCTGGGCAGCCTCGGCCACAGCAACACCAAAGCCTGGGGAACCAGCCCAGGGCTGGGACTGGAGCCTGCAGCAGGAACAAATCCCCTCCTTCTCAACCCGCTGGCAGATGAGGAATAATCCAGCAAGGAAGAGCTACTGGAGCTCAGAACCAGCCCAGTGTTTACTCCACCAGCGCTCCCGCTGTCCTCCAGCCTCACACATCTCACAGCTCTTCTCCACCACAGTTTAACCCCACTGAGCCTGGATGGTTTGAGCAGCTCCCTTGGGAACTGGGCTCCTGCAGCACTGGCAGGGCCAGCAAGACCCACTTGCCTGCTCTTGGCCCTGGTGCTGCTGAGCTTGTTCCTCTGTGCAGAGGAACCACTAAAGTACAGGAAAGCTTTCCCTGTGTAATTCAGTTGGATGTTGAAAACAAGGAATTACAGGGTAGGTAAAAGACCATTTTATTATTTTTTAAAGAATTTGAATCTGAAGTTCAAGCCATACCAGAGACAACACCCAACACTGCTGTTCTGAGATGAAGACCAAGTGTTTAACCAAATCCTGAGCTCTTGGACTGCCAGCCCAGACTGTCTGCAGACAGCAGGGCTGGGGACTGATACCCTTAAAATCCAAAGATCCAGAGGGCATCCTTGAGAAAGACTGCTCCTACCAGCTGAAATGACCATCAGACTGGCTGAGTGTGGTCTCAGGTGCACAGAACACTCCTGAGTGTGAGCTGTCAGTTCCCATTCTCCCACGCCACAGGGATCCCGCAGGCTTTTCCACGAGGTGATCACACACAGTCAGCACTCATCTTCCAAACACCAGAGTTCTCCTTCCTAGGAGCAGCTCCTGGACCAGGCATCCATCTGATGAGGCACCACGTGCTCCTCAGCTCAGGGCTACTAAACCCTGGCTCAGACATACAATGTGCTACCTCTTGACAAAACATGAGACCAAACACCCAACACTGACTGAGGCTGTGACAGCCCCTTTGTAAATGACAGAGCTTTCCTTCAGTTACTTCTGAAGATGCTTAACCTNCACTGACTGAGGCTGTGACAGCCCCTTTGTAAGTGACTTCCTTCCAAAGAGCTTTCCTTCAGTCACTTCTGAAGGTGCTTAACCCCTAAGTTCCCTTGTAGCAAATGCATCACTTTCAGAAATGTGCAATGTTCTCATAACTGGTAGTTTAAACCACCGTATTTTACATCCCAAAGCAGGGTCAACCAGAGCAGGTTGGAAGGGCCATGTCCAGCCAGGTTTTAAATACCTCCGAGGCTGGAGACACCACAAGCTCTTTGGGCAGCCTGATCCTATTAAACAACTCCAGAGACGGAGACCCCACAAGCATTGAAAAGTCAGGTTGGGCAGTCTGATCCTACATCTGATCACATTCACAACAAAAAAAGCTTTTCTTATGTTTAACTGGAATTTTCTGTGTATCAATTTTACATCACCATTCCCTGGGTACCATGGAGAACAGTCTGGGCAACAGCAATAGGAGCAAAGCAATTTAGCAATTTTTCCTGTAAGAATGAACATAATAGAGAGGGGACAAGTTGCAGGGACTTGAGCCACACAAGCAAGTGAAACTGTGACCTGAGATCCTTCCCCCTGCCAGTATGGGACAACTTCCACACAGTTCTACTTGTATTGGCACGATATAACACTATTAAAATATTAAAAATATTGTACTGCTGCCTATTGGGAACTGTGTTCCCAGCAGTTATTTTAACAAATATGGCAAATGGAAGAGTAAAGATGGAAAAACTGCAGTGGGGAGAATGACAAAAGGCAGGTCCTGAGTGGCCAACAGCAATTCAAGCAAGAGTGTGATGGATTGGGGCTGGGGTTCCTGCACACACTTGCCAATGAATCCCAGGGATTCAGCCCCTTTCAGGACACACTCACCAGTCAGGGAACAGCAGAGGGAAAGAAAGGGCAGGAGAGTGTCCCGCTGCAAACTCTGCCTGGGAACAGCAAAGGGAAAGAAAAAGGGCAGGAGAGTGTCCTGCTGCAGACTGCCTGTGTGGGCAGGCCCAGCACCAGCACTGCCCCTCAGGGCCGCACCCGGGGACACACAGGGGTGAGCAGAGCCCAGACAACGCAAACCCACCTGTGACACCCAGGGGACGGCAGCACCTGGGCCCACCCGAGACCTCAGACCACGACCCCGAGCCCTGCAGCGAGGCAAGAAGGAACAATCCTGTTTCCCCAGACAGACCCACAAGGGCGCAAAGGGAAGAGCACACAGAACACACAGAACCTCTGGGTGCTGCACCCCCAGGAAGCACTGAGGGACAGGCACTGCTGGGGAGCAGGAGCCTTTGGACAGGCTGCACAGCCATGCTCTTACCTGGATCCCTCCAGCTCTCTGGCAGCGAGGCCTGGGGAAGGCCATCCTCACTCCCATACCGTTCCAGTCAGGCATCAGAGAGGTTTCCCTGCCTTGATGTGATTAGCGATTCAAACAACCACAACACCCCTTTAACTACACCCGATTCCACTGCAGCCAACAGCTCCACAGCGTTTCCCCACCGGGCTCCTCCTCTGCGCTCAGAGGGATGAGTGTCAAAAGAAAATGACACACTGGAGGCAGCTGACCCAAATATCACTCTCACGGCCATTTCGGGAAAGGAGAGAGAAGCCAAAAGAGAGCAATTCTGTCGGCTCCTGTACATCAAAATCAAGGGCTCTCACTTGGCTGACTGGGAGGCAAGCGGATGGGGATGAACACCTAATGCTCCCACCACCATCTTATGACAGTCAAGAGAAACTACGACAGTGTTTGCTTCATAGATAAGCCTCAAAAAACTACCACGAACAGCTTGTAAATGAAACAGATACCACGCACCCCGACGCAGTCTGCCACAACGTCCCCAGTCACCAATCCTGCAACATGGCAGCTGCTTCCCTGTGACCCACATTCAAAAAAAAAGACTTTTATTCCCCAGCTCTGTCTGGTCTAGTGGGAGCCACCGCCTCAGCCTACAACTCCACCAAATCCACATCACGTTTTCTACGACAGCAGCTCTGCAGAGAGGGAAGGATGTTCAGAGGCAGAAGAGGACACTGCAAACCAAAGCCTCACCACTGCAAACCCTCCCTTGCCGTGCTGGTGCTTTCAGGCCACCCAGCACTTGGAACAGCTCTGCTATACTGGATTGTTCCCGTGCTGGGACACAGGAGCAGAGAGCCTTGCAGCCCCCTGTGACTTCACCCAGCTCTGCATCTCCCCAGGCTGAGGCCACCAAGCTGAGCAGGACAGCAGCCAACAATCCATGACATTGGTGTTGGGATGGACAGCCAAGGACAGCATCCTACCAGAGAACAGGTCAACAACAAGGTCTACTGCTGCTTCAACTTCTCCCAAGTGCTACTAAACCACAGAAACAGCTGAAGAGTTTTGTTTCAATAAAGTTGATTTTACACACAGTTTATTCTGAGACAAGGAGCAGAGTAAGGCAGCAGATTGCCATACTGGCATTAAAATGTTACTCCAGCTTGAGTTCAACAGGAGTCTTAACAGCTTTATTTTGCCAAAGATAAAATTTAGAATATAAATATGCACATAGATTCACTAAGTGACTTATTTGTTGAAAAAAAAATTTCCTGTAATGAAATAAGAAACATAAAGCTGTCCTTTTCTGAAGGACTTGAATACTTTGAGACCCCCTTGGGAAGAGACCTGAAGCACTGATGAACTCTCTATGCTCCATCACTCCAGCTGGGAAACACACACACCAACTTCTCAGGGGGCTTTTCCCCCTGAGAACAACTGGAAATAACTCTTAATTTATGAAAGGAGGCCAGAAGCCCTTTTCCCAGTGACAGGCATGCTGCACCAAGCACACAGTGGCAGACGGGTCAGTTTTTCCACTTGACTGCTTTCCCTGGCCAAGGACTTTATTTGACTTATTATCGACACAGATTGGGACAATTAGGAGCAAATTGAAGGCAGATCAGCCTCCCCAGTGCTTAAATCAGGCATGAGACTGGGCAGGGGAGCACCAAGGGGACCAGGGGATGGTGTGTATTGTGTTGTGGGGCTGCTGGAGGTAGGAAAAAAACCCACCGAGACACTGCAGCCACAAACTACAGTCAGGGCGACAGTGCCAAGCTTCCCCCAGCTTATTTCCAAGCTTCCAAGATTTTAGGAAGCTGGTGACATCTTGTTAGTCACCAAGTGAACTTCATGCTTGTTCTGTAATGTTCTCTTCAACTCCAACCAGGAGCCAGCAGATCACGTCTGTTTGGCATGACCCGGGAATGCCCAAGGGCCGGGCCACTTCCTAGCACAGAGCCCAGCAGGTCTGCTTGCAAAAACATTCTTAATACAAAGGGTAAGTGAGCATCTGCTGCGTCACAGCTCGTTCACTCTCACAAAGGGGAATTAGCTGCAGATAAGATCACCCCTGATAAGGAACCACTGGCTGTCTGGCGGATTGTCTCATTAAGGCAATCACACCCACTCTGCCAAACACAGTCATAGAATGGTTTGGGTTGGAAGGACTTCAAAGCCCATCTTGTTCCTCCCCAGCCATGGGCAGGGACGCCTTCCATTATCTCAGGCTGCTCCAAGCCCCATCGAACCTGGCCTTGGACACTGCCAGGGATCCAGGGGCAGCCACAGCTTCTCTGGGCACCCTGTGCCAGGGCCTGACCACTCTCGTGGTAAAATATTTCATTTTAATGTCCCACCTAATCCTGCCCTCTCTCAGTTTAAAAGTGTTGTCCCTTGTCCTGTCACTACCAGGTTGGCCCTGGTAAAAAGTGCCCATTTTTCTTCTAAGCCCCTTTATAAGGTGAAAGGCCACAGTAAGGTCTCCTCAGAGCCTTCTCTTCTCCAGCTGAACACCTCCAGCTCTCCCAGCCCATCTCCAGAGCAGAGCTGTTCCAGCCCTCATTCCTACTTCAGATTCCCACCTGCACCTTGACAGAGTCTCCCTGCAGAAAGCCACCATCATGAACAGGCTCAGCTTTAATGTCACTGGAAGAGATGACAAATCTATCCAGGGAAAACGACGTGACTCCTTTACACACAACTCACAGCACCAGGAACAGCTCCAGGCTCTTCGCCAGCCCCTTCCCCTGGGACACGCTGGGAAACTGGTTCCCACTGCAGGGACTGGAGGGGAGGTTACAGAGCAAAGAGCCAAACTGAGGAGTCACAGCACGGAGGGCTGGATGGATTCACCGTGGAGATGGACCCCGACCTGGGTAAAGCCATTCCTAAAATTGTCCTGGGACAGGGAAGCAAGTGAGTGCCATGTCAACTCTGCAAGACAGGGGTTGTGAAGAAAATCCTGGCAAAGGGTAGTTCTCCAAACCCAGCACTCGCACAGGATTAACGACACAGAGCAGAATTAGTGGGCATTGATTATCTGTATAAATACAATAAACCAGGGGAAAAGTCAGCATGGCTCCTGGAAAGGCACTTCCAGCCTCCCAGAGGGCTCCAGATCTTCTGGGTTTTAACCTCTGCGAGTCTCTCTCATCTCAGGCTTCCTGTAGGGACCCCAAAAGGCCACTGGAAATGGGACTGTCCCTGTATGGAGAGACAACTGGGTGGGAGACAAGGGAGTAGTTGTAAACAGTCATTTCCTGCAGGGGAGGGAAGTCAGAGGCAGGGGTCACAGGAAGAGGCTGGGACCTGTGCCAGACTAGGACACTGTCTGGATGTGACCCAGGATCCTGATGGAAATATTCAAGGGGAGGTGGATAAGCAACCACGAAGAGCAGCACAGAGACCACATGAGTCTATGCAACCTGGAAATAAAATGGCAGATGGAATTCCACATGGATAAAGTGATGCATATACATTGAATACAAAAAATAAATCTCAATTCCACCTAAAAATAGATCTGCCCTGAGATGGCCTCAGCAAGCAGGAGGTCTTGGGGCTTTCAGGCTGCTCTGTGAACGCTCTGGCACTGCTCAGTACAGCCCCAAAACAGCGTGTCACCAGTGTCAGAGGACAAGCACACCCAGTACAAGCTGCTGTGCCACCATGTGCCTGTGGCACACATCTCTGGCATGTGGCTCTGGTCACTCTGCCACGTCCCCCTGAGTGCCCATGGCTCACCCATGGCATGTGGCTCTGGTCACTCTGCCATGTCCCCCTGAGTGCCCATGGCTCACCCATGGCATGTGGCTCTGGTCACTCTGGCCAGCTCCAATCATGGGAACAGAGGAGAACAGAAGGAGCTCGGAGAAGAGGTATGGAGTGGCTGGTGGGGGAAGGACAGTGAAAAAAAGCAAGAAGGCTGAGGGGGGAAACGGGCAGGGAGCTGTGACACCTGGAGTAGCCAGGAGAAGGAAAACCCCTCAAAAACTCAAAGCCGGAGCTGTGCCTCGGGCAAGGGTAAGTCTGTGAGCACAAAGCAGCTGCAGTTTGAGAGTCCAGAGCTTCTCCCATGCTCCGCTGCAGCCCCCACATGGGACAGGTCAGACACAGGACTCTGGAGCGGGCAAGATTCCATCTGATCCATGTGGCTGTTCCAAAGGAGCCAGGAGCGAGTGGCTCCGAGGTGTTGGGGAAAAAGCCCCTCCATGAAGCAGCTGAGAGGCACCAGCAGGCGCCAAAGGGAACAAAACTGGCACATGGGGCTGTTAATCACTGCTCAGTTCCAGCCCCCTGGAAGGCTGCATGTGCCAGACGATCCCGGGCAATGGGAACACCTGAAGGGCAGCAATGATTTATTTCTGGCCACGGCTCTCCAGCACAACCCTCCCGGGGATCGGATTCCGCAGACACCCGGATCGATACGCTTTGGTCACAGATTGCAAAGAGAGCAAGAGCAGGCGAGGAATACAAACCAAGCTGGGGACAGCACTGAGGAGGAGGCTCCAAGGCAGCTCCAGAAGGAGCAAAGACTTCACGCAAACCAAGGAATAAAGATAATTTCCATATGGCTCTGTGGAAGATCGCCGTGTGCTTCCTCCCAAACACTTCAATTTTATTTTGCTTTATAATATCTCAGGAATCACAGTTTCCACCATGAAAATTCCTCTCATTTCAAAATAGTTTAACTCCATATCTGAGCACCAGCTGAGTAACTCCTGTGAATGAAACTGCTGCAAGTAAAATTCAGTCATTTCTCAACTACTTCAATGTTTACCATAAGAATCAGGAGATTTTTAGGAGGACATGCAGCATGCAGGGCAGCACACCTGCAAGACACATTAGGAACTTTAACTATTTTAATTCTATGCCATTCAAAAATGTACTGGCACCAAGGCCAGCCCCATGTAAACAACTACACCCACCCCCTTGCCTGCCCACAGACACATCTCTAACCTCAGGACTATGGAGCGTTGGGTGTCATCTTTGTCCCTGAATCCACAGCTGAGCCAGGCTTCCAGGAGTTAACAAGGAGTCAAAACTCGCCCTCAAGGGAACATGGGCACACACAAGACATACAATCACCCTTCCAGGCTCTTGACTATTTTAAGCATGAGAGAGATACAGAACTTCACAGGCGATGGCTTGTTCCCGGTCTGGCAGGGCTGCACCACTCACGCCGGGATGTCACCGCGGGCAGGAGTTCCATCCCCTGCTGCCACCAGCATCATCCCTCATCCTGTAGGAGCTGCATTCCCGAGGCACACCACAGCCAGACCCATGTTTAGACCCCGAAGTCATTTTTCTACATTCTTCCATCTGAAAAGCAAAGTGGACAGCAGCATCCCCAAGACGTGACACTTTTCAGAACACTTTGGGGCTGTTCAGAGGAGAGGGAACGCTGTGCACAGCCACCTACAAGGCAAACACTGCACCCCAGGACAGCAGATTAAGGGCTGAGCGGGACACCAGAGCTGGAACTCAGTGGGAAATAACCAAATGCAGCTGTCAGCCTCCTCCAGCGCCACCGACTGCGACATTCGACATTCGGACTGGAAAGGACGCGAGGCACAATCTGCTGGTCATCCATATGGATGCCTCCCTCCCTCCCTCCTTCAATCCTCCTCAGTATCTCAATCGAGGTCAGGCACGCACACTCAGACTCGTTTTCTGACAAATTTGTAACTAAAAAGCTGGAACTAATAACTGTGAGAGCCCAAAGCTGGTTTCATGGACTTGTTTAGGCAAAAAAGCTGGCTGACTCCAGCAATTTCCATCTAGGCAAGGTAACAGGGAGAAATCCTTCAGTCCCGTGTAAAAATGTAAATCCCAGCTCAGTGAGTCATTTAAGCACATGCCTAATGCAAAGCCTGAAACAAATCCCGCTAATAATCCAGGCTGCTCGCTTATTTACAGCTAGGCATGGCTTAAGTACCTGGATGATCTGGAAATACCTCCAAGCCCCCAGAAAAGAGCCTAAACCAGGCTGGTCTGGGAATTAATCACAGTGGCATGAGCAGAACTGCTAATATGAACCGGGTAAGGACTCTGTGTGTGTGTGTGTGTGTGCTGAAGCATCTGTTCAAGTTTAGGCATATAAAACATTTTTCAGCCCAATGACTCCAGAGGGAAATGCCTCATACATCAGCTCATCTGACTCAATTTTTCCATCACATTTCCTTTAATACAGTTTTGTCCATAAATACACTATTTGTTTTTTCCAAATATAGATTTTTATTTATAGCCAGAAACCCTTGTAACTTGTGTTATTGCTTAAAGCCCTGGGTTCTGCTCTGAAATGGAATCACGTTCTTCCTTGGAACGGAATCGCTGAGGAATTACTGGCCGGTACTGAGGTATGAAATCAAGTTCTCTGTGTTTGCAGAAGGAAAAGGGATTTCTTTTTGCTCTAATATTTGCCACCCTCAGTATTTCCTTCACCAGGAATCACCAGTAAGATCCCAACTGCCAAGCCACACATTGCGTATGTCAATTATCCCACGCCACATCCAGGAGCTTGCACCTTAAATCTTCATTTTAACACCAAAACAAAGTGAAGTTTTTAAAAATCTCAACCAGATCTCCCAGACAGTCCTGAATTTGGGGAGAACAGTGCGTCACTACCCGAGCAGCAATAACAATTCATATTTATGGTATGAAGAGGTCAGAAATGTTAACACTGCCCTTTCCCCTCCAAGGAGCATTCTGGAGATAAATTCCTTTTTGTAGCTTTTAACGGAAAGCAACGAGCCTCCCAAAAGACCAGGACCAAGAATGGGCAGTGAATGGGAAATCTGGTGATTCTGACATTCTAAAAACATGGTTTTTTTTCAAGAGCGGAATTTACATATGAGCAGCTCTGAACACAGCAAGTGAAATGTGATTTAATACAATTTGACCATTCTTAACCAGAACTCGAGTCAATAAAAAGCACAGCCTGTTATTCCATGGCACAAGCCCGGGACAGTGGAATTGCCCTCCTGCTGCTTGCGGGAAGTGCCGAGACCAGCTGGAAACGCTGATAAATGCCAGGGGCTTCTGCAATAAAACCTTCACTGCCTTCCAAAGCAGGGCACACAGAGGTGGCTGTGCAGCCACCCGTGAGGGGCTGGCAGCGGGGTCCAGGGACCATCTGTAACTCAGGGAGTCTCCTTACCTGCTGGGCAGGAACGTGCTTCCCTGCACAGGTCAGCAGGGACAAAGCAGATAAAACCACCATAAAAATCAGGGAATAGTAATGGAACTTTTTTAATGGCAACAATTTGTTTCCTATTAAGCAGATTAAAAATACATAAATCTGGAGCACAAGTCAACTCTGTGGAGTGGCAGCACAGAACACAAAGGCTGGAAGCAGAGTGGGAGCAAAGGATCACCTTCCCCCTAATGAGGCAGCAGGGCCCATCCCCCGGGACGGACAACAAAAGGGTCCATTATCCACGAGGGTTTCACTGCAAAGTGTTTAATGATTGCTACCCTTGCCCGAGTTCCTGCTGGGGTTCAGGGAATCCTGGCCGAGCAGGAAGGGTGAGGCACGAAAGAGGTACCTTGTACAAGGCAACGCTCCTTGTGATTTCCACATTTTAAAAAATGCTGAAAATCTGAAGTGGCGTTAAGGAAAGAGCCACAAGATCAGCCCCCTCTCCCCAGCTCCATGCTGGTGGTGAGGCTGCAGCCTGGTTTCTGAGAATCACAGAATGTCCTGAGCTGGAAAAGAGCCACAAGGATCATCCAAGCCCATCTCCTGATCCCCTCACTTCTTTCCTCAGCCAGTGGCCCCTCGCAGGTGCCAATGACCACAAATCAACAAAATTCACCCCAGCGAGCAGGGTCTGCCCGGCCTCACACACTCTGTGGTGTTCCAGCAGCTCTCCATGGAAAGCTCACCGTTCCAAAAGGGCTGCCTGCTCTCCAGCACCACAGCTGGGTCAGGACCGAGGTGTCAGCGGCACCACCGAGCCCTTGTGGCTCCGGATTCCCCAGCTCCAGCTCCCCAGAGAGACACCAAGGCACCGGATTTTCAGTGACCCAGTCCATAACACAGCCAAGGAAGGCACATTCTGGATTATCCAACTCCTAACCGGGTGCTCCAAGGCTGCTCTCCCGGTTCTAAGTGGCTGGATCACACCTAGGTACAACCTCAGGCACTGGATCTCATCCTTTCCTTGGCAAAACTGGTGGATGAGGAAAGTCTGGGGATTTTTTTTTGACTCACAGAAGTTGCTGGCGGTCAGCAAATTACTAAATCAACAAAATTTAGGTGTTAAAATTCATCACAAACTCTCCACCAGTGATTAGATTTCACAGCTTGTAAGAAATTTGTTCTTGCAAACTCTAGAACTATCCAAACCCAGAAAAGATAAAGTTTATCTTTTTTTTTTAAGATAAAGTTTCATCTAAGCAATATAATTTTCACACCAATTACCTTTAGAACCAGAGAATTCTTGAGAAAAACTGTGCCTATAATCAAAACTCTCCAGGGTGTACCAAAATCTTTGCTAAATTCTTAAAACTGCTCTCAACTTGCCCAGCATCTGGGGTTTAACTTTCCCCCTACCACGGGCTGGGACCCCTGGAATTCCTCACCTCCCGCACATTGCCAACCCTCTTGGGGCTCCTCTCTGCCTTGTTCAAAGCCAGTGCTGTGCTCTCAGCCCTTGACCCAAATTTTCCAGTTATTTACTGATATTTGCATCACTTGCACGTTATCTGGGATGAGTTGGGTGTTTGCTTTGAAGCAAAGGGCAAAAACAGTCCCTAAGGAAGGGCTAAGGATGAAACACATCTAGAAAAGAGATATTTCATGACAATTCCTTGTCTAAAATCCTGCATTCTGATCTGTGAGCTGCTTGAAAAAAAACCAAAAGTTGTAATAGTGTTGTATAAATTAAGAAAACGCTTAGATTTGTAAATGGAAATGTTTTTATTAGCAATAACTCAAGAGTCCTCTCCATCAATGGCAGGACAAACTTACAAAGTCTAATTTAAAAGCACTAAAGACAGTCAGACCCTGTGGTAACAGAACAGCCTGTCAGTAAAATGTTTCTAATAACTTTTCATCACTCAAACTGATCTAAACCTTGCTAAACCCATTTCAAAGGGACAAGAGGTGCTGGGTGACAACCCCGAGGAGCAGCTGCTCGTATTTCCAACACAGTTCAAAAACCAGAGACACTCTTGTAAATCAAGTTTCATGTGATGTGAAACCTCCAAAGGGACGTGTCACCGCGCTCCTGCCTTGCCCCATGCGCTGGCATTTCAACTGGGAAATGTCAGACAGGTTCCTGATCCTGGAGAAATACCCTGCAAAGGGCTCTCCTCATCGAAGGAGCCAGAGAAAGGCTCACAGGGCAGACCCCACGCTCAGCCCAGCCCCTCAGCTCTTACCTGGCCGCCTCCGTGCCCACGGACATGGTCAGAGCCCCGGCCGGCGCCGGCTGCCCGGGGACAGCCCAGCACTGCCACTGCTGCGCTCGGTGTCACCGAGGACCAGCCCCTCGCCGGAGCTCTCGGCGCATTCGCCAGACACCAAAACGTGTGACAGCTCAGCCCAACCCCCCCGAGCCCCGCCGAGCCACCAGTGACCACAGAGCTCCATCGCTGCTGCTCCCCCGGAGCTGCGGAAGCGCCGGAGGTAATGCAGGCACTGCTGGAAATCCAGGACTTTCCCCCGGGGGTCAAACGGCACAGTAAGGCTCAAATTCCCTTTTGAAACAACTCCTTACCTATCCCGCTTCCCGAGCTGACCTGCTCCCTCAGGAAAGCACAAGCACAACTTTGGAACAGACTTGGAAAGTACCAAAAATACAGAGAAGGAGACCTTGCGTTTTCCTGAACATGAGCCTTGACAGAAAACAACTTTCTCCCTTAAATGACCTGGAGAATGGAGGGTTTGGTAACTGCTCTGACGGCTGGTTCATTGAACATCCCCAGGACACAGATTTCTAACAGGAAGGGACAGTTTGGGGTTTTTCTTAACCAATTATCCTTGACTTAGAGCAGGCAGGAGACATGGAAATAGTAACAACAATCAAGGGTCTGTCACATAGAAGGGTTTTGTTCTCCCTCTCATTTCCAAATACCAACTAAACACCCAACGAAAAAACAGAACCCGGTGGTACCAACTGTTGCTCCAGAATCCATATGGCACATCCATGCCCTAATTAATCCCTGTGAACTATCTCCTATTTGTAATTAATTTGACGGTGGAACAAAATCAGCGCTTCAATGGGAAGCAAGGTCACACTGACCAGAAAGTGTCAGGACTGATTCCTACCAACAGAAATGAGAATTGGCTTTAAAAGGCCAGTAAAAAATAGCTGCATAAATGTCATTCTTGTGAAATTTTATGACGCTGGGTGAAAGTTAGGCCCAACGGAGGCCAAAACTCTCATCTGATACAAGAGCAGGATTCTTCTCATGCTCTGCATTTGGGTCAGGCACAGAGAATCACGGAATGTCCTCAGTGAGAAGGGACACACAAGGTCATCAATCCCAACTGATGGCCCTACACAGGACACCCCCAACAATCCCACCGTGTGCCCGAGAGCTTTGTCCAAACACTCCTGGAGCCGGAGAAGTATTTCCTCGAGCAATGCCAAACCGCACGGCAGCGGCCCGTCAGCCCGAGGCAGGGCTGGCTCCGGCTGCCAGCAGCGTTATGAAGGTTTATCCGGGCAAGGAATTCTGAGCGGGAGCTGCTGCTTCCAGGGACTGTGCTGAAGCTGCAGCAGCTGACACTGGGGATCCGGGAGCCCCGTCCTGGCCGGAGCCGGGAGGGGGACGGGGGTGACACGGGAGGAGCGGTGGGCACGGGAGTGACACCGGAGGGGAAGGTGGGCACGGGGGTGACACCGGAGGAGCGGTGGGCACGGGGGTGACACCGGAGGGGAAGGTGGGCACGGGGGTGACACAGGTGGCGTCTCCCGGTGCGATCGCTCCGTTCCTGCGCTCGGCAGCGCGGGGAGCGCTCCGCTCATCGCCGAGGGGCTCGACACGTGCAGCCGCGGGCCGGCACCCGGCGCTCCGCCCGGGAAAGCCCTTCAGGCACCACTTCCCTCGGGACAAACACCCCGGAGAGGCCCGTCCCGGAGCGGGGAAGGGGGAGGACGTGGGGACCCGGGGGCTGGAACCGGCCCCTCGCGGCGGCACCGGCGGCGGAGCGCACCCGGCTCATCCCGCC
>VXBN01014821.1:321184-344775 GCA_013397395.1 Sinosuthora webbiana | reverse complement strand
CGGGGCCCCTCGGCCGCCGAGCCCGGGCGGGGGGCGCGAGGCGCATGCGCGGAGCCCCCTCAGCGCGCGCGGGCCGGGGCGGGCGGGAGCGACCGGAGCGGGACGGGGACACGGGACGGGACGGGGACACGGGACAGGGGACAGCAGGGGATAGGGACAACCACATGGACCGGGGTCAGGCTGGGGACACATCAGGGGATAGGGACAACGACACGGGACCGGGTCAGGGTCGCGGGAGAGCAGGGGACAGGGACAACGACATGGACCAGGGTCAGGCTGGGGACACATCAAGGGGATAGGGACAACGACACGGGACCGGGGTCAGGCTCGGGACACAGCAGGGGATGGGGACAACGACAGGGAGACTGGGGTCAGGGTGGGGAGAAAGCAGGGGAAAGGGACAAGGACACAGAGCACGACAGAACATGGGGAGCAGGACAAGAATAGGGAGGAATACTGGAGCAGGGCTGTGGACAGGGACACTGGAAGCAGAATAGGGACAGGAGCAGAGTAGGATGGGGACACTGGGAGCAAGATGGGGAAGGGGATAGCAAGAGCAGGATGAGGACAGGGACATAAGGAGCTGGACAGGGCCTGGGACAGGGTAGGGATGTGGAGACCAAAACAGGGTGGAATGGGGGAGCAGGACAGGCATAAGAACAGGGAGCAGGACAGTGATGGGGACAGTGGAAAGAGAATGAACTGCACGGGACAGGATGGAAGCAATGGGACCAAGAAGGGGACAAGGACACTGGGACAGGGGAGTGGGACGTGGAGTAGGAAAATAACAGAGGCACTGGGAGCAGAATGGGTGATGGGGGCAATGGGAGCAAGATGGGAATGGAGAGAGCAGGAGCAGGGTGGGGACAGGGACATTGAGAAGCAGAAAGGGACTGGGTTAGGATGGAGACAAACACCAAAGCAGAGTGGGATGGGGAATCAGGAGCAGGACAAGCACAAGGACACAGGGAGCAGGTGGGGACAGTGGGAATGGGGCTGTGGACAGGGACACCAGGACCAGGGTGGAGGCACTGGGAGCAAGACAGGCATGAGGACAGTGGAAGCAGGACTGCAGTCAGGGTCCCCAGGAGCAGGATGGGGACAGGGACACAGCACAGTGTGGGGGCTCATTCCGCGAGGAGATGGCTGCTTGAGGTGCCGTGTCCTGTGGGGGCCTCCCAAGTCCCTGGGGATGGGGACAAATGGGAACTACTGGGGGGGTCGACAGAAGATCACTCATTGCTGATGGCCCTGCCGAGGTTGGGACACATCCCCCGGGGTATGTTCCAGAGCTGAGCCCTGACCAACTCGTGCTACAGATGGAGCCCCCGGTCCCCCAGTGTGTGATTCCATGTGCCTCAGTTTACCTGTGCCACGGCCCGGGCAGGCACATTCCTTGGGGCATCCTGCACCCGCACAGATCCTTTGCGTGGGGAAATTCCAGCCACATGGCCGGGGCTGGGGGTGCAGCCCCCACTCCCAGGGCGGAGCAGTTTCCGCGGAAAATCCCCAGCTCACGTGCGCAGGGCCAGGTTTGCGGCTGTCGGCCCCGCTGCGGGTCAGCGTTTTCCAGCTGCTGGGAAGAGCCTGCGTGAGAACCGGCTCCTTCCCACGCCTGCCCGGCCGCGTCCCGCCGCCCTCTCCCGGGGTGACGGCCGGGGCGATGCCCGCACCCGCAGGGATCTGGTGGGGGCATTGCAGCCTCGGGGTTCTGCTCTCCGAAGGAAGGTGCGACTGGCACCGATGCCCATCCATGGGTGTTCCCAGGGCCCCGTCCGGCGCCGTTATCCAGCCCTGGAGAGCCCGAGGCTGGGATGATGGATGTCCTCTTCCTACGACAAACCCGCCCAGAGCAGCTGAGCACTTGGCTCCCGGGCCAAGGGCCTTCCCGAGCCCTGGGACGTGCAGTGCAGCACCCTGCAGGATGATCCTGCTGCAGCCCTGGCAGGAGCATCCCAGGGTTTGTCCCAGGAGACGCCTAGCCTGGTCCCTGGGGCCCAGTTTGGTGCTGGGCTGTACAGGGAAGTGATAAGCACCCCTGCGTGGCCATGGGGGTGCCAGGGTTGTATTCTGCTTGCATCAAGCCAGGATTGAGC
This sequence comes from Sinosuthora webbiana, assembly GCA_013397395.1. Lineage (NCBI taxonomy): Eukaryota > Metazoa > Chordata > Aves > Passeriformes > Sylviidae > Sinosuthora > Sinosuthora webbiana. Next base: position 342,679 of record VXBN01014821.1, on the reverse strand, counting down.
CCCACTTTCCCCCAGGACAGAGGGGGAACACGCCATCGGTGAGGCCACAGTGCCAGGGCAGGTATGGGAGGTGAGGGGGACCCTCCTGTCACCGCTCGGCAGGAAAAGCTGAGCCTGCTGATAGGGCCAGAGCCCGGCACGGTGCACCCTCCCGCTGGGCCATGGGGTGGGGCAGCAGCACGGCCCGGGGGGTGATTGCGATGTCGGCTGACAGGAAATCCTTCCCCTCCCTGGTTTTGATGCTCCACTGGCCTGAATTATCCCCCACAACATGCAGTTTCCGCAGAGACCCCGCACCTGGTGGGATGGCTGGATGTGCTTTCCATGGATGCTTCCTCTCCTGTGCTTATGGCAGCCCAGTGCCTCCCAGCTTCCACCAGCAGCTGGCAGGTTTCAGGCGTGGGGGAGGAGGTTGTCCTCAGCTTCACCCTCTGCTCCCCCTGTGCTGGTGCCCCAGGGCCATCTCATGCCCCTTGGAGTGCAGGGATGCTCTGGGACAGGTTCCCAGGAGCGTCACTGGGATGAATGAGGCTGCCAGGGCCAAACTCGGCAGGGCAGCATCAGGGCAGGGCCAGGCCAGCTCAGGCTGGGGGCAGCCAGGGGACAGGGAGGGCAGGAATGTCCCCAGGAGGTGTAAATCAGCCCTGCTTCCACAGCCATACTTGGAACAGAACGGGCGCAGAGTTCAGAGTGAGAGACAAAGCAGAGGAGTAAGGAGGGAGCACTAAAAACCTATCAGAGGATGAGCAGCTGATGAAATCCCTGAAAACTTGACAAGAGTGAGCAAGAAAGGAAAAAAACCAGGCCTGGGCTGACTGGTCCATTTACTACCACAGGCAGGAGTGGGATAGCTGAGAGACAGGGAGTCCTTGGGAGTGCTACAGTGCTGAGGCCAGGGGGAACTGGGGCTGAGGATGGCAGAAATCCTGACAGTGTGTACTGGAAGCTCTGGGAAAGCAGAGCTGCCCCCAGCACTGCCATGTCTAGGGACAATCAGACTAAGCCCAGCCTGGAAGTTTGTACTAAACGTTTACAAGGGTTCATAAAAGGGGTACAAAAACATCAAAGCCAGACTCATCTCTCTTCCTCCAGAGGCTGGTAAACCACTGCCCCCACCATCCCCCCCACCAACCCCCATTTCAGCTGCCTGAAATGCTTGACACAGTTGAGGCCCAGACCTCAGGAATCCATCCTGACTCTGCTCAGCTCCGTGTGCTGGAGGAGCCTATCCAAAGGGAAAAAAACCTCTCTGGAGGCAACAGCAGCTGGAAACTAACAATACAACATGGATCAGGGCTCTGGATCTGGGCTGCTCCCCATATGGAGAATGCCCCAATTGGTCCATGGAGACTCCTACAGCCAAGGAAGTGACCTGAGGAGCAGCTCCCTGCCTGCCCTGAGCCCCCAGGAGCTGAGGCTGGGCAAGCAGGGATGGGGAAGGACCAGCAGGTGCCAGCCAGGGCTCGGGTCAGCCCCCATGCCAGGGCAGCAGGTTCACATGGGGTAGTTGAGAACGACGTCTTGCTTGGCCAGTTCCAGCAACATGGGGTCGTCGAAGAACTTGCTGATGCTCACGTCTTCACTCAGGCCCTGCAGGGTAACACACAGCCAGGGTCATTCCCCATACAGCCACTGCCCAGAGAGCCCACTGAAGAGACTTTGTGTCCCACACACAGGTAAATTTTCAGGCGCCAAAAAAGGCATGAGGTGGTTCTCTGCAGCTTGAAGGCATCTAACAACCCTCAGGAACCTGCAAATGTGGTTTCTGCTGCTGAGCACATCTACCAGCTCACTGCCCCCCACAGGGAGCTTGATTCCCTCTGCTCCCTCTGCAGACCCTCCAGCCCAGAAACCAGACCCTGCTGCTTCTGCTGGACAAGGGGGCTACACCAGGCCACTGAGGGGCCAGAGAGGCTGGGGAGGGAGCAGGGCTCAGCAGAGGCCACAGGATCCTGTTTTGGGCTGGAGTCACTGATGGGACCGACAGGCTGTGACAGGCAGCACAGGGGAAGTCCTGGGGCACAAAGGACATCAGACCCCTCTGGGAACACAGAGGGGATGTGGCACACCCAAGGGACAACACTGCAACAGCTCAGCTGCTGGGACAGAGGGACACTACAGGGATTTGTCCCAGACATACCTTCCTACGCCTGGTCTTGATCATGAACTCCCTGGCCAGGTGTGGGGCTGGCTGCGGCTCCAGCGGCCGGATGACGATGCTCTTGTCCAAGGGGTCACCAGGCACAATCTGAAACACAGGGCCAGGATGTGAGCCTGATGTTGGGGCTGGTTCTGGAGAGCCCAAGTGCAACAGGAAACATCCCTGGGTCCCACAGACACCCCAACACCCTGTCTGCTCTTCTGGCACACAAACTCATGTCACTGCTGGTGGTCATGCTTGTGAGAAGTCAGTAACACAGTGCTGAAAACTCAAGCCAAGGACATGTGCCAAGGACATGTCCCTTCCCCAGGGAGTACTGCAAGACCCCTAAACACCCCCTAACAGAACAACCCATGCAAGTCCTGGTCAGCACAACCCCCTCTACTAACCAGGCAGGCTTAGTGTTTCAGAGCTGAGCCTTGGGCTTTGAAACATCAACCTTTAGGCCAGGGCTCAGACTGCAGCTGCTGCTCTCATGGAGCTGTACCCCAAACCACTGTGCATCACACAGCTGTGACTCCCACAGGACCTGATCTGCCCCACACACAGAAGTGGCCAGAGAACATTATTTTCTGAGGATGTTCTCCAGAGTTTTCCTGCTCTGTTGGAGCTGTGGCACTGAGAGCACCTACCTGGTGCCTGATCCTACCTGTCCCTCTTCCCCATCTCCCCAGGGCATGGACTCACCTGCCAGTGGTGGAAGACAGAGAGAGAGAAGGCTTGTCCCTGCGTGTGGGTCCTCAAGTCTGTCTCAAACCCAAAGGAATCAATGGCTGGGATGAAGGCTTTGATGGTGTAGAGGGGAGAGCCTGGGATCGGAGCATCCTGCGTCACGTGGCCTCTGAAAACATGGCAAAGGATCAGCATTCCTGTGTGTCACAGGATCATGGGCTGGTCTGGGTGGGAAGGGTCCTCAAACCCCATACATTTCCATCCCCTCTACCATGGGCAGGGATACCTTCCACTACCCCAGGTGGCTCCAAGCCCTGTCCAGCCTGACCTTGGACACTTCCAGGGATGGAGCAGCCACAGCTTCTCTGGGCAACCTGTGCCAGAGACTCCCCACCCTCACAGCCAAGAATTTCTTCCCCATATCCCATCTAACCCTGTTCTTTGGCAGTGGGAAGCCATTCCTCCTTGTCCTGGCACTCCAGGCCCTTGTCCAGCTTTCTTGGAGCCCCTTTAGGCATTAGAAGGGGCTCTAATGTTTCCCCGGAGCCTTCTCTTCTCCACGTTGAACCACCCCAGATCTCCCAATCCGTTTTTACAGGGAAGTCACTCCACTCCCCTGAGCATCTTCCTGGCCCCGTCTGGAGCCACTCACTGAAGGAGGTCCAAGTCCTTCCCGTGCTGGGGCCCCAGGGCTGAGCACAGTGCTTTGTACATTCTCCTCTCTGACACTCAGGAAGAGCCAGGCAGAACCCAAAGGCTGCGTGTGATCCTGAACATCCCTCCCCGCACTGCTCAGGGCCAGGATCAGTCAGGAAGCTTCCAACTGTCACTTCATGCAGACTTCACCCTCTGCACCAGTGCCAGGACTGTGGAATTCTCCAACAGCCCAGATCCCACCACTGCTGCTGTGCAAACCCCCACTGCTGGCAGCGGGAGCAGCTCACCTGCGCCGGGCCAGCACCGTGTACACGGCAGACACGCAGTCGGCAGGAGCCTGAACCTCCACGAAGTAGTAGGGCTCCATCAGGCGAGGGGTGGCCTGTGAGGGGACAGGGGACAGCCACTGAGCCTCCCACAGCACCAGCACAGCTCGAGTTCTCTGGTCAAACCCAACACCTGACAAGATTACAGGGTTCTTGCTGCCCCATGGCTGCCCAAACCAACATCACAAACACCAAAAGGACCTTTTCTCCTTCTGGGCATGAGTCACGCCTCCCTCTCCCCCATGCCCACCCTCCCCAGCAAGCCCAGCAGGAGCAAGAGAGAGCAGATGCACAGCAGTTTCCATCCAGGCTGGAACACAGGCCTGCAGGATTCGTGTGCCAGCCCACAAGGGCACTGCAGACATTGCTGGGTGAATGAGTCAGTGTGTGCACCCACATCCCCGGGGCAGCTCCGTGGGGATCAGCCCAGCACAAGGCAAACCCTCACCATGAGGAAGGCGGAGTAGACGACCCTGCGGGCCGTGGGGATGATCTGCCCTCCACCCCGGTGCAAGGGCTCCTGAGCAATCACCGCGTCCAGGATCTTGAACTTCACATTGCGGATCACTGCCAAGGGAGAAATGACAGCCAGTGACCCCGGGGGACGTTCTCTGCCAGCACCAAACACATCCCCAGATGCCCAAACGCCCAGAGCCACCAGCAGCTCTCCTAAATTTAATTCCAGCAGGGAACGCATGACCACATCATAAGCCTGCATATCACAGAATCATGGAATGATTCGGGTTGGAAGGAGCCTTAAAGCTGATCTAGTCCAACTCCTTGCCATGGGCAGGGACACCTTCCACTAGACCAGACTGCTCCAAGCCCTGCTCAGCATGGAACACCTGAATGCTGGAACAGCCTGGAACACCTGAATGCTTAGAGATGGAAGAATATAACCGATCTCATTACCTCAATTTCCCCCCAGGTCCCACTTACATTCATCACAGAGGGGCCCTTCCCTGGTCCCCCACTGGAAGCCCTGCACAATGCTGTCCTTCACTGAGCCCAGCAGAGACTTGTCCACCTAGAGACAGACAGACAGACAGACAGACAGACAGCTTCAGAGACCACACCTCATCACAGCCGGTAACACCCAGTGTTCAAAAGCCAGTTTCCAAAAGAGCAGCAGTGTCCCCTGCACCCTCAATGTCCACCCCTCCCTCTCACAGCTCAAGAGCATCAGCACTATGTCATTTCTAGAGCACTAAAAATTAAGAGTCCATGTTCTGGTGATCCTGAGAGGCAAGGCCATTAGTTGCAAATTTTGTCAATTTGAGGACATTGGCCCAAACAGCAACACCTGAAAAATAACAGGTGACCTGCTAACCAGTGTAGGATCATTGTGGGGAAAGTGCAGCAGGTCTGAGCTGTGGCAAACAATGTGCACCCCAAAGGCACCAGGGCCTTGCCGAAAGTTCTGGGAGGAGTGGGCACCTCCTGGCACCATGGGACAAAGGTCTCACTGAAGAGTGGCCCTCACTCCTCACCTCTGAGGGCAGCGTGTCATCTACCAGGATGTTTGGGCCAGTGGCATCCGGCCCAAAGGCCCAGATGGAACGGGCAGCCAGCAAATCCCAGTCATACTTGGTCTGGAAGAATTCACCCAGCTTCTTTCTGATAGAGAGAAAGGGAAGAAGCTTTAGGAAACAAGAATCTGGCCTGCACTCACAATGTTTTTAGTACCCTGTTCTCTTCAGGCACAAAAGTCTCAGCCAGAGATGCTCACAGACTGGCTGGCAGGAAAACCAAACCAGGATCCCTGCCTAGAGGCTGCACCCTGCAGATCCCAGCATTCCCTTTTCCCCAGTTATTTACTTCCAGCTGGATTCCTGCTCTCCCAGATCACTCCTACCTGTTCCATGTTATCTGCACCACTTCGTTCTCAATGTCCTCTGCCAGTCCCTTCTCCAGGGGCTCAGCAATCATCGTGATCTTGTTCCTGAGGAGAGACAGTCACCATCAGCCACAGTGATGGAAATGGGGGTTACTGGGAAGACCATAGGGACTGGCAGCCCTGCACTGCAAAAAGGACATGGAAGGGGCTGGGATGTGTCCAGGGAAGGGAAAGGAGCTGGGGAAGGGTCTGGAGCACCAAGAATAGCTGAGGGAGCTGGTGGGGCTCAGCCTGGAGAAAAGGAGTCTCAGGGGGGACCTTCTGGCTCCCCACAACTCCCTGACAGGAGGGGGCAGCCAGGGGTGGGGGTCAGACCCTGCTCCCAGGGAACAAAGGACAGGATGAGAAGAAGTGGCCTCAAGTAGAGCCAGAGGAGGTATAGGTGAGATATTAGGGAAAACACAGAAAAGGTTGTAAAGGCCTGGCACAGCTGCCCACGGAAGTGGTGGAGTCATCATCCCTGGAACAGTTCCATCTCCCCCATGTTCCCTCCCAGGCCTCCCTCTTCCAATCACATGCACTGTGAGGTGCTGGAGGAGGGAGATGACAGCAGCTGCAAGGCTCCAGGGCATCACCACGAAGAATAAATCCAAGATTATGTATGGGTAAGAGAAGACATAGCTCTTGCTCATGGAATTATTGGGGCAGTTACTGAAGGCAGCAACTGGGCTCCTTGGCACCTGCTCCAGGATCCCAGAACACCTCTCAGAACTGCTGAGAAGGTGTGACACTTAGGGAAAAAGGAGGATGTGGATCTCTCTTCATTCCCTCCATTCTCAGAGCTCCTACACAGCACAGGAACATCCCTGGGACTCTGGTGTGTTCCTGAGGAGTTCAGGTCAATGGGACGTTGCTCACTCAGGCATTTGGTGGACAACAGCCAGAGGGAACAGCCCCCTTGGAGGGGACAGACTCTCCCTCTGCCCCCTCCCATGCCCAGCTCGCCCACAGCCCTTACTTCTTGTTGGGTGTCTCAGCAAAGCACTTCAGGGAGGATGTTTCCACCACTGTCTCACAGAATGTCACCACTGGATCAGCCACCTAAAAGAACAAAGTTTGTTTGGTTTCCAGTACTTTTTTGTTTGTAAAAAGACTGTTTGAAACCTCTGAACACCTGCAAGGAAAAACAGGTTCAACTGGCAGTGTTTAAATCAGGGTCGTGTATGAAGCACTGATGCTTTCAAATGAAACAGGAAAATTTAAATTTTCAATTCCAGGTATGAAAAATTCTGCTCAAATTATTTACTTGATGCTAGCCAGGAAATGGCTGAGGCACAGGGGAAAGCTGGAATATGGAAAACTCTTCTCCAAGCCAATGTGCAGTCTCTCAGCCCCACTGGTGTGACAGTCAGGCTGTAAGAGGCCCTTTTACACCCTAACAGCTTTTTTTTTGACTTTTAGGGAATGTGACAAAATCCATTCTGTATATTCAAGCAGGTTCTTTTTCTAATCCTTCTGACAGAGGGGACCAAAACCCTGTCCAGGGTTTCCAGTGGGGAAAATCCCTCTTTCATTCCCTCACCTTGATGTCAATCTCGGAATACATCTTCCGCAGATCGTGCATCACACAGTCCAGGTACAGCTCTCCTGTTCCCAGGATCACATGCTCCCCAGACTCTTCCACCTGCAAGAGAGGAGAGGGATTCAGCTGCTCACAGTTCCTGCCTTCCAGGCTCCTATTCAAGCCTGAGGAAGGATCAGCCTTCAATTCACTTGTTAGAGTCAGAACACCACAAGGAAAGCTCCCACAGACTTTTCCAGGAGGAAGCGCTGCTGGGCTCTGCAGAAAACTGCTTCCCTGGCACAGCAGGGTGTGTGCTTTTCTGCTGGATTTACACTTTTCTGCTATTGCTACATAATTTATGAGATCAACTGAAACAGCATGAGAAGACCCACAACAAACATAACAACCTATGGTAAAAAACCTGATTATTTTGAAGATCAGCCCAAAGGCTGCTCCCAGCACTGGGTGGAAACAGCCACACACATACAGAATCACAGAACAATTAAGGCTGGAAAGGACCTCTGGAAATCCTCTAATCCAAGTGCCCCCAGCAGTACCTTAGTTGTAAGTGAGGGGTAGCTCTTGTTGACTTTGCGGAGACCATCCAGCATTTTGGGGAGCTCTGAGGGGTTGACTGGCTCCACAGCTATTTTGATAACAGATGTGGTGTTGAACTTCAAGGGACGGAAGATCTGAGCCTGGAACCAGAGAGAACAAAGAGTTGAAACTGCATTCTTACATGTCCTCAGGGTAAGACACAGCATGTGAAACTCTTTCCCTCAGTGGCTCTTGTGCCCTGGCACCATGTCAGACTGGGACTCTTTAGCCTCACCTTGGGAGCAGACAGGGATTCTTTAACCCCACCAGGGGAGCTTTTGGGCTGTACCCCATCACCTGGCCTCCCTGGAAGGCTGAGCAATGCCAGCCAGGCACGGTACCTCCTCGTTGCCCCGAGGCTCCGTCACAGTCGCCGTCTTCACTATGGGCTGGTCCACGCCCTCGATCAGCACCCAGTTGCCAGCAGGAACCCTGTTCACCTCAATGTGATACCTGAAAGGCAGGACAGCACCACTGCAGCCTCAGACCTTCCAGCATCTTCCTCCTCCCTCTCTCTGGCAGCTCTCCCTCCCTTCCCAGCCCCTCACCTGACTCCAGGTGACTCCTCTCCCAGTGAGCACATTGCCAGAGCTTTCCGTACCTTGCAACTGAAATCCAGAGGCGTCCAACAGTGCAGATCTGGGAATCCTCCTCATCTTCCAGGGTGTAGTTCTCCCCAAGGACCTTCACAGGCTGCCCAGCGTGGATGGTGCCACTGAGCACTCTGCCAAAGGCGTGGAACTGGACACCATCATCAGTGCTGTACATTTTGGTTGTGTGGCACATCAAGGGACCCTTCCCGTGACACAGAGAGACAGAAATGAGCTTCTTTCAAAACAGTCAAGAAATAGACACAGACCTGGCAGGACTGGACTCTGATGATCCTTGTGGATCCCTTCCAACCCAGAATATTCTATGATTTGTAGATAAAAGGGACTAGTGGGCTGGAATTTAGAAATTTTTTTTGATTTTGTTTTGATCTGCCAAGTCCTTCAGTTTCTGCTCCTGGAAGCCTTACATCTCCTTGCCCTGTATGGAAAGCCCTGGAATGACTGTGGTGGACTGTTCTGGAGCTCCTCTCCTTACTCTTGTAGAGCAGCAAATGGTGGCTGGGACAAAGCCATGAGGAAAAATGTCACCTGCTGGCCTGCAAACCTGCTCAGGGCAGAGCACCTGAGCCCCCCAAGATCACAGCTTCCAGTGCCACAAGGTCACTCCACACTGGTGACGTGACAGTCACAACTGTGCAGTTTTATGTGGATAATCACAACTCATTAAAAAAAGAGATTAATTTTCTCTGCAGACATCAAAGCAAAAGTCACAGGCAAATTTCTCACTCAGCTGCCGGCGTTGGTGGCTCCAGACAACTTCGAATGACAGCTCAGTGCAAGCTGTTGGAGGAGGAAGGGTTTGCAGGGCTGGGAGAGGAAAGGTGCTGACTAACTAACACAGGGTTATTTTTATCAGCACCATGCAGTTTTTTAGAGTTTGGAGAGAGAATCAAACTTCAAGGAAAAGGGACAAAAAGACTGCAAAAGGACACAAAACTACCCCGCAGCTCCCACATGCTCTGGAGTCCTGACCTAGTCCTGTTCTTCTCTTGAACACTGTGAAACAATTCCCTCTCTCCAGGGCTGCCCTGGCAGGCAGCTGAAGCTCCTTAGAGTGAAGAGATTTGTTCCAGTGTCGGATGAGAGGTTTTAGTGCTGCAAGTCAAATCTGTGCACATAGCTGGCTGGGAGGCAGCTGCCCTGGCAGGGCAGGGGGAGCAGAGTCTGCTGGCCTTGGTTTTGCACGCTCAGAGCAAACACAGCAGTTTCCTTACGTCAGGGTCGCACTCGCTCATGGCCTCCCCCAGGTCGGAGTCGACACCGCCGGTGTAGGTGTGCTCGATTTTTGTCTTGGCCCCCACTTTCGGGGAGGGGATGTGCTGCACACACATGTCCACAAAACCTGGAACAGGAACAGGTGAGGACAGAGTTAATCAGTGCAGAGGAAACAAATGGACTCCATAAACACAAGGCACAGCCACGGTGACTGCAGCACCCACAGCAGCAGCGGAGAGGTGAGCAGTGTCTCAGGCTGTCCTGTGGGCAAGTGGGGTCATAGTTTAGATTTGGGAAATTGAGCAGGATCTGTGCAAGTTAGCACTCCTTGGCCAAAATATAACCCTCAACTCTTGGTGTGAGGTACTGGGGATATAGGGAGGATTGTGGAGGGGAAGACAAACAGCTTGTACCTGTGAACTCCCCAAAGAACTTCTTGCAGACGAGCCGCAGCAGGGGCCGGATGTTCAGTTTTAATTCCTCTTTGGTCAGGTGGATGCCAAGTTCATCCAGAGTCCTGGGCAGGGTCGTGTCCACATCCCCCACCACCTGCAAGACAAGTCCCACTCTCAGGTTCATTGTGGGGGTCCCAGTCAGTAACTCCTCAGTGCAGCATCACACACCAGCCACAGAGCTCTCAACCTGCACTGGTTTAGAGCTCACACAAGAGCCAGATAGGTCAAATCACAGAATTGTGGAATTGTTAAGGCAGGAAAAACTCTCTAAGATCATTGAGTCCAACCATTCCCCCAGCACTGCCAAGGCCACCATTAAATCATGTTAGTCTCCAAGGGCCACATTTACATGGCTTTTAAATTCTTCCAGGCATGGTGACTCCACCACTGCCCTGGGCAGCTGTGCCAGGGCTGAACAACCCCTTGGGGGAAGAATTTTTCTCTCATCTCCAATCTGAACCTCCCCCTGCACAACCTGAGGCCTTTTCTCTTGTCCTGTCCCTGTTGCGTGGGAGCAGAGCCCAACCCCCACAGCTGCCTCTCCTGTGAGGGAGTTGTAGAAAGCAAGAAGGTCCCCCCTGAGCCTCCTCTTATCCAGGCTGAGACCCCCAACTCCTCCTCATCCAACTTGTGCTCCATGTCTTTGCTCCAAGTCCAAGCACTGTCACTTGACTGCTATCAGGGCACATAAGGAAGAGCAAGGACTGTTCTACTCACTAAATATGATGCTGCATTTGCAAGAAATAACAATTACTCTGCACCTCCAAGTCCACCCTGTGCAGATTCCACTACAGAATGGGACAGGACCAGGCCCACCAGCTACCACCCAGTGCCCAGCCCCAGCTGCTCCTGCCTGGAGCTGTGGGAGGAAGAATGACCCATCACAGACCTGAGCCAAGATCTTGTACAGGGGCTCCAGAATGAACTCCACGAAGCTGCGCTGGGAACTGCTCGTCGGGGCCTTTTTGGTGAACTTGCGGCTGTTGGAGACCAGGGAGGTGAGGAGCAAGAACTGCAGCCTGCCAGCACCCTACAGAGCCTCTGCTCCTCCCAGCTTCTCCTCTTCTCCCTCCCAACCCCCTGGGAAGCTGTCAGGGACACATGGGCCAGACTTACTCGAAATGAAGGCCAGAGGAGCCTCTCTGCTCCTGCTTGTGGGATTCAGGAGGACCATGTGGATTCACACTGGGCAGGAGGCCTGACTCAGCCCTTCCCAGATATTACTCCATCACAGGATCATAGGATCAGGAGTGACCTTGGGTGGTCATCTAGTCCACATTTTACAGGGAATGGAGGGATAAACCCAGGAATAAATCAATATTAAAACATTTAAACAGGGTTCTTACGTCTTTGGATTGAAGTAGATGTCGCCCCAAAGCCGCTTCGCAAACTCCTGGTAATTGATGTCTCCTAAAGGAAAAGGCAAATGAAAAAGTCTCTCAGATGTCACTGCTTTTCTCTCAGCTTAGAAACCTTTATTTTTTGACTTTTAAAACAAGCCTGAGGATTCAATTTAATGAACTGATGCTGATGAGCGAATGCCTCGTCCCAGTTCTGAGTGAAAGATGAGGCGGCTGTCCTGGGGAGACCAGGCAGAGATGAGCAGAAAGAGGCCACTGGGGATGTCCCCAGCAGCCCAGGGACACTGCAGTTCACAGACTGGCTTCCCAGGAACACTCCAGCTCTCTGCTACGCACGGGGTCAGAGCTGAGGAGTGCTGCAGGAGCCACATCTGCTGCACTTCCAAACAGGAACGCTGTGACTGCTGCTGCAGGGCCAAGGTGCTGGAATGGCCTCCACCCCTGGGTCCTGCAGGCTCAGCACCAGCATTTTCTGCCCTGCTGAACATCTCCAGGTTCCCTTCCCCTTCTCAAGGAGCACACAGCCAAACACCCAGTGCTGAAGGTCCAGTGCAGTGCTGGCTGTCATGGTGAATTTACAAATACCAGGACAGGATGAGAACCTACAGCAGGTTCCAAACAAGCCTTTGCTGTGGGCAGATGTGTGAGCACAAGGAATTTCCTGGTGGCTGCAGTCTGGACACTGATGCTGCTCTAACTCCTCTTAGCTGACATGTGGTGGCTGCACATACAATTCCTGGTGACCAGAATCCACTATTCCCAACTCCGAGCATCCATTCAGCTCCTGCCTTCCCCACCTGGCTGGCATCTCCTGCCAGCTGTGCTGTCCTCAGCCCCTGCAGGCTCTGAGTTAATGCTGTGACACTCAGGGAGCTCATTTATTGCTCCAAACTCTCAGGACACGTGACAGTCCTGACACCATCAGTCCCTGACCTCTACAACTTCATCCTCCTTCAGGCCAAGTTCCCTGCAAGAGCTGCCCCAGCTGCTTTACAACCTCCTTCTTCCCCTGCTCTCAGCTCCTACAGATCCCCAAATTCCCCAGTGGGGGACTTCAAAAACCTGGGCTGTGCAGCTGCTAATGCCAGCACGGAGCCCGCTGCTACACACAGCAGATTGCCTTGAGTGGGCACCTGGGGAGCAGAAAATTAAATCCAAGCCAGAAAAAGACAGTTTCTTAAAAAAGAATGAGGGCAAGAGTGCAAAACCTTGTGGGCAAAGCTTGTGCCCAGCTGCAGCTGAGTCTTGGACTTTTGGGAAAAGGCAGGAAGAGCTTAACTGCTTCACTCCTGAGCTGCTGAGGAGGAGGCAAAGCACAACACACACACACACCTGCCTTCAACTGCTTGTTATTTCTGCTTAGGGAATGAAAAAAATCTTGGCTTCTGACTCAAGAAACATTTATCAAGAGAAAATATCCTGCTAAAACTGTGTTTCTGCTTTTTAACCCCTGAGGCTCAGCTCTGCAGCACCACTCAACTGTCAGTAATTCCAGAACACAAACATTGGCCATGTGCAGAGGAAGCTGAATGGCTTATAAAACCTCCACAAGAAAGGTTGGGAAATGAGATGTTGAAGTGCACCAGGTTTCTGGCTAATCCTTACCATATGTGTCTGCATAAATCTTTGCAAAAGACCCCAGTGTGAAGCAGATGCTGTACTGAGAGCTGGAGAAACACACGTTCCCCAGAAGGGGAGACAGCACGAGGTTCTCGTCGGTGGAATACATGCTGAGAGGAGAAAAATAAAATCAAATCAATGTTATGAACCAAAGAAGACACTTCAACCCACTTCCCACACCCTACAGCAGTGACAGGCAAGGAGGCTGCATTGCCAAAAAGCATCTTTAAACAGGCTGCAGCTTGCTTGCCATCAGAATCTCAGGGTCAGGAACATTTTCTGCCTATAAACTTCAAAGCATTAATGTGCAAAGATTTAAAGACCCCAGAACTAAAAAGTTACCAGCACAAATGCTTCGAATTTTTTTATCTGGGATAATTTTTCTTCCCCTAAAAAAGCAGCCGAGTTGGTCAACCAAGTAAGGGAAAAGATAATACAGGGATATAATTTAATCCAAACAGGTTTAATGAGATCACAGCCGTGCTAGGCAGGGTGAATTACCCTGCTCCCAGCTGCCTGATGCCAGCACACACTGAACAGAGACATGCCAAGGAGCTTGTGTGCAAATCCACACACACTTGAAGGGCAGAATGCTGTTAAAAAATGCCTGGATGCAGAAGAACCCAAAGAAACGTTGCATGGCTACTAAGATGTCCCTCCCTTTCCTCAGCAGGGCTGGCAAGGAGATTGGACTGTGTCAGTATCGTAATCCTTGTTTAGGAGTTGAGACAGCAAATCCTCTTTTATTTTTGTAGCAAGTATTAAAGAGCTTTGAGACATCTCAACTTCCAGTTTGGGACACGACCTAGATCATTTCAGTGTATTTGAGACATTTGAGAGCACAAATTCCCTGCTCTGGTCATATGTCTACTTCCTCTACTTTTTAATGAAGGAAAAATGAAATGGGCCAGGGGAAATGAAATCCCCTGGACTTTGCCAGGAAGAACCAGTTCTGCTTAATTCAACGTATTAGCTGAGATGAACTTCCAGTGGTTCTTCCTGGACCATTATCTATGACTCAACACATCAAGAGACAAACTGATGAGTTTTCAGGCACATGCAGGGCTCACAGAGAAGCCATGGGACAGGGACAGCAAGCACTAGCAATGCATCACCCCAAGCACCCTCACCTGATCAGACCATTAACTTCATCCACGATGTGTCTGAGTTTGTAATAAGCGTCTGTGGGGGGCAGTTTCAGCTCCAGGATGAGTCTGTCGATCTTGTTGATGCACACAGTCACTGCCAGCCTCTCCTGCACCGCGTGCTTGATCAGCCTCTCCGTGTTCAGCATCACCTGCAGGGAGCAGCCAGCTCAGAGCCCCAGGAAAGCCTCCACAAAATGCTATCTGGGGCGTGAGCCCCAACCAGTGACCCTTACTGTCACTGTGCTGCCAGGCTGCAGAAAAGCCCAAGCTCAGCAACCAGCTAATCCTCTTGAAATTCAGAAATAGGTGCTAACCCAACCAAATTCCTTGAATCCAACCCTGTGGAGATCTCTGATATAAATAACCTGCTCAGTTTTAGGTATCATGGGGATGGAGATGCACACAAGTCAGATAATCAGCCTATGGGCCACAGCATCACATCAGCCTGGACACAGCAGCCAGAGGCTTGGCTGCCTGTTCGCATGGAAAACACCCTCGTTTCCCACACTGTCCTCCAAAAGCCCTTCACCCCAGAAAGCTGAACCCATCCCAGGCCTTCATGCTGAGGCAGGAGCACAGACTCCAGAGGGAGGGATGCAAGCCCCAGGAGAACGTGGCACTCACCCCCTCGGCCGCGTCGATGAAGAGCACGACGCCATCCGAGATGCGAAGGCCGGCCGTCACCTCGTCAGAAAAATTCACGTGACCTTCAAAACCACACAAAGGTGGGCAGTGAGAAGCAGTGAGCCCCGGTGCAGCAGCAGCACACAGGGTGGGAAGCCGTGGGGCTCTGCAGATTCCTCTGGTTGCTGCTACCCAGAGAGGCAGAACGGAGACGGTTCCTCCTCAGACGAGGACCTGGGAGCGGCTGCCAGAGCTCCCCATGGGGATTGAGCCTCGGCTCTAATGCTATTTGCTGAGAATGCACACAACAACTTGTTTAACAGGCACTTTTCCTCACATTTGTGACTGTTTTTCTCACAGCTCCGTGCACGTAGCTTAGGAAAACGAGGGAGATTTCTTCTCACAGACAACAGATGCCTCTCCCCCAGCCTCCTCCTGCGCTCTACCCTCCCTCATCCTGAGCTCAGCAGATGTGTCCCAAGACCCTCGTCCCTAAAGTTTCTTACAAGTTGATCTGCGGTTATGTTCCCTCCACAGGAGCGTGCCAGAGGCCTGAGGAACTTGCTGAGTCTCACTGTGGGGCAACAGCCTTTGAGCAAAGCAGGGTCCCCCTGCACATGGCAATACCTGGGAAAGGAAATTCTACCTTTTTAGCTTGAGTGAAACACCTCTTCAGCCTCACCAGCCCTCATTTAGGCCAGCTAATCACAAACATGAGCCTGACTTGCCCCTGCCCATGGCAGGCAGTTGGAACTAGATGGACTTTAAGGCCTCTTCACCCCAAACTATCCTGGGTGATTACGGGTCAGTACTGCTCAAAGTGACTTCACAGGAATGAACTCAGCTGAAGGCTCAGGACTAGGGTGGAATTAGCTATAAAAAGTACAAAACAAAGCTAAGGGCTTCCCACAGCAGGATTTTCACGACTGCACAATCACCTGGAGTATCAATGATGTTGAAGAGGAAAGACTTTCCTTTGGTGTCTGGGAGAACAATCGTCACTGGGGTGCTCTTGATCCCCACCCCCCTCTGAAACACAGGAAACCAGGATTACAGGTTAAAAAAAAATAAACAAAATTTAAAAAACATAAACACGTACAGATGTAGAAGAAGATCAAGGAAAAATCAGAAAGATGGAAAGAAGTAAACATTCATCCTGGAAGAGAGCAATAACCTCAGACCACCGAAGTGCCCAGCCCAGCTCTCCCATCTGTACTGTTAGGACTGGTGAGCCACCACTGCACCCTCCACACCTGATTTCAGCTGAGGAGGTACTACAGGCAATACCTGAGAGAGAATGTGGGTGTTTGTTTGTGCTTTCACCCTCTGCTGCCACCAAGTTACACCTCAAAGCACAAGATTTGCTCACACAGAGTATAAAGTACAACACTGAGAGGAGAAAAAAAAAGTGCTTTTAAGGATTGTTCTGGTCATGACATGAGATAACATTCCCACTCATGCCCAGACACATGGAGGTAGAGCTAAGGAAAACAAGGACAAATGCATTTATTTTGAAATAATTTTTTCCTCATTTACCACTGGTGCAAACCTTTTCTTCCTTTTTCTCCTCTCAAAGAAAGTAAGAATTAACCCCAGACTGGGGTGACTTTGCTGTAGGTTTAACATTACACAGGATATAAAATCATACATGGAGTTGAGGGAAGGAAGTTGGATCAGGAACCTTCCTGAGGCAAACAAGAGGAGTAGACTGTTTTATTGATAAAGAAAATAACCAAAATGTGGAAGGCAGAGAAAGGCATTAAAATGGACGAGGAAACTGCCTGCAGCAACTGTGAGTAAAGCATGAGATAACTGAATACAATCACTACAAGACCACTCACCTCCTGCTCTGTGAACAATATATCAGTGTAGCAGAGCTGCAAAGGCAAAACAAAAATCAGTCTCATATTTTGGTACCAGATACTCAGTTTGAAGCAGGACACGATAACTCTGACACATCACTGAGGTGACAAGCAAGGGACAGAAGCAGAATTAGGACTGAGCTCTGGCTTCCCAATCCTATATTCCAGTCACTGAACCACCTTGTCCCCATGCACAGTCACTCTCCCTCAGGATGTAAAAGCCACCCCGTGTTCCCCAGGGCAGGAATTCCCCTGCAGCTCACTCACATCCTGATCGTAGCGCTTCCGGATTTCTGGGTGCGTCTGCTCGATCAGGCAGTCAACAAAACACGTCTGGAAAAGAGCAGAGAAAGGAGGTTCCTCTCTTCAGACACACACAAACACAACCTCATCCCTCCAGTGCCAGCACAGAGCACGCTGGGCAGGTTATTGTAAAACCTACAAATTCAACCTACAAAAAAAATCTACAGATTTTTTTACAGGGAAACGTAGTGCCAGGACAAGGGGGAATGGCCTTAAGCTGGAGGAGGGCAGGGTTAGATGGGATATTGGGAAGAAGGTGGGGAGGCCCTGGCACAGGGTGCCCAGAGCAGCTGTGGCTGCCCCTGGATCCCTGGCAGTGTCCAAGGCCAGGTTGGACAGGGCTTGGGGCACCCTGGGACAGTGGAAGGTGTCCCTGCCCATGGCAGGGGTGGCACTGGATGGGCTTTAAGGTCCCTTCCAACCCAATCCATCCTTGGATTCTATAAATAAGTGCATGAGCAGGAGGAGCAGAAGGTGCTGCTGCAGAAAACCAGGGCCCAGGAGGGCTGGCAAAGCAGGCAGACAGGTCACCATCACTACTCCTGCATTGTGGACAGTCACAGTACCTTGCCGTGGTGCAGGTGCCCACACAGAGTCACATTCCGGATCAGCTC
The DNA here is from genome assembly GCA_013397395.1 of Sinosuthora webbiana. Taxonomy (NCBI): domain Eukaryota; kingdom Metazoa; phylum Chordata; class Aves; order Passeriformes; family Sylviidae; genus Sinosuthora; species Sinosuthora webbiana. The sequence goes on along the minus strand of VXBN01014821.1, from coordinate 325,052 downwards.
CGAGTTGTCCATCAGATCTGCCAGGAAACTGCAGGAACAAAACACAAAAGGCTGTTGGGAGGCTTCTGCTGTGTCTAAGAAAAGCAGGTGCTGCTTTTCAGCTATACTTTCTATCCAAGGTGCCCCCTGAATCCTCGCCAAACTTTTATTCTGCCAATGCCCTGCGGAGGAAGAATCCCACTTTCCAGATGGGGAGGACAAGGGAGTTGGAGTCCCAGACAGATGGCAGTGGGTGGGAGGATACGGAGCTGGTAAAGCTGCCAGCGATGGAATATTATTGAATATTTTTCTTCTCTCCTAGTCAGTCCTGGAAGCAAAAATCACATCCATGGACTCAGATGATGAAGCACTTCCACTCTAACCATGGCAGGCAGTCAGGTAAATCGTGGTGCTGGATAACAAGCACCCCATGGAGCTCTGAAAGCAGCCAGGGGTTCCACAGACCATTAATTCTGATTTTCAAGTCTTAAAACAGTGACATTCCAGGGACTCAAGGAATTAAGTCTTTTTCAAATCGGCAGCTGAGCTGGGTAATGATGAGCTGGTCACTTCTGGATGGATGCTGGCCAAAAGATAATTGAGATCCTAAATTACCATCCCTAAAAAATAATGGGAGGCTATAAAACATGCAGCCACTGCCAGAGGCCTGCAGAGAACAAGTGCTGTCAAATAATTTCCTTTTTAAACAGATTAAATTTTCACTGATGCAATAGACTTCTTAATGCAAAACGTTTTGATTAAGAGCTAAAAAATACAGCAATCAATACTAACCCCGATTAAAACCTTCCTAATTGGTCTGAAAATAAGGCTAAATGGGAAATCAATAGCAAGCTTGCAGGTTTCTGGCTACATCCCACAAGGAATTTCTCTTTGCCCATCCTAACCATTTATATCAACAAACAGGAGGAAAATGAATTAATTACAAATAGAATGAGCAGAGCATACAGGGATCAGGGAGGTGGTGGATAATGCAGAGCCCAGGACAGGGACTGAGCCAAAGCAAGGGCTGAGTAAAACCAGCTCCAGCAGCTCTTGGGCTCTGCTCCAGCTCTGCTGAACCCCCCAAGCACTGAGCACAGCCCCAGGCAGCTGAGGGACCCCTGAATGAGCACCAGCTCCAGGAACATCCTGTCCCCTCTGGAAAACACGAGGCTGCTGGGTGCCAGGCAGAGGCACTGCTCAGCACCAGGGAACTGCTGCTCAGCCACACCTGCTTCTGGGACCTACACCTGGAGAGGAACATTTACAGCTGGGAAAAGCCCTGACAGGACACAAAGTGGTGAGTGGAGAGATGAGGAGACTCCCACAGCTCCATCTGCTCATCCCAAAGAGAGACAACACAGACACGCTGCACGCTCAGGGACACGGACCCTCCACCCACCACAATGCACAGACGCTGCTCCAACATCAGACTTTTACCAGGAAAAGCAAAGGACGGGTTTTATTCCACAGAAAACTCGTTTGAGATATTACATCTCCAATTTTAAATGCATTTGGAATTTTTTCCAGGAGGATTTCTCCCAGCCCTGGTCTCCAAGAAGCTGCTTTGGGACACAACCAACAGACCCCCCCAGCACAGCTGCAGTGTCCTGCTGACTGCACAGCACTCGGCACTCACCCAGCAGCACAAAAACTCCCAGTGGAAACTGGAACAGATGGGACCTAATCTGAGACTGGGATCAACCCAAAATGTCCCAGTATGATGTGTGCTACACACTGACCATGTGGATATCTAACAGGCTGTTGAAAGAAGCTGTGGCTGCTCCATCCCTGGAAGTGTCCAAGGCCAGGGTGGACATTGGGGTTTGGAGCAACCTGGGGTAGTGGAAGGTGTCCCTGCCCATGCCAGGGATGGGGCTGGATGGGTTTTAAGGTCTCTTGCAACCCAAACCATTCTAAGAACATTTCTTAAGCCAGACTCCTGCTATGGAGCTTGATCTCAGCCCCTGAGGTGAGATTCCTCTTGTGTGTCCAACCCTACCCCGTGCTGTTGGCAGGGAGGGAAAATGTCTGTGAAGTGGTTTGTCCTGCACTTCCTCGTTTTGGGTTCAGAACCTGGGAATTGGCTGCTCTCAGGTCTGTGCTGGGGTCAGTGACACTCCAAGCCCCAGATGTGCCTCCCCCAGCCCCACACTCACTCCATCTCGTAGACAGTGACCGGCAGTGTCTGCTCCATCAGGGAGAACTTCTTGGTTTTCACGGGTTTAATAATGGGCTCTGAAACAAGAGAAAGAACAACAAACTGTTCCCAGAGCCCCTGAACCAGCAGGGCCAGGAATGGCCCCAGGAATGGTCCCAGGAATGGCCCCAGGAATGGTCCCAGGAATGGCCCAGGAATGGGGAGTTTTGCTGACAGCCCCTCAATTTTCCAGCTGACAGATTCTCAGAGCTGTTTGTCAAAGCTGCAGGAGATGGTCACTGCAGGGCCTCCCAGCCACACCACTCTGGTATACACGGATCAAAGCAGATCACTTAAATGCATTTACTTTTCCCTTAAATAGTTTTCCTGTCTCTGCTGATTCCTGTTCTTCCAAAGGTACATTTCTTTGAATTTGCAAAAACCACAAGTGCCCAAATCTGCACACACCAGGCAGAGCTCCTGAGGGACTCCAAAGGGGCAGGACAGAAGGGAATATTATTTCCCCCTCCCAAGGATCCATTAAGAGCCTTCTCCTCCCACAGCCCCCTCCCCACTCACCAGTGAGTGGCTGTGTGTCCTCCTCCTGCACGATGGTCTCCACCTCAGGCCCATAGACCTCCTCTGCTGTGGGGTAATACTTCTTGTCCTCGTGCAGCACCACCTCCATCCCAGGGTGCTCCTCGTCGTGCTCCCCCATGTCATCGTCATCATCATCGTCCTCCAGCTGCAAACAAGGCTCACCCTCAGGGCACAGGCCTGGGGTCAGCCCCAAGCCCAGGACCCCCAGTGCAGCCCCAGCACCCAGAGAGGTGCCCTGGGAGCAGCTCCTGGAGGAGCAGTGCAGCTCCTCCCACAGCACCTGGGCCAGGAACAGCCCCTGGACTTGCAGGGACACAGGCAGAGACTCACACACAGCAACCCCACACCAGAGCCACGCCCGGGTAACACAACTCCACCCCACATGCAGCAGCAGGAGGTGGGAAGGGGCTCCCTCGTTTCCCCCGTGGGGCAGCTCCTCTGCTCCCCCCGTGTCCGTGGGCTCTTGCTCTGCCTCCTCCCGCGAGGATCCAGCTCCCCTCAGCTCCCTCCCGAGGGGCTCCCGAAGGGACACGGACCCTCCATGGGACTGACACCGACACCAGCCAAACCCAGTCCGAGCCCCAGGGCTCCCAGTTCCCACCGCCATCCCAGCAAGAACTCGAACTCTTTACCCCAGAACAGATTTTGTGAGTTCTTTAAACACCAGGCCCACTCCGAGCCTTGGGATTCAGAGCCCCGCACTGACCCGTCTCACCAGACCCCGCACGGGGCAGGAGCAGCCGCGGGCCCGTCCCCGCTCAGGGCCCGGGGCCGGACGAGCCCCGCCGGCTCCGGGGGTCGCTGCCCCTTCTCCCCTCCACCCCACTCACCTCGTCCAGGTCTTTGGACTCTCGGCCCAGCTCGTCGTCGTCATCGTCCGAGTCCAACTCGGGCCCGATGTAGTTGCCAAACTCGTCGTACAGGTCGGTGTCCATGCTGGGGGGCGGGAAGAGGGTCGGTGAGGGCGCAGAGACCGGGGGCCGCTGACCGAACCCTCAGGGCCCGTGGCAGCGGGGGGTCTGGACCTGGACCTGGCCCTGCCCCGGCCCTGTCCCAAGTCCCGGCCCCGCTCTCCCTCACCTGCCCCGGCTCCGCTCCCGCCGCTGCTCTCGCCGGCGCCGCCGCTGCCGAAGGTCCCCGGGCTGCCCT
>VXBN01014821.1:288029-321000 GCA_013397395.1 Sinosuthora webbiana | reverse complement strand
CGTCACCCCGCGGGGCTGTCGCGACAGAGCAGGGGGCCCGCGGGGCCGGCGGTGTGTCACGGTCTAGGGGCGTCGCGACAGGGGAGAGCTTCCCCGTTGCCAACCACGTGCGCGGCCTTTAGGCTGTCACAGTGGGGGTCCGCAAGGCAGAACTGTCACGATAAGATCGGCGTTGTCGGGACAGTCCTGGCAGCGCTCTTGTGACAGGAGTGGCTCCTCGAACCCGTCGCAGGCAGGGCTGTCTCCCCAGGAGGGGTCCCTGTGCCCCCAGGCCGGTGCCCGCCCGCGCTCCGGGGATAGATCCCGGGATGGATCCGGGCGTGGATCCGGCCGGAGCGCTCCCGGCGCTGGAGCGGGAGCTGCGAGCGGCGCTGGCCGAGGACGAGCGGCGGCAGCGGGAGGGCGAGGCCAAGCTGCGGGCCCTGCGCCAGGGCGTCCCTGACTACGAGCAGTTCAGGTCCGGGGCTCGGGGACCGGCCCGGGAGGAGCCGTGGACTCGTTTGGGGGCTCCGGGACCCCTCGGGCTCTGAGCTCGGAGCTGATGGACGGAGCTCGTGGGGGACCCGAGGGGCAGCAGCCTCGGGATGGCCGGAACAGCCCCGGCTCCGAGGACAGAGCCCGCGGGCGCAGACACTCGGCCGTGGTGGAGATTTGTCCCAAAACTCCTCAGGTGGTCCCGTGTGGGCTGAGATCTGTCCCTGCTCCCTGGCCGGTCTCTGCTGTGGCCAGCAGTGGAATGGCACTGTCCCCTCCCCAGAACACTGTCCCCTCTTCCCATTCCCACCCCCAGGCCGTGCTGGGAGTGCAGGAGCAGAGGGGTGTCCCCTGTGCCCTCCCCAGCCTGTTCTGGCTCCCAGTCCTGTCACTGCTTTATCCAGGGGGCTGTGAGCAGGTTGGGATGGCAGGGCTGCTCCGTGGGGCAGTGTTAGGCGCTCCCAATGCTCCCCAAACTCCTGGATTCCCTATGGATCCATCGGGGTCTCCCTGTCTGTTGACATTGATGATCCATAGGTAGATCCAGGACTTTGACCACACTTGGGAGGCATTCTGGGACTAAATCAAATTCCGTTCATATCTGTCTCGTTCCCCCATGCCACCTGATCCCTAAAAGGNATGATCCATAGGTAGATCCAGGACTTCGACCACAATTGGGAGGCATTCTGGGACCAGATCAAATTCCATTTGTATCTGTCTCATTCCCTCTATCCCTGAGNACTTTCAAATGGCTTTTCCCCCAAATATCCTGCTAGTGACTATGATGGGATTCCCGAGGGATTTTAGTCTGGTTTATCCTTGTATTGGTAAGGGCCTGCTCCTCCAGCCTGTCCAGCCCCTCTGGGTGATCCGTGTGGCTCAAAATCAGAACCTGGCTCAAAGAAACAGCTCAAAGTGTTTTCTCTTGCCATGTGCCCCTCCTGTCCCTGTTCCCTTTAGGGAGATTGTGCTGGCCTCACACCTGAAGCCTCTGGAGAAGAAGGACAGGCTGGGGCAGAGGAGGAATGTGCTGTGGAATCCCTGTGCAGCCCCGGCCAAGGCAGCACCTGCCCACGCTGTGGAGATCCCACAGGTGAGGGAGAGGCTGCCAGGGCCTCATCCACAGCTGGAAATGATTTGGGAATCATCTGGGTGTTAATTGGAATGCAAGAATTACTCAGCACTCACTCTGGGTCCTGAAATCTCGGGGTTTGGATCAGCACAGGGTCAGGCTGAGCCCCTTCAGGAGGTGACTGCTCCATCCCTGGCTGCACACCCTGGACCCTGAGCTCCCAGTGCCCCAAGTAGCTCCCAGCTCCCAGCAGCTGCAGCCTGGGACCCAGAGGCAGGGCTGTGCACCAGCATCCTCCCTGGAACAGCCTCTGGCTGCAGACAGTCCCTGAGCACAGCCAGTGCTTTGCCCGTGGTTTAGTGATCGTGGAAAAGGGCTGGGTTGGGTTAATCCTGACCGAGCCTCAGAGCTCACTGAGCCCCTCATGGTGGGAAACAGGGACAGGACGTTTTCTGTCCAGGCCATTTGTGACTGGAGTCACCTCAGTCCTGCCCCTGCCGTGGGCTCTGTCCACGCTGGGATGTGCTGGTCACTGCATGTTTCCCATGGATGTTTGCCAGGATAAGGCAGTTTCATGGATTGCCTTATAAACAGTCCCAAGAATTGTTTATGATGCTGGATTTCATTGACCTGTGTTTATTATAAGATCTTTTGCAACTCTCCTGAGTAGCACTGCGTTTCCTTGGACAATGATCTCCACAAGCAAATCCTGCTCCCAGTCCCATCAGCACCAGGCTCAGATCTCCAGAGCTTTTCCCTCTGTGCTGAGCCCCAGCTGATGTCACTTTGCCTTGTTCCCTGGCTGTAGAAAAGCTGCACATTTGCCTCCTCCTTCAGCCTGTGTGTCAGTGACCCAGCGGGGATGGGCTCAGCAGTTAATTAGAGCTGGTATAAAATGGGATTTCCTTTACCTGGGAATGCCACTTGGAGCTCAGCTCTCTGCTCTGCTAGAAACCCACCAATGCCAGGTGGTACCAGACAGGGCATCTGCACATTTTCTGGGGTTTGCATCTCCCACCTTTTCTCTGCCACTCCCTCGTTTTTCCTCTCAGTGCTCAGTGTTCCCTGCCCTGCCCTGATCTCCCTGAGGTCCCTTCCCAGGCAGTGCTGCTGGATCCAGGCTGGGCAGAGAGTCTGGCTCTGGTTGGGGTTGAGGTCACTCCCCAACCATCTGTGTTCCCACTGGAACACACCCTGGAGTTCCCTGGTTTCTCAGGGCTGAAGGCACCTGGCATTTCCTTGTCTTCCCCTCTTCCCCCTCAGCAGCTCCTCATGCTGCCAAAGCCCCTGGCAAAAACATCTTGTCTGTCCATGGACTCCCCAACGCAAAGGGATCAAAGTCTTTAAGTGGGAACAAAACAAAAGGAACTGAGTGTCTCCTTTCTCCTTCAGGAACTGGATCAGCTGCCCGGGTCCGCTGCGGAATTTCACAGAGATTGGCGCAGATGCTTGAAAAGTGGGACAGAGAAATACCAGTTTTTGCTGGAGCTCGGAGGGGAGGCCTTGGGCAGGATCTTCCAGGCTGATGTGGGCTTTGGCCTCCTGGGGGAGTTCCTGACAGTGCTGGCAGAGAACATCCATCCCAGAGACAGAGCTGCCGTCCTTCAGATCCTGCAGAGCCTGGCGGGCACCAAGCGCTTCGGGCTGAACGTGGCTCTCCTGAGCCAGGCAGAGAGGGAGAGCAGCCAGGGTTTGTTCAGGAAGCTGCAGAGCAGGGATTGTCAGGCTGCTGGCCAGCCCAGCAGCCCAGCCAGCTGTGAGGCAGGGCAGGAAGCCCATCCCATGGAGACCCACTTGGAAAGGGAAACTGAGGAGGAGAGGACAGTGGTGGAGCTGATGAAGTGCTACCAGGTCAGCTGAGGGAGCAGGAGCACCAGGATTGAGCAGAAAAAGGGTAAAAGAGGCTCAGATAAAACTCAAAGCTTGACTTTGGCATCACCCAGGGCACGAGGTCTGCACAAATAAAGTTTAGCTCCCAAGTTGTGGTGCTGTGATCTCTGAGCAGGGTGTCCTCACGGATGGGTATGGGAGAGTTTCTTGGATAAGTAGTAAACCAAAGGAAAGAAAACATCAGGTGGTATTTTGAAGGAGAAACCCAAACCCAGATAGTCTCTTTCCTCTTCCACCCCTGTCCACGGTCACTGAGGGGTTTTAGATGTAATCAATGACAATGACAATTAAGCTTCATTTTTTCCCCAAACCCAGTGCAGCAAATGGCAGAGTCACCCCAGCAAAGTGGAACCACCTACTCCCACCTGCCCTGGAGAAACCAGCAGGCACCTGATGGCAGGATCCAGGGTCATCCCCGAGGCCTGGCATGGGAGTATTGGACTCTGTGGCACCACTTGAGGAGACGTGTGTGTCCTTGCACTCTGCTGTGGTGCCATTCCTCCTGCCTTTGCACACCTGAGGACAGCTGAGGGCTGGAGACTTCAACAAAAGAAGATCCTGGAGCTACCCAAGATCAGGATGGAGGATTTTGGTGCCAGAACAGCCCCAGCACAACAGTCACAGCTCTGGTGGGAGCAGGCACGCTGCTGGAGTGGTGCCAAGGCTCAGGCTGAGGATGTCAAGGCTGGGAGCAGCCTGCTGCATCCCCCCCCACCTCTTGGGAAAGGCAAAATCCCTGGGGTTTGGTGGGAAGACTCGGGAGAAATGCAGTGGAGCAGAGATTGTGTGAATGGTGACGGAGAATGGGGCTGTGAGACCCCCGGGACCCTTTCCAGGTCAGACAGCTCATGGTGTGACCTGAGCTGCCAGGAGCTGAGCTGAGGGGCCAGGTGGGGTCTGTGGGGACTAAACATGAGCTTCATCATCATCATCTTCATCCTCACCCACCTGGGCATCCAGACAGGGTCCACAGGGAGCAAACATGGGCATCATCATGCTTGTCCATGTGGGCACTCAGTCAGGGTCTGGGGGAGGAAATATGGACACCCTGGACCATCCTCCTGTTGAAAATCCCCCATGTTCTGGCCATCAAGAGTCAAACACTGCCAAGCCTCTGCTCTCCCTCCCCTCAGGGCAGGAGTGGGACAGCAAGGACTGATGTGGGAAACTCCCTGTTGGCACAGCTCACCAGGGACAGGCAGGATTTGACAGTGTCAGGGTCTGCTCCAGGAGGGATCTCACACTGCCAGGATTTGTTCCTGACTCTGCCACTGGCTGGCAGTGACGGTTAAAGCTCAATAAAGTCCTTTTCAAAAGAAAACTTGGAGCTGGTGCAAGATGTTCTGGCCAAAGTCTGTAGAGTTCTTGATCTGCACCAGTGATTTATTACAGCTGTTTTTCTAAGAGGCTGCTAAAAACATCCATCAGACTATTTTAATCCAATTAATACTTGCTTTTCTCACCCTTGTTTGCCTTGTTCTCCATGTTGAGAACTATGTGTCTCAAACCCTTCAGTATTCCTTTTGAGCTCCTCAAAAGGAGGAGCAAACCCATACCTTTTAATTTTGGTGGGTTTTTGGTTGGTTTTTTTTGTTTGTTTGTTTGTGGTTTTTTTTTGGGGGGGGAGGGTTTGTTGTTGTTGTTTTCTGTGTTTTTTTTTTTAATTTGTGACGGAAAAAATGTTTTTCAAACTGATTTGGTGATTTTCTTCAGAAACAGCTGTTTTCAGGGTGTTTTTAACTCACCTGACTCAGCACAGTTGGGAATCAATGTTTGTGCCTGACAAAGTCATCTCAAACATTCCACAATGGTTGTGACATCTCTGCAGGGTTTTGGTGGACACTTAATCCTCAGCATGGAGCAGGATGTGTCCTCCAGGCTCATTTCCTTTTTCTGAGGATGTGGCTTGAGGATTTCAGCAAAAATCCCTCTGTCCAGGAGGGCACTGAGGGTCCCAGTGAGGCTCTGGCCCTTGAGCCATGAATGATGTGCAGGATCTCCAATCCACCCTCAGCCCAACAGCTGCAGCCAGCCCTGGGAGCTTCCCAGGAGCTGCAGCCTGGGGCTGTGAGGGGAAGGAGCTGGGTTTGAGGGTGAAGAGCCCCCAGCAGATCCCTGATTCCCATCCTGGGAAGGGGATCTCTCCCACCCCACTGCCAGCTGTGGGTGTTACCCCTGCACCCCACTCCCCTCTGTGCCATCTCTTGTGGGTGTTGGCCCCTGGGATGTATCCGTGCCCTGGGGTCGGCCCTGAGCACATCCCCCTGCACCATTCGGATCGGTTTGGGCTCCCAGAGGTCCCCACCACCCCAGATAATCCCAAAATCCCACGGCGCTGGCTGCAGAGAGGCGGATGCAGGCACAACCATGGAAGCTCAGTGTGTTCATTAGCTTTATTCTCATCCCGAGCTGCAGCAGTGTTAGTGAATTATTAATTCCGTAGCAAGGGAGGCTGCTCGTGGTGTCCCAGCCCTGCACCATCCCCCTGCAATCCTGCCCTGGGCACCACCCAGCTCTCCCATAACACCTCCTGCCCTGGGAACGGCAGTTGTGGGACTGGGTGTTGTGTTTCTGAGTCAGAGCAAAGCCGCTCAGCACCTGACCAAGGGGACAGAGGGGACGAGGGGATGGCACCCAAGGGCAGCTCTGTGCTCATCCCAAAGGCTGACAGGGCACGGGAGGTGCTGCTGGGTCACGGCTCCTATGTCAGGGGGCATCAGGCAGGTCCTGCTCGTGGTCAGTGGCTGCAGCAAAGGTGGGGACGGGGCTGTGGGTGAGCGCCGGGCTGGGCAATGGCCCTGGGGGCGTGTGCTGCTCTGGGGGAGGACAAGTGGGGGACAAGGCCCCATGCAGCCCAGGGACAAGGGATTTCTTCCAGTCCCATCCTGAATGCCCATGGAGAGGGTGGCTCAGGTTCTGTGTGGGGCACGGGTGGTGGCTGGGGCAGCCCCAGTCCCCAGAGCCCCTGGCTCCCAGTGTGACCCTCAAGTGACAAGAATCCCCTGTCACTCCTTGGTTGCAGGTGGCACCTTGTGCTGTGAGACCCTCACAGGTGCCCCCTCCTCCTCCTCTGCACCCCTCTCCTCTCCATTTTCACCTGCATGAGATTTCCCTGCCACGGGTCTGTGGGTGACCCCTCACCATGAGCTCCTCGGGTCTGTTTTTCCCTGCCAGTGTTGGTGGCACCTTGGTGGCAGCCACGCAGTGGGATCAGGACAGCCCCATGGCTCTGTACCAGGAGAAGCCCTTGAGGCCACTGTGTAACCCCACAACCCACCCCGGACACCCCAGCACCCTCAGGAACCCCTCCTGATGTCCGTTTTGTCACCCCTTGACACCATCCCAGGAGCATCCTGCTTCTCCACCCTCCCTCCTGCCCCTGCCTCTCCATCATCCTCTTCCTCCACCCCTTCCTCTCCATCCTCCCCTTCCTCCTTCCCCTGCCTCCCAGCTGAGCTCACCCAGCGCTTGGTGACAGGGAAATGTCCCTCTCCAGCCGGTGCCTCGCACCCTGCATCCCCCCCACCCGAGGATGCTCAGGCTCTGGGTGCCCTGGGGAGATCCAGGGAGGTCTCCCAGACCAGAGAGTGGATGCAGGGAGATGCCCTTGGCACCATCGTGTTGTCTGACGGTGCACGGAGATCGAAACAGGACAGACTTTCTCCCTAGAGACCCAGGATGAGGCAGGAAGGGCCCCCAAACGCCCGGCAGCTCGTGCTGAGGGAACGTGGCAGCATCCCGCGGGAGAGCCCGGCCCCGCCCGGATCCGCTGGACTCCCGCGGGTGCTGCCCGGTCCGAGCGGTGCTCTGCTGGCTGCCAGCCCCGAACGGGGCGCCCCCGGACCCCGGGAACGGGGCACGTGGGAGAGGCGAGGGGTGCACGGGAGGGAGATGCCCCCGCCGAGGCGCCACCGGCCCCTCCCGTGCCCCGTGCCCGGCCCGGGGCTCCCGCGCGGCGTCGGGCGGGACTGGGGAGCTGCGGCTGCTGCGGCTGCCCCGCGCTACGGCACCTCCTTGTGCTCCTGCTTGGACTCCTTCAGCACCTGCAGGTGGAGGCAGAGGGACCGTCAGCCCGGGATCGGGTTCTGCCACCGGCTGAGCCTGCCTGGGCTCTGAACCCCATTGGGGACAGGGACAGGGACAGGATGGTTTTCCCTATGAGCTGTCAGCGTCAGCTCCACCATGACCCAGAGCCAGACCATGCCATACCCTCAGGGATCACTGGCTCCCTGCCTTGGCTGCATGTGGGGCACACCCCACATGGGGGACACCATGTGGGGAGGTGGGGATGGAGCATAGATGATACAAATGAGGATTTCCCACCTCTCCATCTCGGGTCTCCACAGTTTTGACCACAATGCTCCTCTTCACGTGGGCTTCTGACACAGATTTGGTGTCCAGGCTGGTCTCTGGGGGACACGGGAGGGACAAGGCAGTGACACTCTGCCCAGGGTATGGCCCTTTCAGCCACACTCAAGAGGAGAAGCCCAAAGAAAATGGATTGGGCTGGAAACCCCTGAACCACGAGAGACAGCAGCCCTGGGGACAGCTTCAGGGACAGGGTGGGCCTTGGGGATGTGGGAAGCTGTGGGATCTGATGCATCCTGGGGACACAGTTGGGCTGCAGGGACAGTTGGAGACATTTCTGGCCTTGGAGATGCTGTCAACCATAGGGATATGGGTGGCTTTGGGATGTGATTTAGCCTGGGGACAGGGTTGTCCTTGGGAACTCAGTTGTCACTGAGGAACACAGTTGGCCTTAGGGATGTGGTTGTCATTGAGGACATGATGATGTGATCAGTGTTGGGGACATCATTGGCCTTGGGGACATGTTCAGCCTTGGGGATATGGCCATGGCACACCCTCCCTACCCTATGAGCACCCAGGAGTCCTGGTTCCCAGAGACTCAGAGAAAAACCTCCTGATCCCTCTGAACTGGGCAGGGATGGCCAAGGTGGCTTCTCCTGCCACAGAGCCCCCAGAAGCCACCCCTGTTTGTGCCACCACTTGTGCTCCCCCTTCCCACGTGTGGGGCAGAGCCTCACCTCGGATCTGCAGGTTGGAGAAGCTCTGCACAGGGATGGTGATCCTGTGGGGACAGCAGGAGCATTGAGAAGAACACGAGGTCCTGTTCCCCCCCGCTCCACCTGCCTGGGGCTGTGACAGCAGGGCCAGAGGATGATCCCCAACCCAACTGGACACCCCAGAGGGCCCACGAGGACTTGGGCTTGTTTAGGGGCATGGGGAGGGGCATGGTGAGGGGCAGGAGGGAGCTGTCACCTGCTCTCCTCGCCCTCCAGCAGCTTGCGGTACGTGGCGATCTCGATGTCGAGGGCCAGCTTGACGTTGAGCAGGTCCTGGTAGTCCTGCAGGTGCTGGGCCATCTCCTCCTTGAGGCTGCGGGCGTCCTCCTCCAGCCGCACCACCGTGTCCTGGTAGCCGGCCGTCTCCAGGGCATAGCGCTCCTCCAGCTCCCGCAGCTGCCTCTCCAGGGACTCATTCTGGGGGGCCACGGTGACACCCTCCATGGCCACCTTCTCCCAGGAGCTGGGGGCTCTCCCCAGTGCCCATCCATCTCCCACCCCTGGGGAACAGCCATTCCCCTGGCATTGGATGGTGGTCCTGCCAGGGAACCCCCTGATGGTGGCAGCTCCCTGAGGCCGTGTCCCTCCTCTTGCATCCCCACATTTGTCACCTACCGAGCCCCGCAGAGCCTCCAGGTCGCAGGTGAGGGCCTGGAGCTGGCGCCGGTACTCATTGGCCTCCTGCTTGGCCACCCTCAAGGCCTCGGCGTGCCGGGCGGCCGCGTCCGTCAGATCTGCGAACTGGGACAGGGGACATGTGCCGTGGGATGGGACCACAGGGCAGGGATGTGTTCTGGTGGCACAGTGTGGGAACACAACCCTGCTCTGCTCCACAGCAGGGACATGGTCCCAGGAAAACGTGGCAAAGAGAAACATCCCTGGCACAAAAGTGGGGACAGCAGAGATCCTGAACCCCACACACCACCAAGAGCCACCCAACCCCGAGTGATCAACCCCAGCCCCGAGATGGTGACACCCCGGGAGGGGACAGCCAGGCCATCCATCCGTGGGGCAACCAGCTCCCACTGCACCTTGGACTTGTACCACTCCTCAGTCTCCTGGACGTTGCTGGCGGCCATGGCCTCGTACTGGCTGCGGATGTCGCGCAGGGCGGCCGTCAGGTCCGGCTTGCTCGCGTCCACCTCGACGTGCACCCACTGCCGGGCCAGCTGCTCCTGCAGCTCCCGCAGCTCCTGTGGGGACAGGGGGGTCAGGGCAGCCCCCTGAGCCCCAGGACCCCAGCCCCAGAGCGGGGTTACCTCCTCGTGGACCTTGCGGAGGAAGGCGATCTCGTCCTGCAGGGTCCCCACGCGCCGCTCCAGGTCCAGGCGAGCCAAGGCAGCATTGTCCACGTCCTGTCACCGTGGGGGGACAGGAGGGACTGTCCCAGCTGGTCACCTGGGTCTCCTTTGTCCTGAGCTGCTTGGTCATGTCCATTCTCTCCTCTGGGCTCTCACCCAGCCCTGCCTCTCTGTGCCCATCACAGCATTTCCCAGTCCCTCACTGCCTGCTCCTGCCATTCCTGCCCATCCATGCTCCATATCTGTCCATCCCTGCCCTTCCTATTCATCCCTGCTCCATTCCTGTTCCCTACCTGCCCATTATAACACATCCCAGTCCCTCAGTTCTTGCTCCTGCCCATCCCTACTACCTCCCTGTCCATCCCTTCCTGTCTCTGCTGCATCCCTGTCCATCCCTACCCATCCCTGCCCATTCCCAAGGGAGGCCAAACTGGGATCTGGCCCCTGCTCTCACCTGCCTGTAGGCAGCCAGGTTGCTCTCAGCCTCCAGTCTCAGGGTCACCTCATCCTGCAGTCTGTGGGGGGCAGAGGCACAGTTACATGTCTGGCACTGTGGCTGGTCACTCTCAGCCTACAGACAGACCCCCCTGAGCCCACACAGCCCCACAGCAGCAGCACCCCCCCAACCCAGGTCAGCTTGTGTGCCCACCCCACACACCCCCACACCATCCCAGACAGTTCCCATATCCCATTACAATCCTGGTGCACACCAGTCCCTGGTCCCCAGGGTTACCCTGCTTCTGTCTCAGGGGCCACTCTGACCCCCGGGTAAACCCTGGACTCCATTCTCATCCCAGGGGTCACCCTGGTCCTTGTCACCGCCATGGTTCCCATCACCAGAAAGATCCTGATCACCATCCTGGTGCCCATCCTGGTCCCTGCTTCCCACTTTGGTTCCAGTGGCCACCCTGGCCCTGGTAGTCACCCTGACACCCATCCCAAGTGGGCCACCCTGGTCCCCAGGGCCACCCCAAGCCTTACTTCTGCTGGAGGCTGCCGAGGTCCTCGGCCAGGTTGTCCCTCTCCATCTCCAGCCGGGCCTTGGCGGTGGCCAAATGCTCCAGGCGGCGCCGCAGGTCCCGCAGCTCCTCCTGGTAGATGTCGGCCGTGCGCGAGGGCTCCTGGTCCCGCGCCTGGTTCAGCTCCACCACCAGCACCTTGTTCTGCTGCTCCAGCAGCCGCACCTTCTCGATGTAGCTGGCGAAGCGGTCGTTGAGCTCCATCATCTCCACCTTCTCGTTAGTGCGCGTCTCCCTGAACTCCGAGTTGAGCGCCGCGGCCAGCGAGAAGTCCATCTTGCCCGAGCCCAGGCGGGGACCAGGAGCCCTGAGCTGGGCGCTGCGGGGCACCCGGGGCCGGCCCGGGGGGCTGGCGGGGAGCAGCCGGTACGCGGGCAGGGAGGGGCCGAAGCGGCGGCCGTAGGAGGACAGGCGCTGGCTCTCCATGCCGGACGGGTGGGCGCGATGTGCGCGGCCGAGGGTTTTTATGGAGCCCGGGAGCTCCTGTCCTGCCGGCTGCCCGCCGCTGGCCCCGGGCCAGGAGCCAGCGGGCCGGCACGACGCCAGGCTGTGGCGCCCGGCGGGGTGGCTGTGCCCTGGCAGCCAGCCCGGGCACCGCGGCACAGCCCCTGCCCACCGCTGGCCCCCGCACCGGGCACTGCAGGCTTTGGGGAACGCGCCAGGGTGGGGACAGCGGTGGCCACGGGCACCCTCCCGCAGCGAGATGGGTGCGAGGCTGGGTGCGATGCCATGGGGCACTGGGGGGTGCTGCAAACGAAGACGGGCTGCTAGTTGGGTGGCTGGAGCCTCCCTAAGTCCTTCCCATCCCCATGGGTCTGTGGGAGGCCTGGCTGGTGGCCCTGGAGCCCCGGTCCCCGTCCCAAATCCGGGCAGGTGTTTATCCTACACAGCTGAGTATGGCCGTGTCACCGGCTTCACATGCACTGAGGCTGGGGGGCCTTTTGCCCCTGGTGGCACATGGCAGGGGGTGGTGGGGGCCAGGACTGGCTGCCAGGGGCTTTCCGCAGCGGCTGAAAGGGGCTTTGTGCGGAGCCAGAGCCGCGGCACAGCCGGGAGGGACCTTTGTGCCAGGGCACGGCACTGCCGGGAAACGCGGGGGGCTGGATCCAGCGGCGGGCACGGGGCCACCGCCAGCCCCGTCCCTCCCGGTGACAGCACAATGGCCACGAACTGGGGCATGGATGGGTCTTGGGCACCGCCCGGGGTGGGGATGGGGCTGTTCTGGGGACGTGGGGACATGAGCGACGCGTGGTGGCACCAGCACGAGTGCCCCGAAAGGCAGCCGGGGTGAAGCTGGGGGACAGGGGGGTCCCTGGGACTCTGCTGCAGGGACAGGGGACAAGGACGGGAGCAGGGACGGGGATTGGCCCCGCCGCTGGCAGTAGATGGCAGCCGATGGCCGGGAAAGGTTCTTGCCTGCCGTGGGACGGGGACACCCCGTGGACCTCGGCCACCATCACTGGGCCACCAACAGCGGCCAGTGGGGAGGGCTGTGGCAACGGCTCTGTCCCCGTGGGTGCAGTCTGGGGAGACCCAGAGCCACCAGGGACCATACCGGTGAAACTGGTGGGACTGGGGCAGCTCCCACATCCTCCTTTAACCCCCAGAATCTCCCTGCCTCCTGCCAGCCCCGTGTTTCCACAGCTGTGGTCACCAAGGGTTGTGCCCACAGAAATTCCAGGTTTGGGGCACCTACACCAGTGACTCTTGTGTCCCCAGACAACAGTGGCATCCCTGGAGACACGTGTGACAGCTCTGGTGACAGGAAACCTCCCTCCCTGGGGTGCACAGCAGGGTGGCGTGGGGACAGAGCGGGGGCTGGGGAGCTTTGGGGTCCTGCGTGGGCACCCGCTGCTCCCCGGGGATTGATCCTCTCCCGGCTCCCACGCAGCGGGATCAAAGCACGGGCACTGCCGGCAGCGGCGGGAGGCAGAGCTGGGCTCCCCCTCCTCCTCCTCCTCCTTCTCCTCTTCCCCGGCCCCCCCTTAATGAGAGAAACGAACTGCGAGCGGGCTGGGAGTTTTAATTGGAAGCTTCCAGGCTCAAGGAGACAGAGGTGAGATCAGCTGCTGCCGGGAAGGGAAGGAGCCGGGAGGAGCCGGTGACCCCGGCCCCGTGGGACAGCAGCACACCCCGAGCTGTCCCGATCCCGGCCCTGCTCCTGCCACACGTGGTCACCAGCGAGGGTGGCTGTGAGGACTCCCCCTCCTCCACCAGATGTGTCCGTGCCAGATGTGCCCTGGCACGGCAGGACTGGGATCACAGCAGTGGTGGGAACACTGGGCCCTGGGTTGGGTGCTCGGGGGTCTCTGTCCCAGGGTGGGGGTGTCACACGGGTGGCAGTGATGGGCTTGGAGCAGGGGGGAAATACAGAACAAAACCTTTTCCTCATCACTATACAGTGTCAGGTCCCAGGAGGGCAGGAGGCTCCCCCACCCCTCAGCTGCACTCTGGGACACTGAGGAGGGTGCCCAGACCTCCCCAGGCCCAGAAGAGGGTGCAGAGGCACCCACAGGACCCTGGGATGATGGACATGGGGGGAGCCACAATGGAGCCCAACCCCAGAGCAAGTGCCTTTTTCAGTCCAGCTCAGCTGGGAGCTGCTCCTGAACCCCAGCTCCCCACATGGGGAGTCCTGTGGGGGCCCAAAGGGGAGCTGTGAGAGGGGCTTTGGGAGCCAAAAGGGGGTGCAGAATAATTGGGGAAGCTGTGGTTTTAGGGGGTGTCAGGTCGTGTTGTAGGGGAGGCTGTGGGAGCCTGAAGGGGGTTCAGGCCCATGGGGGGTTCTAAGGGGGCAGTGGCCAGGGTTGGCACAGGGAGGGAGTGGAAGCAGAGCCCACAGGGAGTGTCTGAGGCCTCCCCCACCCTGGGGATTTCTCTCCCCCACTTCACCCTCCAGCTGAACCAACCCCACACCTCAAGGAGTGGATGAGGACCCAGACCATTGGAACTGGAGCCGTGTCCCTCAGCAGCTCCATGACCCCATCCCAAGCAGCTGTGGGAATGGGGAGACAAAACAGCAACCCCAAAACACACAGCCTGGAACTGTTCTGTGCCTGCACTGGTGCTGAGAGCAGCTGGGGGTCCTGGGGACACGGGGCTGTGGAGGTCCCAGTGCCTCCTGGCTCCTGGCTGCCACCACACGTGGCCTCGAGCTGCCACTGGCCCGCAGACCCCCCGGGTGCCTCGGCCCCACTGCTGGGGCTGCTCGGCCTCGGGGTGTCCCCTGCTGTGTCCAGCTGCTGATCCTGCCCTGCCCGTTCTCCCCCAGCCCACGTCACCAGAGCAGCTCCTGGCCATGTTGGCCAAGGGCAATAAAAACCGGGCACAGCGTCACACCAAGGCCAACACCACCTCCTCCCCCTCCCATGCCACCTTCCAGGTGAGGGCTGCTGCCTCTGGGATTGTTCCCATTGCTGCTGGAAACGGGGCTGGAAACCTGTGCCGGGGCCGACATGCCAGGGCTGTCCCCCTCAGCACTGAGCTGGGAATTTTGCTCCCCACGGGCTCTGTTCCTGAGCTCTCTGGTGTCTGGGTGCAAAGCTGCCAGTGGATTTCAAGTGCAGCCAGGCCCTTGGCCGAATTGGCAGGGCTGTCACGGCTGCCTGGGCAGACGGAGGCTCTGGCTGTCACTTCAGCCTGAGCCTGGTGCCTCGCCCCTTGCTGCTTGCAGGGGAGCAGCCCAGGTGTCTGGATGCTTTTCCAGCCAGCTCCCAGCTGGGCTCGTTGGTGGGTCCTGGATTCCTGCCTGCACAAATCCCTGAGCTGTGCTGGAAATGTGCCCTTCCCGCTGCCAGCTCTGCCTCCCAACAAGCAAACCACGGGCTGGTGAGGCTACAGGAGCAGCCCTCAGCTCCCAGCACCTCTGTCCCTGCAGGGGTTGCTCTTGGGGGGGGTGAGGGGATTACAGGGCAGTGGGGGAAGCATGTTGGGTTCTACTGGGAGATTTTTAGGGATTCAGAGGGGGAAGGCAGGGAGCAGTGCTGCCAGGTGAGTCTTGGTGGCTGTGTTCCCCCTGGCCTGCACCAGCCTTGGGCTTGGCACCCACAGCACTGGCTGGTGCCTCCCTGGGGACACTGTCAGGCTGTCTGGGGGCTGAGTTTGGTGTCAAAGTGCCCAGGGAGAGTCAGGCCTGGAGCTGCCTCTGTGTGTGAGCCCATCCCAGCCGGTGCTGGGGCTTTGGGTGCATTTGTTGCCCTTCTAGGACCCAACCAGCTGTACCCCACTCCATCCCTGAGTGCAGGGATGCAGATTGTTTTCCATAGCTCTGTCCCTTCCTGCCTCCCTCTCTGACTTTGCTTCTCATGTCATCACCAGGTGTTTGGCTCACCATCATCAACACAGTTCCAGTGCCAGAGCATCGCTGGGACCCACAGTGCCCTCCCAGGCAGCAGGATTTCTTTGGGGAATGCTGAAATCCTTAAGTCACATCCTCAAACAAACGAGATGAGCCTTCAGGGCACATCCTGCTCCCTGCTGAAACCCTACAGAGGTGCCACCACCTTTAGGGAACGTGTAAGATAATTCTGTCAGGCATAAATATTGACTCCCAATTCTGTGCTGCGTTGGGTGAGCTAAAAACACGTCAAAAGCAGAGAAGTTCTGAAGAAAATTGCCAGATTAATTTGAAGAAAAAAAAAATTTCCCTTCTAAAAGCCGAAACCAGATATTGAAAAAAATGTTGAAAGGGAAATATACAAAAACGGTCCTCACATTGGAAATTCCCTGTGTGAGGGTGATCCGAGGTGTCCCAGTGTCCTTTGGGGAAGCTGCTATAACTTGGGCGGTTTCCAGAGCAGCCAAGAGATGTAGCGGGACGTGTGGACGAGGAAGAAGACGCCGGTGATGACGGCGAAGCTGATGCCCACAGCCCTCATGACGAAGATTGACTCGGGGTCACTGGGGCTCCGCTGGCGCCGCGGCTGGAAGGTGACGCTGAGCTGGAAGCCGGCCACCAGCTCGCCCTCCCGCCAGCAGAAGTAGGTGGCTTTGTCCCTCCTGCGCACTCGCTGCAGGTGCAGGTGGTTCCCGTGGTCGATGAAGAGCCCCATGTGCTTCCTGACCCCCACGAGGTAGTAGGAGCGGTAGAGGCGGACGGAGCCCTTGTCCCAGGCCACGGCGTGCTCGGGCCGCGCCCCCGGGCACGTGATGACCAGGTCAGTTTTGGGGGGCTGGCTGTGGTACTGGATGGGGACACGGGGCAGATGGGGCTTCTCGCCCAGCTTGTAAACGATGTTGGAGATGGACTGCACGCCCTCCTCGGGGACTTCCTTCTTTGGGCAAGGGGCCAGGCAGCTCCGGACGGCCACCTCGGGGCTCCGCAGGTCGATGAGGCGGGGGAAGTGTGCGGGCACAGCCCTGGAGCCGCAGGAGCTGACGTTGGGCAGGGCTGTGCGGTACCGGGGCCTCAGCTGGGCGCTCTGCACGTAGCAGAGCCCGATCCGCCGCTGCTCGCCCCGCACCCCGCAGCGGTCACAGCTGGTCCAGTCCCAGAAGGTGGTGAAGAGGGTGAATTCCTTGTCTGTGTAATCCTCTTGGACGTGCTCGCCGTTGTCCAGAAAAGCCACTGTGATCTCCCTGGTGGGCTGCACGTCCACGTCGTAGCCGTAGAAGAAGAGCCCATCCTTGGTGCCACACAGGTAATGCCCCGAGTCCCTCACCTGGGCTCGGAACACGATCAGACTGAACATGCGGATGCTGAAGCGCTTCAGGAGGTCGCTGCCCGCGCGGATGTGGCTCGAGTCCACGACCACGGTGCCGTTGAAGTCTGTCAGCACCGTGGTTTCGTGGCTGTGCAGGTCCTTCTGGAAGTACCAGACAACAGAGGAGACCTCCTCGGGCTTGCACCTGCAGGGCAGCTCAAAGGTCATGTCCGCCAAGTACGCGACGTTCTCGAATATGAGGAAGGCAGGACACGCCGTCTTCTTGAACACATCCCCTTTCTTCTCAATGGCAAAGGCCCCGAGAACATCCACCAGGGAGAGGAGTATGGTGGCTCCCAGCAGCCTCGTCCCCATCGCTCCAGGTGCTCTCTGGCCCAGCAGAACTCACACAGCCCAGCCAGGGATCTGCTGGGAGCATTCTGCCCTGGAACAGCCCAGCCTCTGGAACCCGCCCGTCCCCAGCAGCTCTGGAGTGTTGTCACCCTGGCAACAATGGAGCTGTGCTGGGACAAGTGGAATCCCCAGCATCTCATCGTGGTTTGAGTTGGGTGGGAACTTAGAGAGGATCTCTAGTGAAGATCAACATCTTCATGGCTGGTGCCATTGAGAAGGTTTGGCTTTTGGGGCAGTGGGTTGTGCTTTGATGACTGGGGCCTGTTAGAGAGGGCAAGAGAAACTTCAGCCGTGGGCTGCCCAATCTGATGAGAGGGGCTTTAAATGGAAAGGCCTGGGGGGTGGTTCCAAAGTGGAAATGCTTTTGCCATTGCCTCCTCCTGGGGAGATCAGGCCCGCCCGTGGAGCCTGATGTTCCTTGGCTCAAGATGAGAATCACAGGGCAAACCCATCAGTGCTGTGTGGCTGTGGTGAAACCTCTCACACCCCACACAGTTTCCTGAACCTCCCTCTGAAGTGCCTAGACACAAACAGTCACAGCATGGGGAGCAAACAAGAGCTAGAAATGTGAATGTGCAGTAGCAGGGCCATGATCTCAGTGCAATGACAGAGACACAGTGGGACAGGTCACCTGAGTGTTGTCATGGATGGCCATGGCCATGTGCCCCCCCACAACCCTCACCTGCACTCTGGGACACTCAGCAGAGGGCCCAGGCCCCCGACAGCAAAGGGTACAGAGGCACCCACAGGCCCTGGATGATGGAGAAGGGAGATGGAACCGAACCCCAGAGCAAGAGCCTTTTCCAGGCTCCCCACAGGAGGAGGAGACAGGAGAGAACAGACCTGGATTTGGAACAGAACAATTTATTTAAAACACAATAACTTCTTTCCTAAACCCACTCATAACCTGCAAAATCACAAACAGGACTGAGCCAGAGGGGGCACAAACGGGACAGGAGGAACAGCTGGAACCACGGCCAGCTGGGCACTGGGGGACAGGAGGACATTGAGGGACAGGAGGGCACTGGGGGCAGGAGGGCACTGGGGGCAGGAGGAGATGCTCGCGGGGCTGCAGGAAGAACGGGGGAGGGAGGAACTGGACGCGTTTGGAGTTTGAACGCTGTGAGAGGTGCCGGGGGGTGGATGGGGGTGGGCTGCCCCGAGCTCTGGCTGCTGCTCAGCGCCTGGGGGAAGCAGCTCTGGAGCCGGCCCGGGCAGGGGGCTGGGGGTCCGTGCAGCCGCTGCTGCCGGGGTGCCAGGGCTTTGGGTGCCCGCCGGCGGGGAGGGCTGGGGGGTGACACACCGGGGTCCCGGGGACACAGCGGGGCTCTGCGCGGGGCTCTGCGCTGCCCGGGGAGTCTCTGCTGCCTTCCCACGGCTCCACCGGCGCTTCATCCGTGTTCGGGAGCTGCGGGAATTTTCTGATTGGGAATCGCTGCTCGACTCGAGCATCCTCTTAACCAGCCCGGGAGACAACGGTCTGGGAGTGGAGCACGGAGAGAGCTCCCGAGAGCATTCCGGGTCGGGGCTGGGCACAGGGGGATCTGGCGTGGTGACTGGCGCCTCGGCTGAAAGAGCAGAGAAGACACAAAGCCACCTCCCTGTCTGCAGCTCGGGAGCGTACCCAACCCCCGGACCACCTCCTGTGCCCCCAGCTTAGCGCAGACCTGCCCTCCCAGCCCCGCAGCAGCTCTTTGCCAGCGGCGGCTCCACCAAAGCGCATCCAGCCCCGAGAAGAGCCGGCACAGGCGCCGGGCTGGTCCCACAGCCAGTGGCCCGGGGCAACGCCTGCGCTGTGCCCGGCAAATGGGTCTGCAGAACCACAGCTCCGCTCCCAGGATCGCGCCGTGGCACGGAGGATGAGGAGGAAGAGCTCAGCCCTGCTCAGAGCCGGCTGCCGGCTGAGAGGCTCCATCCCGGCTGGCTCGGGCAAGGGAACCAGGGAGGAGTAACGGAGACGGGAGAAACGCGGCTCAGAACCGCTGCTTTGGGCTCCTGCGGCAGGGAGATCCCTCCCGTGGGAGCTGCCCCGCACACACGAGCTGAGCTCCCCCGCAGCCCAGGGCTGCTCCCGGCTCCTGCCCGAGGTGCTGCCGGGCTCGGATCGCTCTGCACAGCGAGGCCGGAGCCACGCCGGGCACGACCCTCTTGGTGACACCTGGGGACACGCCCGTCCCTCTGCCCCGTGCCCACCGCGGTCGGGAGCTGTGTCCCACCTCAGGCTCCTCCAGCGCACATCGAGACACAGAGGAGGAGCCAATCCCCATTGTCCCCATCCCAAATCCTCACCAGCACAGCTCAGCTGCATTCCCGGGGCTGGGGCAGCCTCGCTGGGCTCTGTGGGGCTACAGGGAGGTGCAGCTTCCTCCAGCCCTATGGACTCCTCCAGCCCTATGGCCTCCTCCAGTGCCAGGACCTCCAATTCCTTTGTCTTCACAGTCATTTCACCAGGGCAGAGGCTGTGAGTAGAGTTTGGGGGTAAGAGAGTCAAACTTGGAAAAAGGGACATTCCCAAGCTGTAAATCCCTTCCTGGAGAGCCTCAGCTGCCAGGTGTGTGTGCACCTGTGGGTGACAAGGGACCCAGGGACAGGCCAGCACAGCCCTGGTCCCACATCCATCCTGACCACGGGCAGCCCGGTCTGCCCAGGCCGAGAAGAGGCAGCGGGACACGGGCAGGACACGAGGACATTCACTTCTGTTCCTGCTGCCCAGACGGGTCCTGCAGAAGAGGACTTGGTGTCCTGGCCTGGAACTGCAGGTCGTGCAGGGAGGCTGCTCTGGGGCTGCAGGGAGACACCCCGGTGCACTGCAGCTGCGGGGACTGGGATGAGGCAGTGGTTAAAACACAGTGGGGCGCACGGACCCATCTTTAGGGCTGCAGCAGGGCAGCTCCTCAGCCTCCTCCAGGCTCCAGGGCCCCCGGGTGGCTGCAGGGGACACGATCTGTGCTCAGAGACCTGCTGCCGTGGGCAAAAGCCCTGCGGGGTCTGAGCTGAGCAGCTTTAACAGCAGAGCAGGCACACGCGGCTGAAGCTTCATCGGCAACTCCTGCCCGCAGCGGCACCCCCGGGCTGGGAGATTCCCACCAATGCACCCCACCACTCACCCTCCTGCCCCCAGCCAGCAGCTCCCGAGCCCCGGCAGGACCCGCCCGGTGCTCACCGGCAGCAGGACTGGCCCGGCTGGCGAACCGGAGCGTGCTGCAGGTGTCGGGGCCGGCGGGCGCCGCGGGGCTCACGGCCGCGATCGTGGTGCTGCGGCAGCTGCCGCCCGGCGAGTCCTTCAGCGTCAGTTTGTGTCCCGGAACGGCGCGTGGCCCTGCCCGCCCTGTCCCGAGAGGCTCCGCTCGGCTCCGGGCCCGGGGACACCCTCCCGGACCCGCCCCGGGAGCCGCCTCACCTTGGCCCTGGCCAGCGCTCGGACGACGCTTCCGAAGGCCGGCAGCGAGCGGCTGATGCTGGTGCCCTCCCACAGCCCCTCTCCCCGGCCCGGGGTGTCCCAGGCTCGCTCCGAGCCCGTCAGGTCGATGAAGCTCAGCTTGGCCACCCGCAGGTCCCCAGAGAGGCCACCAGTGGGATCCCAGTGCTTCACCTGGATCTGCGAGGACAGAGGAGGCTGAGACTGCGGCTCCACACGGGTGCTCTGGGGGACAGAGCTCTGTGTTTTCAGGGGAAGAGCCAGTGAATCCTGTGGAGAGGTGAGGCAGGAGGAGGGGAGGAACCTGACACGTTGAGAGGATGAGCCGAACACCTGGTGATGACACAAGGAGCAGAGCCAAGGAAGGGATCTGGCAGGAAGGGACAGCTATGGGAACAATCAGCATCTCCCACGCTCGATGGTAGAGAGGGGTATGACTGGTCAGGTCCTCAGAGGGACTGCAAAAGCATCCAGACACCTGGGCTGCTCCCCTGCAAGCAGCAAGGGGCGAGGCACCAAGCTCAGGCTGAAGTGACAGCCAGAGCCTCCGTCTGCCCAGGCAGCCGTGACAGCCCTGCCAATTCGGCCAAGGGCCTGGCTGCACTTGAAATCCACTGGCAGCTTTGCACCCAGACACCAGAGAGCTCAGGAACAGAGCCTGTGGGGAGCAAAATTCCCAGCTCAGTGCTGAGGGGGACAGCCCTGGCATGTCGGTCCTGGCACAGGTTTCCAGCCCCGTTTCCAGCAGCAATGGGAACAATCCCAGAGGCAGCAGCCCTCACCTGGAAGGTGGCATGGGAGGGGGAGGAGGTGGTGTTGGCCTTGGTGTGACGCTGTGCCCGGTTTTTATTGCCCTTGGCCAACATGGCCAGGAGCTGCTCTGGTGACGTGGGCTGGGGGAGAACGGGCAGGGCAGGATCAGCAGCTGGACACAGCAGGGGACACCCCGAGGCCGAGCAGCCCCAGCAGTGGGGCCGAGGCACCCGGGGGGTCTGCGGGCCAGTGGCAGCTCGAGGCCACGTGTGGTGGCAGCCAGGAGCCAGGAGGCACTGGGACCTCCATGCCCCCGTGTCCCCAGGACCCCCAGCCGCTCCCAGCACCAGTGCAGGTGAGTCTGTCCCAGCCCTTGTGCCCTTCTTGTGTCCAAACCTGGTGGAAGGAGAGGCCTTGTGCCACAGCTCCTTTCCCCAGCTGCTCCCAGACATTCAGCAGGCTCCAGCAGGTCATAGACATGCTCTTTGTACACCTGGAGCAGGAAATCGAGGTCAGGCTGAGGTTTGATTGTCTGGGAGAGAGCTGGGAGAAGAGCTGGGTACCCCTGCAGGATCTGGCACAGCCGGGGGAACCCCCTGAGCCCACGTCTGGAACCTCATTCCACTGGGAGCAGTTGATGGGGTTCAGAAGGCAGGGACAGCTCCCAGAGCTTTGCTGGGCAGTTCCCCCAGCCCTGCTCCTCTCCGGCCCTTCCAGGCAGGAAGCCCTCACTGCTCTGTGGAGCACGGCAAGGGAGAGAAAAGCCCCCTGCTCCAGCTGGCAGAAACCAGCAGCACCAGTTCACTCCACCAGGTGTGATCCTGCTCCCAGTCACGCTGCCCTGTGAACCCCAGGCACAGCAGAGGACACTGTGGGTACCCCGAGTGTGGCGCTACAAGCTCTGGATCAACCCCAAATCTCTTCCCTGAGGATCCTGAGGCAGGAGAAGACACTCTGGGCCACAGCAGATCTGCTGGTAGGAGACAAGGACCTCACAGCTCTTGTCCTTCATGGCCTCAAGCCTCTTGTACAGCTCCACCGTGGCCAGGTGCACAATGCCAGGACTGGCCTTGGAGCCCAGAATGGTGTTTGCCCAACTCCTGAAGGACCGTAGACAAACACTGGAAGGGAAGGGGTGGGTGATGAAATGATCTGTCATTACTCACCTGGTGCAGCAGAAGGTTGGATCCTGGCTGGAAAGGAGAGCAGAGCAGAGCAGAGCAGAGCAGCTTCCCACACAGACAAGACATGAGGTAAAACTCACAACCTTCCCCACTGCTCTTCAGGGCATTTTTTTCCTCTGGTTTCAGCCTCTCTAATGCAGCAGGGACAGAAGGGGTCTCCAGATGAGCACTGCTCCCATGCTCAGGTCACCTCTGACCCTCTCTCCGCGAGGCATTTCTGCTTCCTCTCTTTTACCCCCATCTTCCAGCACCTGCTTTGAATCCTCCACATCAGGGTGGGACACACTGATCTGGAGCCTCAGCCCTCCTCCCGAGGGCAGCACTCAGTGCTGGGGCCTGGGGACAGGGGCAGCCCTTCAGTGGCTCTCAGGAACCACTGGAACAGCATCCCCTGGTCCGAGCACCTGGTGCAGGGTGAGCCTGGAGAGTGCTGGGCTTCTCCTGGGATTGTGCCCATGACATCCAATGGCTGCCAACAGCTGGGAATGGCTCGGGGGCTGCAGCAGCAGCAGCAGCGAGGGGCTGTGGGAGCTGCCCAGGACCTGTCAGACCCGGCTCTACAGAGCCATTCAGCCTGGGAAGGGATGGCAAAGACAAGGGGCTCTTCCCCCCATGCATCCACCACATTTCTTCCCGTCCTTCTGACCCAGGACAGACAAGAGCAAGTGATTCTTGTTCCTCAAAACGCCTGGAGAGCTCCTGCCCACCCTCACCTCTATCCCAACACCCATATCCTTCCTCTCCACCCCATCTCCCAGAGTGCCGAGCCCTGCTGGAACCAACAAGCTTCAGGCTGGTGGTTTGGTGTTGCTGTTGTGTCACTCCATTCCCAAAGATGCATGGGGACTTCCAAACTGAATTCAGGGCTCTGCCGAGCCCACCCAGCCTGGGAGCGGATGGGGCAGGAGCTCCTGCAAGGATCAGAGGTGTGCGCCAGGATTAGCGGAGCAGCTGTAGCCAGCGAGGAGGGTGTCCAGCAGAGGGAGCGTGCTGTGCTGGAACACCTCCTCCTGCGTGGCCCCCTCGTCAAAAACGTGGTCGAACACAAATTTGAGGTTCTTGCAGCGGCGGCCGGTGCTGCCGGTGCCGCCGGGCTCCTCGGGGCTGAGCAGCACCACGTGCTGGTTCAGGACGTGCAGGACGGGGGGTGCAACTCGCTCCCGGGGGCTGGGGGGCCTCACACGCACACCACGGCCATGGAGCCGTTTGGTGCTGCCAGTGCTCGCTGTTCGCTCAGGTGCAGCTTTTCCTCCCCGCCAAGTCCTTCTCTGCAGGGCAGCTCTCAGCTCTTCTCCCACTCTGTGCTGGTGCCTGGGACTGTCCCTGCGCAGGTGCAGCCCTTTGCCCTCGGCTTTATTGAACTTCATCGTGTTCTCTTGGTCCCACTTGTTAAGCTTGTCCAGGTCCCCCTGGATGTCACCAGCATGCAGCTTCGTGTCACCTTTGTGAACATGCTGGGCTTGAGCCACTGTCCATGTCAGTGAGGAAGGGATGGCAGAGCCCTGGTGCCACCAAGAGCCCTCAGGGACACCCTGGTCACCGGCCTCCCCCAGGACATGGGGCCACCACCCACAACCCTCTGGCTGCATCCAGCCAGCCTGTTCCTCACCCACCCAGCAGCCCACCTGTCACACCCGTGTCCCTCCAGTTCAGGGATGGGGATGTCCTGTGGGACCGTGTCTGGTGTGCTGGATTTTTAAAGGGCATGAAGGAAGCTCCAGCCTTGGGTGCAGCTGTGGATTAGGGTGTCTGGGGATGTTGCTCTGTTGCAGTTTGGGGGATCTCACGAGGATCCCTCGTGCTCAGGACCACATTCAGTGCAGAGAGCTTGGGGGGCAGCTGCCCTGGGAGCTCTGTGGGGAAAATGGCCAGAGCCCCTGAGAGGTGGCCAGGACCTGGCACTGACCCAAAGGGCCAAGGCAGCACCGGGCAGGTAACTGGACACTTGGACACGGCAGGAGATGATGGCTCAGCAGGAAGACCCCACTGCCAGGTGCACGGACTGGGAGGGGATGGAAGCCTGGGAGGTTCTTTGTTGGGTCCCTCCCCAGAGGCTCCATCTCAAGCTGTTGAGCTGCTGCACCACGATAAAATTCCCTAAAGGGATCAGAGCCTGGGGCTGCACTCTGGGAGCACTGGGACTGAGCTGGAGAGGAAACCAGGAGTAGCTGTGGGATGGGCTGTGGGGGAGCCAACAGGGCCCCTCAGGGCACTGCTGATGGCCTTGGCCCCACCAGTGCCAGTCTGGGGTGGGAGTGCAGCTGCCAGGGCAGCTCCAGATGGATGACAGGGAAGTTTCCTGAACAGTTTCTGACCCAGATGGGAGCTCAGGTCACCTTCCTTCTCCAAACACCCAACTGCCAGCACCAAGTGACTGACCCAGTATGTCTATAGGTAGGGAATGATCAACCTTTTTTTTTTGTGATTTTATATTAATAATCCTTTCTGGCCTATGGCAACTCTGCTGACCTTAATTTTGTTCTGTTTAGTACCTGCAATAATACTGTGTGTCAGGGCAGTGTTAAATCCCTTGAAACTTTTCTCTTTGAGTATACTAGCAGGAATGCCCCATCAAAATCAGGGGAGGAATTCCTGTTGAGGAATCTCTGGAGCTGCTGCTGTGAAGGGGCTTCAGTCCCAGCAGTGCCAGTCTGGAGGGGTAGGAATGGGACTGTCAGGGGGGCACTGGGGTGAATGGCCAGAAAGTTTCCTGAACAATTGCTGACCCATATGGGACCCCAGCCCACCTTCCTTCTCCAAACATCTAACTGCTGATGCTGGATGGGTTCACCTGCGATCCCTGCAGCAGGGAGGAAACAAAGGGAGAGGGCTAAAATTTCCTGAGCAGGTTCCACATCAGCTCTAAAAGGAGGTTTGAACGCTCCATTATGCAGCATTCCGGTGCAGTTACTGCAGTGGATCGAGTAGGGGCCGGGCTGTGCCCGCACCTGCTGCGGGTCCGGGCAGCAGGGTCTGAGCCGGGCTCGGCGGGGACAGAGCGAGCCCAGAGTTCTTTAGGCATTTTAAAGGGTGCAGTGGGAAACTGTTTACAGTCCTGGGCTGTATCTTGTGCTGGACACTGTGTTTAGTGCGCGGTGATTCCTTTTTGAGGCACTTCCATGGCAGGATCTCCCGTGCAGCTCCCAGGCTGCACAAGCCCCCGTGGAAGGAGCTGTTCCCTCGGGAATGCTGGTGGTGCTCACGGAACCTCCTCGGGAAAGGGATCCAGGGCGATCCGCAGGAAGAGGCGCCTCGGCTCCAAACCGCTCCTGTAACTATTCACGCCATAGTGGTAACACTGTCCCCTTTGTGCCCGCTCAGCCCTCACGACCTGACTCCCTCTTAAGCCACGGCCTCCTCACTGTGCCTGCACTTCCCAAGGGGCCCCGGCCCCGGACCCGGCCCCGGCCCCGGCCCCGGCCCCGGCCCCGGCCCCGGCCCCGGCCCCGCTCACTCCACTCCGGGCGGGTTCCCGTCCCTGCGCCGCCTTTAAATTGCCCGCGAGGCCCCGCCCTGCTCCCTGATTGGCCCCGCATCGCCTTCCGGCTCCCATTGGCTGCGTCCCGCGCGGTGCCTCATGGGGGCTGTAGTCCTTAGCCCCGCGCGATGCGCCACGGGAGCTGCGGTCTCGCCGCCGGCTGCGCCCCCTGCCGGCGGCTCCCGGGGCAGCAGCAATAGCTCAGAGCCCCGGCCAGCGGCGGGGCTTGGGAGGTCCCGGGGGTCCCGAGGAGGCTTGGAAGGGTCTGGAGGGCTCCGGAGGGTCCGGGAGAGTCCCCGGGCGGGGCTTCGGCCGCACCGTTCTTGGGGACCTTCCGCCTTGGGCTGCGATCCAGCCCGGCCCCGCCGCCGCCTCCAGCTGGAATCGGTGCTGAGGAACAGCGCTGGGACCCGCCGAGGCTTGGGACACACACACAGAGCTGGGAGAGGGAGCACACCTGGAACACACACACACCTGGAACACACACACACCCCCTCACCTGGAACTAACACACACACCTGGAACTAATACACCTGGAATACACACACATACCTGGAACACACACAAACCCGTGACACAGACACATACACACACCTGAGGGACACACACCCCTGGGACACAGACACATACAGCCAGGAGGACACCCAGCCCCATCCTATCCCCAAGGCTACTCCATGTCCCCAGGGTTCCCATCCTCTGATCCCACCACAGCCACCCCGCAGGCGGCTGCTGGCCCCGGGCAGCCGCTGTCACCTCTAATTGGACCACGTCCTGCCCGTGCCGAGGCAGCGGTGACGGGCGCGTGTGCCCGAGGGTCCCAGTGGCTCTGTGTGGCCTGACCGTGTCCCTCCCCTCACAGTGGCAATGCTGTGTCACTCAGGACACATCCCCTCATGGGGCCACCTGTGCTCTGGGGACAGGGCCATGGGCCATGGTAATGGTGGCACCCCAAGTGGCCCCACTGAGAGTGGTGGGGGGACAAGGAGCCTCTCGTGGCCGGGCTGATTTGATAAACCAAGCGGGGTCGGGGTGGGGGGTGGTGGTGTCAGGAAGATCCCGTCCCCAGGGTGGGGGACATTGGGGACACACACAGCAGACAGGGAGAGATCACAGCTCTGCTTTACCATGTTGTCACCCCGGCGCGGGGCGGGGAGGGCAGGACGGCGGCTCCCCCCGCCCCAGCACAGCCCCCCAGCCCGGGGCCGTGCGGACACTGCGCGTCTTTACAGCCGGACCGCCCCGAGCCCCCCGGCACGGCCCCGGGGCGGGCAGAGAGCAGGGGCGGGACAAGGGGGCACAGCCGGGGATGGGAGTGCCGTGGGGCAGCGCGGGGGGCACCCCCAGCCTCTTGCCACCCCCAACCCTCTGCAGCCCCAAGCCCTCAGTTGGCAGCCTTGGTGTGAACTCACGGGAGAAGGGGGTTCTGGGCACGGAAGGCAGCCGGGAGCGCGGGGAGTGGGGGATCCGTGGGCCGGACCGCGGCGGGGGTGCCGTGGGGCTGGGCAGGAGCGGGGGGAGCTGGGTGGCAGCAGGGAACCAAACCACGGCACAGGGATGCCGTGGGGCTGGGGGGTCACTGCGGGGGATGCCGGGGGCGGTGCCGCGGCTCCGGGCTCAGTCCGAGTAGATGATGAAGCCGGAGAAGGTGCTGTACTTGTTGTTGTTGCCGCCGTGGGCTTTGCCCCCGTCCAGCTTGATGAAGACCTCGTCCCCCGCGTCCAGGTGCAGGATGACGCTGTTGCTGGCGTAGTCGTAGTTCTGGTCGGCGTCCTGCGCGATGGCGCTGGCCCGGACCTGCCCAGGGGACACCGCGGGAGCGGCTCAGGGCGCGCCTCTGCCCGCGGATCCCACGGGACACGCCGGCTCCCGCCTCACACACATCAGATCCACCCGTCCGGTGCAGCGTGGGGTGCCCTGGATCCCCCACCGTGGGTGAGCGGGGCCCGGGGGGAGTCGGCTCCTTCGAGCACCGCCCAGAGCCTCTCCCTGCCCCGGCGGGCACAGACACGGGACCACGGCTCTGGGTTTGGGTGGGGGACCATGGCACAGACCCGTGGCTGCCGGTCTGGCAGATGCAGGACTACAGCCCAGACACAGGAGCCCATTCTGATACAGGACCAGAGCTCTGACACGGAACCCCAAATCCAGGTTTGGATACAGGACCGTGGGTCAGATATGGGGCCACGGCTCCAATAAGGGACCACAGCTCCACCGTCAGACATGGCACTACGGCTCTCACACGGGACCCGACTCCGGATTTGGGTGCAGGACCCCAGCTCAGACACAGGACCCCAGCTCCCAGCCCAGCCCCAAACCAAACCACTGAACCCAGCGCATCCCGCAGCGCTTCCCAGGAGCTGCACAGGGACCGTGAGCACGTTCAGCGAGGGCTGAACTCAAATCCCCCGTCACACGGACCCGCACCCACTGCGGGAAGGGATGCTCCCCCCATAAAGGTTTCCTGGGTGCCGGCAGAGCCAGAGGAGCCGTCACCGCCTGGAGAAGCGGTTCCGTGGCTGGAGCCCGCTGCCGCTGCAGAATTCTTTGGGTAATCAAATCTCCGCCGGCGCCTCGCGGGGAGATCGCGGCGCTGGGTGACAGTGACAAGGCGGCTGGTGAAATCCCAAGTGAAATGCAGAAGCGCTGAGCCGGGAAGAGGTGCCGCTAATTACAACCGACGAGAATCGGCTCTTAATTGGCTCGCGCGGGGCGGGCAGGCACCGGCGAGCGGCTGCGGTGTCCCGGAGCGGTGGGAGAAGGACGGCTGTCCCCGTGCAGTCCTGTCCTTTGCCCCCAGGACAGGAGTCCCAGGGGAGCGCTCCTCCCCAGCTGCACGTCCCCGAGCCCACCGGCAGCCTGCGATGCTGGGGTCAGATGCTGTTAACTCTGGAAGCTACTGACGGCCAGGCTGGTGATCCCAGAGGACTTGCTCGCGCCCACGCAGCCGTGTCCCTCATGCCACCAGCAACACTCACCCTCCTAAAAGTCACCCTGTGTCTACCCTTCCACCGCGAGGGTCCCCATTCCCGGTGGGGGACCCTGAATCCCAGTCAGTCACAGCGCCCCAATCTCCAGGGGACGCTGCCTCTCCTGCGGTTTTGCTGAGGAAGAGGAGTGAGGGAAGAAGCCGTGAGGAAGGAGAGCCAGGAAAAGCCATTTGGCGCCGGGCTCCCACCATCGTCCCCCCCGCCACAGCTGGAGCTGCCCGGTGCCATCCGTCTTCCCTCGTTAGGGAGCCGCCTCGTCACCGCGCGCCCGCCAGCCCTCGCTAACCAGGGAAGATAAATGGCAGCGCTGGGCCCGGGCTGAGCCGCTCCCGGCACCGCAGTGGCACAGGAGGGGAGCTGCCACCACGGCCCCCCGCCATGGCCTCACTCCCTTGTCCTGTTCTATGCCTCAGTTTCCCCCCGGCACAGCCGGGAGGTGGGAGCCATGGGGGTGGCATGGCCCCAGCCTGGAGTCTGCTTCAGCCGCTGTCCCTGACCCCAGTGACAATGCTGGAGGTGTCCCCGGTGCTGGGGACACTCTGGAGTGGTCCCCAAGGTGGCTGCACCCAAGAGCTTTCAGGAGGACAGGGGGACAGTGCGGTGCTGCCATGTGCGGTGACACTCAGGGCCTCGGGGACACCACGTGCCCCAGGTACCACCATGGCCCAGCACCCCCGAGGCGTGGCAGCAGCTGCCTCTCGAGACCCCCAAATGCAGTGGCAGGAGCTCCTCGGGACCCTCGGGCACAGCTCTGGGTGCCCCCCCAGCACCCCTGAGCGCAGCCGTGGGTGCCCCCCAGGGCCCTTGGGTGCAGCAGCAGATGCCCCCCCCCCCCCAGACAGGGCAGTGGGTGCCCCCGGGACCCGCCAGCAGGTCCTTGTGTACCCTTGGGGACTGTCCCCAACAGTCCCCGGAGTCTGTGACCCTCCCTGAGCTGTGGATGGCCCTCCTACAGCATGGGGACCCCAAAACCACCCGATACCAGCCCTGTCTGTCTGTCCGTCCGTCCATCAATCAATCAATCAATCCATCCCTCCCTCCGTCCACCTTCCCCCTCCCGCTGCCCTCGCTTCCACTACGGGCTAATACAAATAATAATTAATGCTAATTAACCACCAGCAGCAGCTCCCCTGGCTCTCATTAACTCCAGCCCCGACCCAACGGTGATGAGTGGCCCCCAAAGGAGAAGCACCCAGGGGATTTTTGGGGGGTCAGAGGGGCCCCCCAAGTTCTGACTCGCTCTGAAGATGCCAGGATCGACCTTCATCCGCTGGGAACCCCACACCATGCCAAGGACGGGGGATTTTTGGCAGCAACCCCCTAAATAACCCCATTTTTAATTATTTGGGGCATTGGGGGGGGATCTTCTTTATAGATATCGATGCGGCGATGCCTTGTTAGTAATTAACAAGCAGTTAATTAAGTTGCATCACCCGCCTGAGTGCGGCTCCTCCTGACAAGGGGCTCCAGAGCTTCTGGAAATTCATCCAGGAATGTTGATGCCCCGCAGAGCTGGGGGGAGTAGGATGGTTTGGGGTGGTCCCCAAAAATATTTTGGGGGAGGCAAAATGGTTGAGGTGAGTTTTTGGGGTGCTCAGTCCGGAGTTACACGGATGCTGCTTGGGAGAAAGAGCCAGAAGTGCCAAGCGACGCTGGAACCCCCCAAAATTTAGGGCTGTAGGGCGGGGGAAGACAAAAACAATCCGAATAAAAGGAAATTTGAACTGTTTGGATGAAGAAAAGCTGCCGAGCGGCTCCTGCTGTGCTCCCGCTGTGAAGGGCTCGCAGCCGAGGGGTGAAGCGCGGTGGCCGTGACAAGGGTCCCGCTCCCTGCCCCACACCCCGGCTGTTTCTGGGGTGATAACTCAGTTTGGGGTTAATTCGGGGTCCTGCATCCTCAGGACAAGGATGCACCGCGGGTTGTGGTGCCGGAGGAAACGATGGGAAGCGGGAGCAGAGTGGATGGATCCCGCGGGAATGCCGGCTGCGGTGACATCCAGGGGAATTGAACTCGGGTGACATCGCGGGGGTCACAGCCACATCTTGTCCCTCGAGTCGTGGCCGGGAGTGGGACATGGCGTGGAAAAGGGGCACCCGAAAAGCGTGTGGGTGGTGAGGCTGTCCTGGCATAGGGGGTTCCAGCGGGATGGGGTCGGGGGATGTGGGAGGGGGGAGGATGGAGCCACCCTCGGGGTGTGTTTCCCCCGGGGTGTCCCCACGCAGCCCGTCCCGCCTGACCCAGCAGCAGAGCCGACTCCGGGCTGGGGGTGCAGCCCCCCAAAAGCGGGGCAGCAACTGCCCCCCTCGAAGCTACCGCCGACACTGTTCCTGCCCTCCAGGGACCTCAGCGGGGACAATGGCATGGCCGGGGGGGACACCACGGGGACGCTGTGGGGGTGCCCCAAGGCACCGCAAGAAACATCTCCGCGGCCAAGGAAAGAGCTGAGGGAACCCCTGGGGACACGTCAGGGTGGATGGTGACTGTCCCCAGAACCGGGAGAGGGACAGGGCACACAGGGCAGCATCCGGGAATGGGAGGAGGAGCAGGATGGGTCACCACCCGGAGCCCTGAACTGTCCCTGGGAGAAGGACAGGGCACCCCAGGGGTGCTCCTTCAGGGCGGGGAGCAGGACGGAGCACCCCGGGGCCACATCCAGAACCCGTCATTGCCACTGGGAGAAGGATGGAGCATCCTGGGGGAGCATCTCCAGCACTGAGGGAAGGATGGGGCACGCTGAGGATGCAGCTCCAGAGATTGGAGCAGGACAGAACCCCCCGGGGGTGCACTCAGAGTCCATCATGTCACTGCGAGAATAGGGCACCCTGGGGTTACACCTCCCTGCCCAGGAGAAGGATGTGGCACCCTGGAAACGCACCCAAATCCCATCATTGTCACAGAAAGAGGGACAGAGCATCCTGGGGGTACATCCCTGGGGATAGGAAAAGGACAGGGCATTCTGGGGATGCACACAGAGCCCATCTTCACCACTGGGAGAAGGATAAAGCCCCCCTGGGGTGCTTGTCAGTACCTAGGAAAAGGATGTGGCACGCCAAAGATGGACCCAGAGCCCATCATTGCTACTGGGAGAAGGATGTGACAACCTGGGGATGCATCTCTGGGGCTGGGAAAAGGATGGGGCCCCCGGGGAAACACCCAGAGCCCATCATCAGCACTGGGAGAAGGATGTGGCACCCTGGGGGTGCATCCCTGGGGCCATGAGAAGGATGGAGCACCCAGGGAGTGCATCTCTGGGGCCGGGAAAAGGACGGGGCCCCTGGGGAAGCACCCGCAGTCCATCATCAGCACAAAGAGGATGTGGCAACCTGGAGGTGCATTCCTGGGGCCAGGAGAAGGAGGGTGGCTCCGTCCTTCCCCCTCCCCGCTCCCACATCCCCCCGACCCCATCCCGCTGGAACACCCAGAGGGCGCATCGCTGAGGCCAGGAAAAGGACGGGGCAGCCCGAGGAAGCACCCACAGCCCTTCTCCCGTGCTTGGGGACAGCAGAGCTCCGCTTCCCGCAGAGAGAGCCGGGATGGGCAGCCCTTACCTGCCCGTTCTTGCAGAGGTCGGCCCACATGCTGGTGCCGTCGCCGCCGCGCATGAGGACGTGGTAGGTGAAGAAGTAGGTGCCGGGGATGGCGCAGGTGAACTTGCCCGAGGCGGCGTCGTAGCTGTTGCCCAGGTTGGTGACCACGTCGTCGAACTTGAGGACCTCGTAGCCCTCGTGGGGGTTCTTGAGGCCGGCGTAGAAGGCGACCCGCGGCACGGTGCTGTAGGTGGCCGCGCTCACCGCGCCCGTAGCCCCCGGTCCCGGTAATCCCGGGGGTCCCGGTCTTCCTGCTTCACCCCGCGCCCCCACCGGCCCCGGCGGTCCCGGTTCTCCGGGTGGTCCCGGTGGCCCCGGTTTCCCCGGTCTCCCCGGCTTGCCTTGGGGACCTTGCACCAGGGTGGAGGGCGGCGGGAGGGGACCGCGTTCGGCCGGTTGCGGGGGGGCGGCGGGACCGTAGGGCTCGCAGACCATCCGGCAGGTGCCCAGCATCTCGTACCGGCCGTCGGTACCGGCGGAGCTCACCAGCACCGGGATGAGCACCACCAGCACCAGAACCATCACCACCCCCGCCGCGGCCGCCAGCAAAGTTTTCCGGCCCAGGCTGAGCCGCCGCCCGGCCGGGGCGCGCTGGCGCCCGGGGGAGGGAATGGTGCCGGCGGGGGGGAGCAGGGCGGCGGCGGCGGCGGCGGCGGGGGGGCTCGGG
>VXBN01014821.1:241766-287926 GCA_013397395.1 Sinosuthora webbiana | reverse complement strand
GAGTGCGCCCCCGCCCCGCCCACCCGCCGGCCCCCCTCTCCGAGGGAGGGAAACTGAGGCAGGGAGGTGGGATCAGCCCCGGCTGCCCCACTGACCCCGCTCCCCCAAGCGCGCGGGATCCCTCGGTGACTCCGGCCCCGCGAGGTCACCCGAGCCACACCCTGTCCCCACGCCAGACCCCGAGCACTCCGAGCGTCCCTGAGGAGCTGGGGACACCCCTGGAACCCGTCACCTGTGTCCCCACAGAAGAACACCCCCGGGGGATGGTCCCCAGGGCCGGCCCCTACTCCCTGCCTCAGTTTCCCCTCCCACGAGGGACCACACTTTGGGACAGTGTGACAGGAGACACCCGCTGACCAAGCATCCACCGCGGTCAGCCTTGGGTCCGTGGGATGGGATGTCACTGCTGGTGGCAAAGGCCACCGTGACAACGGGGCACCCGCAGGTGCCACCGCGGGCATGGCCGGGCTACGCGAAAGAGCCGTCCCCGGGGGCTGAGCACCGGCGGGCTCATGACATGGGGACACGCGGCTGCGCCCGCTCCGTCGCCTGCCATCTCCATCAGCCT
This sequence comes from Sinosuthora webbiana, assembly GCA_013397395.1. NCBI lineage: Eukaryota > Metazoa > Chordata > Aves > Passeriformes > Sylviidae > Sinosuthora > Sinosuthora webbiana. The sequence continues at coordinate 287,358 of VXBN01014821.1, read as the reverse complement.
CGGCGGGGACAGCGGGACGCGATGGCAAGTGACAGGCGCCGCCAGCGCCGGGGGTGAGCGAAGGACGCGGGGACGGGGGAGGGGGACACGGACACACAGGCACAGAGTGGCCCGCGGCCGCTCCCAGTGCCGCCCGCCACAGCGGTTCAGTGGCCCCGGGTGACAACACCGAGGTGGCATCAACGTCGGTGGCACCTGTGAGCTCCACAGGGTCATCATTCCCCCTGCCCCCAAAAAGACCCTGGAGGTGCATCCCCTCATCCCCTTCACGCCTGTGCAATGGCCCCAAACCCCAGGGGACACACGGGGGACGAGCCCCACCCCCGCCCCAAAAGAGGGGGGACCAAGGGGACGTTTGACAGTCATCGATCGCCCCCGCATGTCCCCCAGCTCACGCAGAGGCTTTAATCAGCGAGCAGAAATCAATTAGCTGCCTTTAAGGAGGCAATTATTCCTGGGGGCTTTACAAGGCTGGGGAGGGGGAGAGTATTTTGGGGAGGGGGAGAGTATTTTGGGGTGGGGGTGCTGCCAGCACCGTATCCCCCCTCAAAGTTGTCACCATTATGTCACCAGCTGTTTCCCTGGTTCTTTTCTGCATCATTTTTGTCGCCCCCCCGTTCCTCGTTATCTTTCTGTTTTAACAAGCGCCTAAAAATACGCCTGGCGAGGTCACGGGCTGCGTGAGTCACCATCAGTGCAGGGATGGGGTGACCCGGGTGGGCAGGGGGCTGTGTGTGGGGACGGGGTGGCCATGGCGGGGACACAGAGGGAGGACAGGCCCACGCTGGTGGCATCAGGGCACTTGTCTCACCTGGAGGGTCAGAGGACATCCCTGGTCCTGGTTACTGCATCCTCGTGGTGGGGACTCAGCCCCAAGTCACCTTGTTGCTACAGGACATTGTGCCCCCTTGGCATAGCCACCACACCAGGACACTGCATCACTCTGGGCCACCCTGTCCCCATGGCAAGGCCACCACCCTTGGCCACCATGTCCCCATGCTGTGACCCTACAGCCAGGACAGAGCCAGGACAGCCTCAACACTGCCGCGGGACAGCAGCACTGTATGGAGGGGTACAACACGCCAGGTGACACTGGCTGCAGCCCCTGGGGTGTTCCCTGGCCCTGTCCCCAAGCCCTACATGGGGAAGGAGTGCACTGCAGCCCCTCAAACCAGCTCCGTCCACCTGGGCATGGACCAGCAAAGCTCCAAAGGGCCACGTTTGGGAGTGCAGGAGCTGGGAAAGGGACAAAGGTGGGAGGTGGCAGCAGCAGTGGCTGCTGTGGTTGTGGTGGTTGTGATGGCAGCGATGGCAGCAGCAACTCTAGTGACAGCAGTGGCTCCAATGGTAGTGGTGGCGGCAATGGCTGTTGCAGTGGTGACAACAGCAGCTGTCACAGCTGCAGTGGTGGCTGCAGTGATGATGGTGGCAGTAGCAGCTGTGGTGGTTGCAGGGCTGCGGTGGCAGTAGCGGCTGCAGTGGCAGTAGCGGCTGCAGGTGTTGCAGCAGTGGCTGCAGTGGTTGTGGTGACAGCAGTGGCAGCGGTGGCTGCGGCGGTGGCTGCGGCTCCGCTCGACGCCCGCCGCTCCTCTGCAAAGGTTAAGCAAACAGCAGCTCCCGCAGAATCGATGCCGGCCGAGCCCTCGGCTGTTTGCTTTGGCAGCGCGGCGCGGGGGCGGGTGGGCCGTGCTGGGGACGCCGGCAGCGGGGAGGGGGACAATCAATGCTCCGGGGTGCAGGTTTGGCCGGGGGGTGGCTGTGCCCCCAAACCTCCTCCTCGCCGTGGAGTTCATGGAGTAGGATTTGGGGAAGGGAGAGGGTGGCCGGGCCAGGGCTCCACACAGGGCTCCACACCGCTCGTGGGGCTGGCACTGTGCCGTGCCTCAGTTTCCCCTCCTGGCACTGTGGCAGACGCTGCCCATAGGACCACGCTCGGCCAGGGGGACAGGGACATTGTGGTCCCCACACCTGCCACCTGGCCCTGCAGCCGTGCCTCAGCCCAGGAGTGGCTCAGGTGGAATTAAAACAGAGCTGGACACAACCAATGAGCCCAAAGTCAGCCCATGACGACAAGGGAGGGAGTGGCTGTTTGCAGGCTGCCCGAGGAGTTTGGATGCTGTCCCCCAAATTCCACCTGTGTCCTCAGGATGGGCTCTAGAAGGAGCCATGGGGAGGGGGACATTCAACTGTGGGCAGGGAGGGCAAACTCTCTGGTGGCCTAGAAGGACAACTGGATGGCTGGTTGGTGAGCCGGGTGGTTGGTGGCCAAGCAGCTCACTGGCACTGAGAGGGCTGGTTGGACACCAGGCCAGTTGGCTGGATGGGTGGATGGCTGAGGCTGGGCTGGCTGCTGCTGGGTTGGTTGCCTGGCTGGGTCATTGACTAGATGGCTGGTTGGCTGCCTGGCCAGCAGAACACCAGTCAGGTTGCCTGTCCAGCTGTCTGTCTGCCTGTGTGGCCAGCTGAGCAGTTGGCTGTGGTCAGCCAGCTGACCCAGGGCCTGGCTCGCTGGCCAGGTCAGCCCTGGCCCCGGGGCCAGCCACATCCTGGCATGTCCCAGCCCAACACCAGGCACTGTCCCTTGCCCAGCGCGGGGAGCGCGGCCGCAGGCAGGCGGAGGGCAAGGTGTGGGTGGCACATCCGCCGTCCCTGTCCCCGTCACGCTGCCTCTCATTACGGACACGGCGGGGCCCGTCACCCTCCCACCGCGCGGCAATTAAGGGCTGCCAACACTGGCAGTTAATTAGCGCCAGCGGTGAGTGCTGGGAGGCGACGGCCGCATGGCTGGCGGAGGGGACGGGCTCGGGGACGTGTCCCCCCAGGGGGACATGGGGTGGGGGTAGCCGGGATCTGGGCTGCTGGAACCAGCTGTGCTGTCGCGGGGGTGCCCCACGGCCGGCGGGGACGGGGTGTGACACGGAGGAGGTCCGCAGTGACAAGTGGGTGGCAGCGATGGGGTGTGCAGGGCGTGGCACTGGGGAGTGTCCTGCACGGTGACGGTGTATGGCACCCCAGGCTGTGCACTGACGGTGACAGTGGGTGACGCCCCGTGGGCCATGCAGTGACAGTGACACTGGGTGATGCACTGTGGGCCGGCAGTGACGGTGACAGTGGGTGACACCCCGTGGGCCACGCAGTGACATAGCATTGTGTGACAGCCCCAGCACCAGGCACTGACGGTGACTCTGTGTGACAATCCACGGGAGCTGCAGTGACACTGCGTGGCACCCGGCGGCCCCACAGTGACAGTGACACCCTGTGCACTGCGCGGTGACAGTGACACCATGTGACACTCCGGGGAGCAACAGTGAAGCTGTGCAACACCGCAGGGCTGTGCAGCAGCTCTGTGTGACACGAGTGGGGCTGTGCAGCCACGGTGACACTGTGTGACACCCCAGGGAGGTGTGCAGTGACACTGACACTGTGCCACACCCTGGGGGCCGTGCAGTGACAGTGACATCTGTGACAACAGATGCCATGCAGTGACACTGGTGTCACCAGTGCCATGTAGTGACACCACACTCGGGTCCCCCGGCCTGTTCCCCCTTGTGGGTATTGAGGCGCCCACCCAGTTGACACCTGGGGACATGCCCCATGGGGGACATCACCATGTACCTGCAGCCTCGTGGGGGGACCGCTGTCCCCACCTCCTGCCCCAGCGGGTGTCCCATGGTGGGTGCTCCAAGGAGGGGGCTCCAGGAATGGGGTACACCAGGGAAGGGGTGCTCTGAGGAAGGGGTTCCCCCGAGGAGGGGGTGCATTGTGCAGGGAGGACACTGCGGAGGGGGTGCTCAAGGGATGGAGATCCAAGAAAGGGACGTTTCAGGAATGGGGTGCCCTGGGGAAGGGGATGCTCTGAGGAAGGGGTACAACGGAGAGGGGGTGCCCCAGGAAGGGGGTGCCCTGGGGAAGGAAGTGCTCCAGGTAGTGCTGCTCCGGTTCGGGAGGGGGTGCAGGAGCAGGGGGTGCAGCAGGAGGAGTGTCTGTCTGTCACGAGCCCCCGCCAGCCGCAGCAGAATCGATCCGGCCGCCAATTTGCACAGTCAAATATTTGGCTTCGCGGCGCGGGGCCGGCTCTGCTCCAGCCGCCCCGGTGGGCGCGGGCCCGCGGTGACGGTGGCGGCTGCTCCGCGATCGATGGCGGGACGTGCGGCGAGCGGGGCCAGGGCTGTGCCGGGGCTGCGGCCGTGGTGCAGCACCCACGATCCTCCATAAGCACCCACAGGAGCCCATGTGAGCCCAGTCCGGGGGCAGCACCTGTGCCACGAGCGCAGGGGCTGAGCCAGGCTGTCCTCCAGGCCCCCTCCATGGCCACTGATCGCCCATAGCACCCAGCCCAGGGAGCTGAGCCATCTGCCATCGGCAGGGGATGGCTGAGGCTCGGCCACGGCCACTGCCACGGCCACAGGTGGCCACAGGCTTGTCCGCGAAGGGGTTTGGCTGGGGCGCGGTATGGGCAGGAGTGGGACCGGTGGCGCCGAGGCAATCCTAGGCCAGCTCCCACGGATGGGCACCACACAGTTCCTATGGACACAGCTCCATAGCCAGGCTCCAGAGTCCTTCCCCAGCGGGTGCCAATGCCTGGGCTCAGCCCCCAGCTCAGCCCAGGGCCCCCACACCAGGCTCTCCCGGTCATGCCAGGGCCGTGGGCAGCCCTGTGCCTCACCATGCCCCTAGATCTACTCGCTCCCTCGGCCACGCTAAACTTGTTAGCAGCGGGCGAACGTCAGCCGGGCGGGAGCGGAGCGCCAAATGCGATTACGGCCCCGTCTCGCTCCCTCCTTCCATCCCCGGCCCCATTTATCGCGGAGGCGTGCGGGCGGGAGGGAGGCGGAACTGGCGCTTATCTCAGCCGAGAAATCCCGCTCCGGCCCTGATTTATGGCTGGCTGCGAGGGATTCCAGCGGCACTGCGCAATTACGGAGCATTTAGAGCACGGAGGGGTCAGCGCTCGAGTACGGCTCCCCCAGCACGGCTGAAAGAGTCGGGGTAACCAGGTGGGTGCTCCAGCTCAGGGATGCTCCCTGGGGCTGCACAGGGACCACCAGGTCTCTCCAGGTGCGTGACCTGCCGGTGCACACTGGGGCTCAGGGGAGGACGGGGGTGGAAGAGTGCCTGGGCCCAAAAAGGGGCACGTGGCGGCTGGGGACATGCTGGGAAGGTCCCTGTGCCTAAAGGACAGAACAGGGGACAGGAAGGACACTGCCTCACAGGACCAAGCCCAGGCAGGAGGGTGGTAGCACCCACTTTTCTCAAAGTGTGGGGACAAGCAGTAGCAGTGGGGGCAGTGGTACCGCAGAGGGAATGTGCTGGCCACAGAGAACCACAGCAGGTCTGGGATCACATCCTGGCAAGCCAGACCCACCCCATGGGCTGCCCAGAGCCAACACTGAGCCACGGCGCTCCCAAGGAAGGTCATGGCAGAGCTGATGCTCCAAGCAGCTCCTGGAGCAGCTCAGGGATGTTTACTGGGAAAAGCAGGAGCGGCCGGCAGCTCTTCCTGCGTGTGCTGAACTTTACAGAGCGCAGCCGTGCCCCGGCATAGGAACAACCTGGGAGCAGGGAAGAGCCGCAGGAGCAGCCACGGGATGCAGAGCAGCTGCTGTTCAGTGTTTTATTAAAACAAAAGTGAAGACCCAGCACCCGCCTCGCCCAGGCTCAGCTCTCCCACTGGGAAACTGCCGCCGAAGGAAGCGCAAACAGCAGGAAATGAGTTTGAACGAGGTAGAGCCCAGGTCTCAGCCTGCTCCAGGGTGGATCAGACCCCTGGATCCAAAGCCAAAGGTGACCCACGAGTGAAAGCCACAGAAACAGAGGGCAAGGGGGGAGGAGCAGCCAGCTGAACACCCGATCCGTGTGAACGAGGTACTGTCCTCCCCTTCACTGATTTAACAAGTTTCCATTAAATCAACATGAAAGAGGGAAAATCTCAAATCTAAATTTGGATTAGGAGGGCTGAGCTACGAGGAATCACCCAGGGTACACTGGAGGCAGTAACAGGGCCTGAGAAGGCACCCAACCCTAGGGATATTGTCCTGGAAGACATTAGTGAGATTGTACTCCATTAACGTGAGATTGTCCCAGATTACAGTGAGATTGTCCCAGATTAAAGTGCCTCAGATCACTGAAGTCCCACAACAGAGACCCACGTGGGGACAAGGGTCTCATTCCACAGGCACGGCTGGTGGGTGAGAACCTGAGCAGGGAGAATGTGCCTGAAAAAACCTCTGGTTGTGTTCACCTTGGGAAGTGTGCAAGGAGACGCCTCATGCCGCTGTCTGCATTCAGCTGGCAAAGCTCATTAACAGAGGTGGCCTTTCACTGCCCTTTTCAAATGGGGAAATTCAGGCCCCTTCCCTGACTAAGAGAAAAGGTGAATTAAGAGATGAAATGCCGGATGAGGAGGAACACCAGCCCCCCGAAGCCGGCGAGGGCCGTGCCCACCGCCAGCCGTGCCCAGAGGAAATCCAGGGAATCCTCGAGGCGGGCGTGCAGCCGCAGCACCTGCCGGCGCGTGCTCTCCCGGTCCCCGGAGTTGTCGATGACGTGGGTCGCCCACTTGCGCTTCTCGTCCAGGGGCAGCTGGGAGCTGATCCGAGCTTCGGCCTCGGCCACGCCCAGCCCGCTCCTCTTCATCAGCCGCCCCAGCTGCGTCGGGGGGTCACTGCCGGGCGGAGCACGGGGCTGAGCTGGGGGTGGGAGGGGACGGGGGATCTGCCTTCCTCGGGGGAGTCACTGGGGTAAAATGGGAGTGAGAGAAGTGCCCCCTGTCATTGCTGACACAGTCAGCCTGCACTTGGATCAGCAGAGCCACCACTGCCTGGGCCGTTCTCAGCATTGCCACAGCCTGTAAGAGTGCCCCAAATCCTGCCCTGATAGAGCATGGGTTGTGGAGGGCCCAAAGGCAGGGAATTCCCCTCTGTGATGGTGCCAGTTTCCAGGGAAAGCTCAGGAAGGCCCTCATGCACTGTAAAGGGAGGTGTCGCTTCTCTCAATGGGCTTTGCACCAGGGCTGAGGCTGAACCTTCACCAGAGTGGAGGCACATGATGGTCCCCTCTGAGAGATTGTCCCTGTCCTCATGGTTCCCAGAGCACTTACCAATAAACCAGCACTGTGTATTTCATAAACCTGGTCAATCCACGGGTCTCAAAGAGCAGAGGGATGTCGAGGATCACGTAGCGGTAGCCTGTGGAAATGGCAACATTCCCCAAAAAAGGGAACAGTGTTAATCCCCCATTCCCAAATCCCTCATGCTGCACACACACCATGGCCAGGAAAAGCAAAGCAAGCAGGAGCTCTACAGCTCCACGATTACAGCAGAGCAGAGCCTGCTGGCCCTCCTCCCTCTCACAGGGAGGAAATGGTTTCATTCCAAGTTTCCAGAGGAAAAAAAAAAAACAGCCCTAACCTGGTTGCTCCAGACCAAAGGTGAAACTGCAGAAATATAATGAGGAGCTGAAATGAGGAGCTGAAATGAGAGGAGCAGTGCCTGGCTGGCAAGAGCAGCAGCTGTGTGCTGTGCTGGCCTCTCCCGGGAAGCAGTGCCCACAGCAGGATCTGCTCTCCAGTCCTTCTCTTGTCCAAGACTTCACCAGGCTGCAGCCATCTGAGCCAACATTTCCCAGCTCAGCTTTCCTCCCTTCATGAAAAGCTTTGGCTAAACAGCTCCATTTTTCCGAGGAGAGCAAGGAAATCCCTGCAGATCTCCTGCAGCTGTGACACTGAAACACAGGGGAGCCTCCAGGCACAGCCCAAGGGCTGAACCCTCACCAAAACTGGCTGAGTTTGGTTTAAAACCTTTGTCACTGCAGGGAACAGAGCTCGTCACAGCCAGTCACTGTCCCCCTGGTTTTGCCCATGCCTCTGCCCTTGGCCAGTGTTTGGGAAGGTGAGAGATGCCCTGCTGAGCATGAGACTCAGGGGACAGGAAAGGGTGAGAGGAGCTCTAAGTCAGGACTTCATTCTCCCGAGTGTCTCCCTGTCATGGGGACACCTTAGGTTTTGTTGGTGTCCCCTCTTTATAGCCCCCCCTAAAACTGAACTGCCCACAGCAAGTAAAGTCTTGACAAAGACATCATCGTCCAAGGAGCCACCATTCCACCAGCATCTCTGCCCTGAGAGGCTTCTCGCTGTCCTCTGATTTGATCGATCAGAGCTTTCCTTACACAGCGATCCTCAGAGACAACATCCAGCTATCCCAAATCATTAAATCCTGACTAATGAGGACAAAGCAGCCTGCTGAAGCCACACAGTGCTCTCGCCGAGGGCCAGGACAGCATCCGCCTCCTGAGCCCGCAGCCCCGAGTTCAAGACTCCGTCTCTGGCTCCTGGCATTCCTGCCTGTTGCTTCCTTTGTGCTTCCTCCTCCTCACCCTGCAGCAGAGCTCGGCCCCGTGGTGCCCCGGCCTGTTCAGCTCTCACAGGGCTCAGCTCTGATAAGCACCACGAATCCAGACTGACTCTATTAAAGCATCTGCCTGTCTACACGGAGACCTCCGGAACAGCTGGTGATCTTATCTGGCATTTCCCCAGCCCAGCCTGACAGCTGCATTTGTTCCATTTATCAGGGGGAACAGGGGCCTTTGGAAGCCACAGCTGTCAGCCCATTCCTCACCTTATCGACACTCAAAGGGCTCCACAGCTTGCACTGAAGCCGGAGCAGGCTGGGGGTAGGGAGGGATATTTGGCTGTTTCGGGAGTGTGACATTATCCGGTGGGTAATCTCAGCAAAGCTGCTCCCAGGCCCTACAGATACACTTTAAACCACAGAGGAAAGCGGTGAAGGGCAGCAGCAGTGAAAGGCAGGAGTGAATCAGGAATGAATCCTCCAAACACTGACACCAAAGGCCACCGGAGGCAGAGCACAAAGGCTGTCACTCAACGTCCCTTCCCTTTCTCTGTCATCCCTGTCTCTCTCCCCACATTCAAACCAAAGGCAGAAGGAGCAGGGATGGCTCCTGCCCAAGCAGGAGTCCTGGCAGGCTGGACATGGCCTCTTACCGAGTACAAAATACTTGAGGACCTGCTTCAGCATCTCCTTCAGGATCTCAGGGTGGGTGATGGAGTTGAGCAGCCGCCGTTTCTCTGGCTGGGAGAAGACAATGTTTCCGAGAGCCTCACGATTTATCTCGCCGTTCTCCAGGAGGATCTCGGTGCCAAAGTGCTGCAGGATCTGCTGATGGGCCTTGGAGTGGGGCTGCACCACTGAGAACATCAAACAACCAGGGTAAGAGCCAGTTTTACAGCACAGTTGGTGTTTGCATCAGCAATCACCCTCAGATGGGGTTTGCTCATTAACTAACGGAGCTGATGCTCCCGTGGCAGCACATCTGCCTCCTGCACATCTGTCCTGGCACCACATCTGCACAGCCCGGCAGCTCCTGCCAGAACAGCCCTGCCAGCCCAAGGTCCCTTTGAGGGCTGACACCCGGGTGATCAAAGTCCTGCAGACAATAATTCAGCACCACAACCCTCCTGGCACGTGCTGCTGCAGGGGGTGACAAGTCAGCAGGGCGGGCAGGAGGACACAGCGATGGCCACATGCCAAGGCTGGAGCAATTCCCACCAGGGACTGAGCAGGGGGATCCTGAAGGGACCAGGACCAGCTGAAAACTTCAGCACTGTGTGGATACTCCCTGCTGCAACTTGGCTCTGGATGCTGCCGAGGTGGGTTTTTTTACTGTCTTTCACATCAGTCACTAAATTCTTCAGGAAAATGAACACAAAAACCTTCTAAAAGCTCAATCCCCTATCAGCCCTTGCAGGAGCTCTGACGTTACAGGAGTGTATAACTTTAAAGCCACCAAAAAAAAAATCACCAACAAAAAGGATTAAGCAATAAAACCATAATTAAGCTCCAGCTGAGGGTAACCACAGCGAAGGACAGACCGCAGATAATCATCTCTCCCAAATCCAGGAACATTGCCACAGGTTGTAACCTCAGGCCAACCTCATAAAAGTCTTTAAGACCAATTTTTTTTCTCCTGTGGAATATCACATGGAGGCAGTTTCAGGATGGGTGAAATCCATATAGTAAACAAACACATATAAAAAAGGAATTGGTGCAAAATAAAGTGATTGGCAGAAAACTTTCACAGAGTATCTGTAGTGTTTTCCTACTGTCTCTGAGGGCTTTTAGCACCTCCAGCAAATTTCCTGCACCTCCAGGGGAATTACAGTGCAATAAAATGTTAAAGCATCACAGATTTGAGTGGCTACACAGTAAGTTCTTCACCAAACAGAAAAGCTCAGGCACTTCCAAATGACACCACTGCACCATGGCTCAGCAGCAGACCCCAAACCCGCTGCATGCAGGACCCACAGCCCTCAGAATCCCAGACTGGCTCTGGGGAAAAGTTCATCCAGTCCCACCCCCTGCCATGGGCAGGGACACCTTCCACTATCCCAGGTTGCTCCAAGCCCCATCCAAACTGACCTTGGACACTTCCAGGGATCCAGGGGCAGCCACAGCTGCTCTGGGCAACCTCTGCTCTCCTCATTCTTTTGGTGGGGCGAAGAGATTAACATCTCACAGGTAATCAGGGAAAACTAGGTCTGCTCTGATCCTACTAAGTCAACAGATCTGGGATTCTGGGTCTTTTCTCCAGCCCAAGCAGCGCATTTTGAGAGCAGCAAGAGGCAGCTGTGCAGTGCAGGAACATGGAACAAACTCTCCCTGACCTGAGATCTCCGGAGCCTCTTTTTTTTGTTGTTTTTGAGCACATTAATTTTGTGGTCTGATCTCTCAGTATCACCAGAAAAACAACATCCAGCACAGAGGGACATTCTCTTTCAGCCACCAGCGTAACTGAGTGACAGGATGGGTGTCCTGGGGCTCAGGAGGTGTACTGGACTAGCCAAGGGATCTCACTTTCCAGGGAACCACATTTATTTTTGCCCAGAGTTGGCTTTCAGAGCTGGGAAGCAACACATGCCAGGGGATGGAAACTCAGAGCACAATCTCCCCACGGTGTTTATTAGGTCATGATCTTCTTTTTTTCTTTATTAAAAATATATCCCAGTTCCAATCCCCGCCCCGGGGCAGCTGCTCCACGAGCCCCGCGGACTGGCAGGTGGGAGGGAAAACCCTTCTCCGATGTACCCAGAGCACCCTCTGCTGTCAGCGCTTCCCGGCAGCGATCCCAGTTGTCAGGGGAACGTCAGGGAGCAGGACCAGCTCTGGAAAACTCACCCTGCCTGGCGATAACATCGGCATCGATCACGGCACAGCCCAGCTCCCGCAGCACCGCCACCACCGTGCTCTTCCCCGATGCGATCCCACCCGAGAGTCCCACCAGGAACATCGTGCTCTGGAAGGGAAGGAGAAGAGCTGGAAGACGTGCCAGGACAAGGCCATTTTGTTCATGCTGAGCACATCAATTATTTAGTCCCAAGCAGGCAACTTCATTCAAAGCTCATTTTCCTGTCTTCTCGGGACGTCACTGAGACACCAGCAGGATTTTGGCACACTGTGAGCTGGGGATCTTGTTCCACAGTGTTGGATTAAACGAGGCTTCTCTGGACCCCCCCTAACTCTGGATGTGCCACTTGAGCCAGCCCAAAGTTCCTCCAGCTGGTTTATCTGCAGCTCCTTCCCCTTTAGCATGTCCACTTATCAAAACAGAGTCCCATCTACAGCACCCCTGAGTCATGGAATCATGGAATTGTTTGGATTGGAAGAGATCCTAAAGCCCATCCAACTCCACCTCCTGCCATGGGCAGGGACATCTTCCAGTATCCCAGGGTGCTCCAAGCCCCGTCCAGCCTGGCCTGGAACACTTCCAGGGATCCAGGGGCAGCCACAGCTGCTCTGGGCAACCTGGCCCAGGGTCTCACCATCCTCACAGGGAGGAATTCCTTCCCATTATTCCATCCGGCAGTGGGAAGCCATTTCCCCTTGTCCTGTTACTCCAGGCCCTTGTCCAAAGTCCCTCTTGGAGCCCCTTTAGGCCCTGGAAGGTCTCCCTGGACACCTCTTCTCCAGATGAACACCCCCAGCTCTCCCAGCCTGGACCCAGAGCAGAGGGGCTCCAGCCCTTGAAGCATCCTCTGGACCTGCTCAGAGAAATCAGGAAATTTCTGGCAGGTTTGTCAAGGGTGACCCAGGAGCAGTGGAAAAGGGCAGAATTCAGACAATATCTCAGCCAGGACTGGGACACATGAGGCCTGAGAGGAAGAGCCCTGCTCAATCCCTGCAGCTGGGTATTGGAGCTCACCACCAGCGAGACCCAGGGCCCACAAGGCACTCAGTGAATCCCACTCCCACACCACTGGCAGCCCTAAGGACTGGGAAATCACAGCTCTGAGCAGCAAACTGGTGCCCTGAGCACAGATCTGTGCTTGCCCTTGGCCTCGAGGCTGGGAGGGGGTTGGTAATGCTGCCCCCACAGCTCCGGCACAGACATTGCCCTGCTCAATCCAGACCCTGCAATCCTATAAATCCTGCTTGTGTGCTCTCAAAACCAAAAGGTTCAGCCACACAGAGGCAGCTCTGGAGAGCGGAGGGGACTACTGTGAGTATCTGCATCCCATAATTACAACAGCCTCAGCAGGCTGGGCACAGACTCCAGTGTCCCTCCTGCAGCCCCAGCCCAGAGCGTCCAGGCCTTTGTGCAGCCGAGGTGTGCAAACCCCCAAGGACAGCAGCTCTGGCTTTGCTGTCACCTCATCCAGGGTGACACCACGGGTGAGGGGTGAACCTCCCACAGCCCAGCCTGTGGCTGTTGCATCTGGGAAGGAATTGGCTCCATCACCTTTGGCCAGGAGCCACCGGCTGCTGGTAGTCATCCTTTGGCTTCTCCTCACCCAAATCCTGCTCCCTCCAAATCCAACCCAAACAATCTCAGTCACCATCACTCTGCCTAACCTGACTCTGGTCTGCCCCCTCCCTCCAGACATCACCAGCCCCCCAAAACCCTGCACATAAAGGAACCAGGTACCTACTGCCCACACTGTCCCCTGTGAGTGACACCCAAGGACAGCAGGTGGGAACCCGGGGCTGCCGGAGGGCTGAGGATGGGTGAAAACACAGCACTGCAACCCTGTGGGTAGGAAACAACAAAAGAAGGCACTTTAGTCATAATTCAGTCCTACAAACGGGACCCAAACCCACAGTTTGGGGGGAAGGAGGGCGGTGGGCAAGTCCTGTGGCAGCTGGAGGCAGCTGAGCAGAGGGAGGGAGCAGAGCTGGAGCAGAAGCAGCAGCCCCTGCCAGCAGCTCAGGCAGCAGCTCCACTGAGCACCGACCCAGCCTGCAGCAGCAGCACGTGCTCCTTCCCTCTTCCAGACACCAGGACAACAGATGGGGACAGCTCCAGCAGCAACAAGGGGGGATCCAAAAGGAATCAGAGAGGGCCAAAATAGTAACAGCAAACAGCAGTGACTGGGGAGGCTGATGTATGACCCAAGCAGGACCTGGACCCCACGGGGAGCCTCTCCAGTGTTACAGGGGGGCTTGGAGTGACAGAGTTTAGTCATCCCAAAAGGTTAAAATCCTTTAACTCTGCACCAGGAGGATCCGGATCACGGCAGTGGAGGCTCCATGTGCCTGTTTTGTAAAAATACACTAAAAACTCTCCTGCCCTTGTAAACACAGGGCTTTAACTGCAGTAACCCCGGCGTTCTGGCCTCCAGCCTCAGCTGGGACTTGCTCCCAAAACCCTGCTATTTCTGTCCCTCCGTCGTACGCCTCCACCACAGGAATTACTGCAGGGGGAAAGCAACCCTTGGAAGGGTTATCCTGGAAACCAGGGCCAACTGGGGATCTGAGCACTTGTGCTGTCCAAGGGCCTGCACAGATCTCAGGCATCAATATTTAACAAGCTCGGGTTTGAACTGCACACCAGGGGAGAGGCCAGCCCGCTCCTGCAGGTGTTACTGGCAGGAGCCAGAACCAGTTTTCCCCCGAATATGCCATTTTGGGGGGATATATTTGGCCTGTTCCAGCTAAACCAGACATGGGGAAAAACAGTACACGAGCCACAGAGGCTGGTCAGGCTGGAAAACTCGGTGAGCTGTTCCTGCAGCGAGGAATGGGGAGATGCACCCAGAGCACTGAGGAAATATTTTTCAAAGAATTAGGTGACCAAAAATTCCCATGTCCCAACTCCTGCAGGTTTTGATCACAGCACAAGCTGCCAGCCTCAATCCATCCATGCGGCAAGCACAGGGATTGGGGATAAAGCTGGACCGTGACCTCCAGCACCATCCTACACCCGGCCCTCCTCTTGAGCCCATCCTCGTCTCTGTGTGGGGCTGAGAGAGCTGGTGTTTGACCCGAGGAGGCTGCAGTTAAAGGGAAGAATCACCAAGTATATCGTTAATTGGCGGGGAAAGAGCTGCCGCCACAAACACCTCCACCCAGCCCGCGGGGTACCGGGGCAACCATGGCCCCCGCCCGCCGCCCTCACACTCACCCTCTGCCCGGCTTCACACGCGCCGCAGTGTCCCGCGCGCCTATTGGCTGGCGGGGAGCAGGGGCGTCTCTCCCAGCCAATTGGCGCCGCCCTCATTAGACTTGACCCACCCCTCAAGCCGGAAGCGGGCGGAGACGCGAGCACCTCGGCCTCAGCGGGGAACGGGCGAGCAGGGGGACGGGCGGCGGCTCTCCGCCCGGTGGGGCATCCACGCGGCTGTCCGGTGTGAGGGAGCCCACCCGCCACCGGCGGTCCGCCCCTGAACATCCCCAGAGACTGACGGGAATTGTAGTCCTGGCCATAGCGCAGCCCGGCCCCCCGCATGCCCTCGCAGACTACCACTCCCGGCATGCCTCGCGGCTCAACGCCCAATCGCGGCGCGCTTTGTTGCGGGGGTGCGGCACGCGCGGAGGCCCCGTTCAAGATGGCGGACGACAGTGAGACAGCAGTGAGGCGGCCACCGGCGAGGTCTCCGCGGCCGGCGGCGGAGGAGAACGACCACGAGCATTGCAGCGACTGCGAGAACGAGGCGGAGCATGGCTCCAACCGGGGGTGAGCGGCGGCCGGGACCGCGTGCCACGGCAGCGGCCGGGCCCATTGAGGCGAGGAGCGGCCGGGAAGTGAGAGGCGCCCCGCCCTTCGGGTGCGCTGATTGGTCGCTGGGCAGCATCCCGGGCAGCGATTGGTCGAGGCGCCGGTCAGTCTGGCGGGGGGGCGGTGCCGCTGGCGCCCATTCACGCCCGCTGCGGGAGCGTGTCCGAAGCTCAGCAGGGTCGGGCGCGGCCGCGGTGTGGATGGGTGACGGCTGCGGTGGTGTGGGGCGGCCGGGACGGGGCCGCGAGTGCCTTTTTTGGGCAGAAATAAGCCCCGTTAGCAGCTCTTCCTGGCCTTGCGTTAGGGTGTGTCTCCCCACATTCCCTCTGCCCTCCCGCACAAGCCTCAGCCCATTCATGGCATCTCCATCCCCGCGGTGACACCCAGGGTGGTGGCACGCTTGGATGCGTGATGCTGCCTTCCGGAGCATGTGGCATCCCTCTGCCCTGGAATAATCCCGGGTTTCTGCACACTCATCCCGTCGTTATCCTAAACACAGCCCAGGGTTTTGCAAAGCTCTGCCTACATTGTCTCGTGGCTGGAGAAGTGCAGCCTCCAGAGGTATGGAATGGTGGAATAACAACAACAAGGCAGGGAGCGAGGCAGGTTCTTATCTCAGTGGGGAAGAGCTGGAGTGCTTAACGTAGCAGCCTCATTACTCACTGCCTTAATTAATACGGTGCAGAGCTGCCTCACCATGCCTGGGATTTGTGGGAGAGGCTTCGTCCTCATTCCTGCTGGGAATGGGGAACATCAACGTGTGGCTTTCCAGAGGTTTCCGGCGGTTTTGTACTTTGTTCTTCCTGCACCTGAGCCTCGCTGGGCTCCTCGTGCTCACCTGGTGCTGCTTCCCCAGCCCTGCACAGCAGTGGCCATGGGCTTGGAGACACCTTCTCCCTCCATCAGCAGCTTTCCACGGGCAATCCCGCCTGCCCAGGAGCCGAAGCGAATAAAAGGTCACACAAGAAATATCACAGAGGCTTTTTTTTATGACAGCAAAGCCGCCCATTTATATTTCATTTGCCTCCCGGATGTGGCACCGTGTCTCAGTTTAATCGGTTTAGCTGTGCTTGGGGAGGTTTTTATTTTCTTTCCCTCTGACATGATTAGGTTTGTGGAAGCCAGAGCCGAGCGGAGGAGACGCGGTGCTCAATCACCGCCGCTCCCCAGCCCAGCGGTTCCTCCTGCCCTTTGCCAGGAAAAGGTGTGTTCTGGAGCCCTCCTCGGGTCCTGGCGTGGGCATCACCCTGACCTCCTCAAGGAGCTGGAGGACCACAAGCAGCCTTGGGAATATCCAGTAGGAAATAGTTTGGGAAATAATACCAAAAGCGTGGCTGGTGGGCACAAACATAAGGAGGGTGAGGCAGGGTTGGAGCTCTCTGAAAAACCTCCTGCACCCCCAAAACCCACCAGGGAGAGACCAAGGGGTGGGAAGGAGGATGGTTTTCATACTGGATGCACAGTTTCATCACTGTGTTGATTCCATACCATCCCATTACACCAGGGTGTGGGAGTGTTTCCGGTCACCCCAGTGACACTGTCCCCAAAAACAGGGCAGGGGAAGGGCTCTGAGCTGCCAGGGTTTGTGGAGCCACACTCAGAGCTCTGCCCGTGCCAGTTTGTGCTGGGAGTCACTGCATCTTGGCGCTGAGGTTTAAAACATAAAAGTGTTCCTTAGTGAAAGCAATACTTCCTTTCCTTTTAAGGGCAGGAAAGAGGAATTGAGTTTCCTCAGCCTCAGTCCTGTGTCAGCCCTGGGATGTGGCTGCACTGCTCTCTGCTGTGGCTATCCGAGCTGATTTTTCCAAAGAAAATAATCCCACTTTGTTATTTTTCATATTTCCCTTTGTGTGGAGAGAGCTTCTGCTGTGTCCCTGCTGGCTGTGGAGGATTTATTCCCTGGTTCTGGAAAGGCAGGAACATTGCATGGGCTCAGCCTGGTGGGATTTGTCACCTCACAGGCAGCGAGAGCAGTGGTGACAGCAAGGATTGGAGTGTCCCAGTCCCGTGAAACAGTTCTATTGTTGTCACAACGACCTGGGGAAGCTGTTTCAGGCAGGAAGAGTTTGGGAACACCCTGTGGCACAGCTGGGTTGTTGCAGGGTGGGGTGTGAGAGGGGGCAGAGGGGCAGCTGTGGGTTTGGCAGTCCCTGCCAGCACTTAGCCACAAGAAGGGGTTCCTGGGATGAGCACTCAGTTGTAGGTGTAAGGAGCATGCTGGGCTCTGGGAGCTGAGCTCTGCTGTCTGGAGATCCTCCCTCTCTCCCTCCCTGCCACAGGCACTAACGAGATTACAGAGATTACAGCCTAAGCACCATGCCTGATTAGCTCCTGGGATGGCAGAAGGATTTTCCAGCAACTAAATACAGAGCAGGGATCTACTCCTTCTCATCTGACACTTTCAGTCTCCCACCAGGCTGAGGGTTGTTCCCCTTGTGCTTCCTCCCTCAGGTTTGGGAACACCCATGGATCCAGGGGTAGATTAGTGGGTGCTGAGCAGCAGTTGGTTGGATGAGTCTGGTGTTTTCCAGCCTCTAGAGGGGCTGAGCTGGTGGAACACAGTCAGTCTGAGCAGGTCTCACCCTGAACAAACCCAGCTGCTGTCTTTAAGTGCTTCCAAGAACGTATTTTCAAGATCACTCAGGTTACAGAGGTTGTTTTCTGGGCAGTGGTAGGTGCTGGAGCCTTTGTCTTCGACTCATAGAGCCACCTGCTAATGGCAAAGGAGGGATTGGAGTGCTAAGTAATGACCATGAGGTGGGGATGCCTTTCCCAGGAGAGGGGAAAAGTGTTTTCCTCAGCCAGAAAAGAGACCATGGTGACCCCACAGGAAACTGGGAGATGTTTTGCACAGTGCAGCCAAGGAGGTGCCTTTGTCCAGCTACTTCATCTCTCAATGCACCTCGGAATGCAAAGGGATATGGGAGGAAAAGGGCCTTAAGTGCAGTTGTTGGATGTGAGCTGGGCTGGCAGCTCACCCTTCCTGGGGGTGAAACTGCTCCAGCCCTCTCAGCTTTGTGAGTCAGGCCAGCTGCAGTAGCTGTGATTTTGGATGGTGGTGGCTTGTCCCAGGACACTGGTGGGACATTGTCATTAATTTGGGGAGTATCTAGGGGGTGTGGCTATGCTGGAGAAAAAAGATATTTGCTTTCCTAAATAGATTTAAAATGGAAAATACCTGTAATTGTTGCTTCTCTGGGTGTAGGGAGTGGGACCTTTGGGTTTTCCGGCATTTTTCTACATGCTGGTGACTCCTCTCCCAGGTTGGTTTTCATCTCCTGTCTGGAGCAGGGCCCTTCCCCAGGCCGTGCCACCTGCAATGCAAAACCTCATCCCACCTTCTGCTGCCCTGATTTCTTCCAGGTCACGACAGCTTTGCTCATAAATCAGGGAGGAATTTTCTCAGCGCCTTCACCTGCGAGCCCGGCGTGGTTGGGCTGAGCTCATTAGCACCAAGCTGGGAGTTGGCAGCTCTGATTTATGAGGCAAAGCAATGCTGACAGAGTGTGAGGGGAGCGTTTTGTTTGTCACAACTGACACTTGCAGCATCCCAATGTGCAGGTGAGCTGGGAACACGTCTCTGTCCCCTTTGGAAAGGGCAACTTCCAGTGTCAGCCCTCGGGGTGTGCTCAGGAATTCTCCTGGTGCTGTCAGCTTGTGGTGTTAAAATTGATAGGAAACATTTTGGATGTGTTTATTGCAGCTCCAAGGTGGCTTTGCTCATCCCAGCACTTCAGTGTGGCCAGGATCTGCCTGTGCTCCTCCCCAGGGAGTTAAAAAAGCCATCACACATTTGTCACCAAAATCAATAGTGGTGTCAGCAGCGCTGTGCTGGGATTGCTGCTGCTGTCGTGTCCCAGAAGCATCTCCTGGGTGGAGGCAAAGCCCTTTCCTGGCAGAGGGAGGGAAGGTGAGATTCCCCCCAGGGATGGTTCAGCAGCTCCATGGGATGCTGGTCCTCAGAGCTGGTGTCCTCAGAGCTGTGGCTTTGCTCCTGCTCCTCTCCCTGCTCCCCTTCATGCTCCTCTGGAGAAGAGGGGGGCACTTCTCTTCACCCCCTCTTGTGGAGCCGCTCGCCCTGAACCACTGCTTGTTCCCACATCAGGAATGCTCCCCATCTCCTGGTGTTCCTCACAGGCTCTGCTGATAGATGGAAATCCTTTTTGCATGTGCTGTCTGCAGAGTCCCTGCTGCTGTTCAGGTTTTATCCAGAGGAAAAGCCTCCCCAGCCCAGCTCCATGCAAACCATCCTTCTCTGCTCCCCAGGGCAATGCAGCCCATCACGTTGGCTGTCTGTGCTCCATCCACAGGCTTCATCCCTCAAAAAACATTTCTCCATCCCCTTTTCCCTAGTTTCATAACCTTCTCCTTGCTCAGCCTAGGGGTTGCATAGAGTGGTTGGGTTGGAAGGGACCTTGAAGATTATCCAGTTCCACCCCCCTGCCTTGGGCAGGGACACCTTCCACTTGCATTTCTTCAAGCCCTGTTCTCCTCCCAGCTCCTCCTTGTTCTGGCCTTGCTGAAATAAATACTTGGATGCTGCTCCAGCGTATTTTCCAGCACGTTTCTTCTTTTTTTTTCCTGCTCCACCTTCTTCATCACTTATCTTGTGTTTGGTAAAGACATTAAACTGCTCTAGAAGTGAGCAGTGCTTTTGTGGGGAGATTGCAGGCTGCTGCCTCTGGGCAGGTCAGATCTGTGGGGTTGTCCCTGCTGTGAGAGTTGTTATGGGGTGCAAGGAAAGGGACACCTCTGTTGTAGAGTACAAATGCCCTGGCTGTGTCCTGGGCAGCACTGAGGGACAGGACAGAGCTGAGCCATGTGCTGGCACCTTCTGACCCCAGCTTGCTTTGCAGGAGACCCCTCATGTGCTGGCAGAGCTCTGCTGGCCCTGTGTGAGCCTCTCCCCTCTCATCCCTCTGTTCAGACCTGCTCCAGCCTCTCCAGAATTGAATTTCCCCCTGAACCCTGACAGTCTTGGAGGCTGTAGCCAGCTCCCAGCTCCCCCATAACGTTGCCTGTCCTGTGTCAGGTCATCCCGTGCAGGATCACGAGGTCATCATCACGAGATCCCATCTGCCATGCTGGGAGCAGGCACCTCTCCTGTGTTTTGGCATCAGGGTGCTGCTGGAACAAAGGCCAGGCTCAGTGAGGGGTTTCACACCCTGAGCAGGGATGATCATGGTCTGGATGTCCAGGGCTGCCCTGCATCCATGCAAGGAGGAGCTGTGCCCTGGTGTTGGCACTTCCCACCCTGCACTCCCAGAGGTTTGCTCCTCACTCTCAATTTTTCAGTTCCAGCATAACAACATAATAATTTTCCAATAAACAGCCTCTCCCTAGAGCATCACCATTGCAGGTGAGGTAACACTTGGCACAGTGTCCTTGGCCAGTGACCTCTGTGCTTCCTGAACCTGCTGTGGGGCTGTATCCCTGGGGCTGGAGCACTGTTTTCTGCTTCCACATCTACGGGTTTGGAGAAGAGGAAAAAGCCAAAGCTGGGCATCCCACCACTCCACAGGGTGGTTTTGAGTACGGGTGGCAGAGAGGGCGATGTGACAGTGGGGATGTGGTCACCTGCAGCACAGGGCACAGTCCCCACTGCCCAACAGACCTGTGGGGTGGGAGGTGTTGGTGCTGGTCCCTTTTGGGGAGCTCACAGGGAGTTCTGTGCCATGGGGTGGGTGCTTGGCTGCACCCTCTGTGCATGGAGAGTTCCCCTTCCCGGAGACTTGGACTCAGCAGGGAGCCTGCATTTTCTTTAGAGTGCCTCAGGAACCAAACAAATATTCTCCCAAAAGAAAACCCCAAGGCTCCAATGATGTTTCTTTTGTTCCCCAGGGGCCTGAGTCCAGCAAATGACAGCGGAGCCAAAAAGAAGAAAAAGAAACCCAAACGGAAGAAAGAGAAAGGAGGAGGAGACCAGCCTGACCAGGCTCAGGACCAGCCAGTGAAGGTGACCAACCCTTCCCGGAATCCTGGCTCCCCCACAACAGCCAGCCCCATCCCAAACCTCTCCAGGGTTACTTAGGCCAAGGAAAGAGTTCCCAGCCCTGGTTTCAGGCACTTAGTTGCTCAAAAAACTTCAGATTTAGAGTAATTTCCCAGCGTGGCTCCATGTATGAGAATTCCTGTTGGTGCAGAAAGTGTTTGCAGAGCACTCCAGGGATAATTCAGTCCTTGGCTGGATATCCCAGCCGGTTCCAGGGTCACACTGGCGCCTCCAAGTTATTCTTCCCAGACACCAGCTGCCTGTCACAGGCAGGAGCTGCCACACTGCCACCTGCCAGCTCCGAGTCCTGCCCAGCAGCGCGGCAGTGACATCTGGTGGTGTTGATTTTTTGCTTGATGATCACAAGGACAGCAGCTGGGGAGAGCAGGGTCTGTCTTATCCCTCTGGGTTTTGCCTGATCCTCTCCAGCAGCCAGTGACTCGGGAAGCAGCATGGGACACATAGGGGTTGACCCTCCTGGCCCTCTTGTCCCCTCTGGTCCTGTGGCAGAGGGCACACATCAGCAGAGGCTGTTTTCTGTCTGATGCCCAGTTCCCATCCAAATATTTTGAATATTTTGTCCCATCTGACTGCGCAGAGCTTTAAACTGGGGCTTTGCTTTTTTTCAAACTAAATTCCTCAGGGATCAGAGAGGAGCTGGGGTTGGGAATTCAGTGCAGAGCCATCCACCCTGAGGAAGAGGAGGATGAAAGTGTCTTTCATCTTGACTCAACCTCTCTGCCTTGTCCCAGTCCCTGGCATCCAGGGACTCCTCTGGAAGCTGTAGTGTGTGGATACAGATCCAGCTTAGAGGGAGAAGGCTGAACAGTGAGAGAGAAAAGCCACTGAAGGAATCCCAAGTGCTGGGTGTGGGTTGATCCATCTGTCTCTGCAGGATGTCAGGTGGGGAGGTTTGCCCCTGGGGCTCACAGCACCCACTTAACTGAAGCTTAAAGCATTTGCAGAAAACTCTTCCATCCCCTTTGTCCTAGGAGTGCCTAGAAACCAGGTCTAGGTGAGTGGCAGGTGGCTGGTGAATTGTTCATCCATCCTGTCAAGGACTGAGGATGGGAAGGGAGGTTCCTGCCTGCTCTCCCTTTCCTGGCAGCACCCCACGACAGGGTCAGTTCCAGGTTCCCCTGGAGGAGCCCACATGCAGACCTGGTGGCTCAGCTTACTCCTTTTGTCTTCCCACTCTCCTTTTCTGCCCTCAGGTGAACTCTTTACCTGCTGAGAGGATCCAGGAGATTCAAAAAGCCATCGAGCTCTTCTCTGTAGGTCAGGGCCCTGCCAAAACCATGGAGGAAGCCAGCAAGAGGAGCTACCAGTTCTGGGACACACAGCCAGTGCCCAAGTTAGGTATGTGCAGCCCCTCAATGTCCTGTGGGCCCTGGGGGAGGCCTTGTGGTCCCCAGGCTGCTCCAGGAAGCCCTCAGAGAAGCCTGGAGATGCTGATCTGTGGCCACCAGGTGAGTCCCTGCCTGGCCTGGGCTTCAAAGGCACCAAAACCACTTTTCCACCATTCAGCAATTTGGGCTAAGTGGATGTGGAGGGTCTGAAGAGCTGTACAAGCACTTCAGAAGGGAAAGAGGGACAAGGAACCACTTCAGACATCTGACCTGATGCCTTCTGCATTTGTGTATCCCTTAATCCCAGTCCTTAGCCCTGGAGTTTGGTCTCCTCAGCTCTCTGTACCCAAGTTTTGTGTGTGGTGTTGCTACATCCCGTGAACTCAGAGCTGTCCAGCTCTCCCCTCTCTGGAGGTTGAAGCCTCCCAGATGGGGATCCTTGGTGGGGAAGGTAACTCAGGGTGAGTCAGGGCTGGATGGTGCTGGGAGCAGCTCTGGGAGGCAGGTCCAGTGCTGAGCTGCCACATCCTTGCTCTGCTGGGCTCACAGCCCTCTCTGGCACAGGCAGGAGCTGCAGCTGAGCCAGGAGAGGGGAAACACAAACATCAAAGCATCTCCACCCCAAGCTGCCATGAGCATTTAAGGATGGGGAGCTCCATCTCTTGGTCCCCTCTTCCCCCTGTGAACATCCCAGTGGTGCTTCCCAGCTCTGATCCTTGCTCCAACCCTTCCTCTTGCTCCTGACAGCCTCTGGCAGTGATCTGCCACTGACACCATGGCAGGAGCTCTCAGAGCAGATGTGCCAGGAGGGCTGCCTGGCTGGAAGGCACTCATTCCTAGGCTGATTGGGGTGCCTGGGATAACTTCACTTTAGTCTCTCCTTATCTGCATCCCCTAGAGCTCATGGGAACTAGAGAGTGAGTCCAAGCCCACAGTTTCTAGATTTATCCAAAACTTGTTATGGCTTCAAATTTGCTGCTCTTTAGTATTTCCCTTCATGGGTTTGTGCCCCTTTTGCTGCAGATGCAGTGTTTGATTCCCATTCCATGTTGTTTACACCAATCTGAGGCTTTTTTGGGTCTCAAAAATTTTTCTGGGAGCAACAATCTCAGCTTTAAGTTGGGATTTGTACAGTGAGATGTCACGTGGTCATGTGAGACAGCAGGGCCTGATCTTGCATTTACCCTTTTTTCCCAGGATGCTGGACATGGGAAACATCATTTCTGCTTGGGAAAACCCTGGGGAAAGGGTGGAAGGTGTCTCCTGGGGAGTGGGAAGCACAAAACAACTCGTTCGTCCCAACAACACGGTGGTGGCTGTGCCTGGCTGCCAGCCACTCACCATGTCCCAGTGCTCCTCGTGGTCCTGGTGTGCTCTGGCATTACGGACACGGGGCTATTTAGGGCTGGATAACAGAAGTGCTGGAGGATTTTTGGGGCCAGATCTCAAAACAGTTCAGCACCTGCTCAAAACAGAGAGGGCGGCCAGGGGTGAGCTTTTCTGGAAGCTGCCTGGGGTGGGTGTGAAGGGGGAAGTTTTTGCTCTGGGCTTTCATCACCTCCCCATTGCTTGGAAACCTTTTCAATGCCTATTTAAGGGAATTCCTAATTAGCACAACTTGCTTTCCTTGGCAGCACTGAAGTGGTGCTGCTGGACTGACATCCCCGAGAAAGCCAGAGCTCGAGCCGACCTCTCCTGGCTGAATCGGGGCCTTTAGGAGTCAGTGGTTGTGCAACAAAAGTTGTGTTGTTCACTGCAGCTCTTCTTTAGGCACAGTGGGCAGGAAACCCTGACAATTGCCAAGTGGCAATGGCCAGAGCTGGCAGGAGATCACTGTCCCACAGAGGGGCTCACAGGAAAGTGCTGGCCCAGGCTGAGATTTAGGGGTTGGATCAGGATCATGTGTGGAGCTGGAGGATGTAGCTGTGGCTGTGTTTGGTCACCCGAGGGGCTCCACCATTGCCCTGGAAGGAGTTCTGATTCTCTGCCCATTGTCATATCCCAAACTGGGTGGGTGAAGTGACAATCCCTCTCTGCCACTTCAGGGGTGGGAGACATGAGGCACGTTGGACGCTAGATTGAGGTGTTGTGGAGGCTTGGCCTCACACAGCAGAGAACTCTTTCATGGCTCCCTGCTCTGTCTTCCAGGAGAAGTGGTGAACACCCACGGTCCGGTGGAGCCGGACAAGGACAACATCCGCCAGGAGCCCTACACCCTGCCCCAGGGCTTCACCTGGGATGCCCTGGACCTGGGGGACAGAGGTGTGGTGAGTACAGGCAGCTCAGCATGTGTGTGTTGGAGTGTCTTGGTTGGCAGTTCAGTGCTTGGGCTCTTGGAGATGGTTTTGGGGATGGAAGTGTGTCCTTCAGCGCAGCAGGTGACGCTCTGGCTCTGTCACACCGTCTCCTTGGGTTTGGATGGGTCTGACTCCCCCCACTGCAGTTCCCTCTTACCCATCCCAGATTGGGCAGCCTGGCCCGGTTTTTTCCAAGGGGATGCAAGGATGCCTGAAGCCCAGAGTTCTCCTGTAGGAAGACCCTTTAGAGCATGCCCCACCTCCCTGGAAGATGACACAGGGCTCCCCTGTGTCCTGCTGCTCCCCCTGCTCTGTGTGGCACTGGTCCAGGACCCCAGAGCAGGGGCATGTGCCAGGAGCAGGGACATGGCTGCACATGGTGCCCCAGTGCTGTGGCCACACATGAGGAGTTCAGGGTCCTGTCTGGGGCCAGTTGATGGCTGAGTAACCTCCTTAACCTCTGTGCTCTGTGCTGCTGCAGCTGAAGGAGCTCTACACACTGCTCAACGAGAACTACGTGGAGGACGATGACAACATGTTCCGGTTCGATTACTCGCCCGAGTTCCTGCTGTGGTGAGTGGCACCAGGAGTGCAGAGCAGGGCGTGTGGGATGCTGACAAGCCTGATCCCGGTGACAGGGCTGCAGCTGCCTTTGCTTAACCCATCTCCCTTCTTCCTGAAATGTCCCTTCCCCATCTGTCACTGTGTACAGTGTCCTAGGGACATGGTGAGAAGGGCTGTCACCCAGCCCTGCCTGCCTCTGGCTCCTTGAGGATACGGGAGCTTAAAAGTGGACTTTTTCCTCTTTGGTTTGATCCCTTAAGTGTTTGTGAAAATCCCAGTAGCTGAGGAATTCCCCAGCACCCTGGAGCTGTGGGATGAAGGCAGCTGCCAGCAATTACCCTTGGAGTCCTGTTGCAGCAGAGCTTGCTGTTTCCTCAGGGTGTTCCTGAAGTGAGGAGCAGAGATTTCCTCCTGTGTCCCTAGTGAGGACTGGCTGTGGGGTGCAGGAATTGCCCTGGATCCCAGCAGTCCTTGTCACACCGCTGTCACTCTCATCCCCTTGCCAGCGAGCAGGACTCGGGGTGTCCCAGGGCAGGGTGGGAGGCAGGAGTAGGTACACCAGGGACCTTGGGTGGGAGGTGACTGCTGAGCTGTGTCCCCTCCCCAGGGCACTGCGTCCTCCAGGCTGGCTGCCCCAGTGGCACTGTGGGGTCCGAGTGGTCTCCAGCAAGAAGCTGGTGGGATTTATCAGCGCGATTCCAGCCACCATCCACATCTATGACACGTGAGTGCTGCTGCATTTCTCATCCTGCCCCTTGCTGACACCTGCAGCTTTGTGAGAGTGCTGAGGGGCTCTGGCTACACTGTCCTCCCCAGCCCACAGCCAGACCTGCACCCTTCAGCTTTGGAGATGTTTTGCTGCTTGGAGGGGAAGATGGGGGGTGTTTAAGGGTTGGAAGGGAGGTTCTGAGCAGGGGCATCTTGTAGTTAACCATTGTGAAGGCTGTTTTCCTCAACGAGGTAGGTTAACTTAGAGCTCTGGCTTATAGAAATCGTCCAGGGCTAGATGGAGATGTGGAATCATAGAATATCCTGAGCTGGAAGGGGTTTCCAAGGATCATCCAGTCCAGGTCCTAGCCTGTACAGGGCAGCCCAACAATCCACCCTGTGCCTTGGGAGCATTGTCCAAGCTCTCCTGGAGCTCTGGCAGCCTTGGGGCTGTGACCATTCCCTGGGCAGTGCCCAGCCACCTTCTGGGGCAAAAACCTTTCCCTAATATGCAACCTGACCCTCCCCTGACACAGATTCAGACCATTTTCCCTGGGAATCCTTGGGTAACAGCTTAAGGGAGGGTTCTCCAAACCCAGCCCCTGCCCCTTCCCTGAGGTGTTGACTCCTCATTCCCTTGAAGGGGCTTGGAGGTAGATTGCCCAGGGTGTTGGTCTGATCCTCCCAGGTCAGGACAGTCAAGCCTCATGCTCTGCATTGTTTCCTCCCCAAGAGAGAAGAAGATGGTGGAGATAAACTTCCTGTGTGTCCACAAAAAGCTGCGCTCCAAACGGGTGGCCCCGGTTCTGATCCGTGAGATCACACGGAGGGTGCATCTAGAGGGAATCTTTCAGGCTGTTTACACTGCGGGAGTGGTGCTGCCAAAGCCTGTGGGCACTTGCAGGTGAGTGTCCGTGGCTCTCCCAAGGTTTCTGTCTGCAGACCTTCCCTTCCCGTGGTCCCCTCTATGGCCAGTAGAGTGTGTGGGGTTCCCTGGGACAGGAGAGAGCGATCCCAGCCCAGGTTTCTCCTCCTGCACTGTCCTTCCAGGATTAAGTGCAGTGACTTTGCTAAAGCTGCTCATGCAACACAGGAGAGGAGGCTTTGGCAGCACAAGCACTTCAGAACCGTGTTTCTCTCTGTGGGGAGCTGCTGGCCTGATGTTCTCACTTGCCCTCGCGGCAGCCACGGGGACCTCGTGCCCCTGCAGCCGCCCCGCTGCCCCAGAACGAGTCTCCCACTGCCAGTGTGTTTCCGCAGGTACTGGCACCGCTCCCTGAATCCTCGGAAACTCATCGAGGTCAAATTTTCCCACCTGAGCAGGAACATGACTATGCAACGTACCACGAAGCTTTACCGGCTGCCCGAGGTGGGTGCCAGCCGGGAGCAGAACTCAGGAGTTGCTCCTCTCTGGGCAAGGGGAGAGGCACAAACCTCCTGGTTTGAGGTCAAGTCCTCTGCCTGGAGACCCAGGGTTTGTTCCGTGTAGTAAATGACTCTGTCAAGCAGTTGTGCTTTATTTAATCTTTATGTATTTTTGCCTGGGTACCTGCAATTTAAGGGCAAATTCTTGCAGTTAGAGGACCCTGTGAGCTTTTGTTTGCTGGTGAGTCATAGCCTGTCGTGCTGGTAAAACGAGCAGGCAGATGTGACAGCCTTCATCTGTCCAAACACAACCTCGGTGTGACCTTGGATCGGGTTAGTCCCTCATTCTTCAGTCACACTGATCAGTTCTGGCACTGCAGTTGTCCTGCTGGGGAAGTTCCCCAGCTGGAGATGGAAGAGAAAGAAACAAACTGCATTAAAATTGCCACCACCCTCTCCGACCTTGTTGGCTCCTTTCTGTCAGCCAGAGCTGCCCCTTTGGGGTGGAAAATACTGCTTTCATGCTGGGCAGCTCCCAGCTCCTGCCTCCCACAGCCACACAGACTGCAGTTGCTGGGCTGGAGCTACTGGTTTTTGTACAGAAACTCAGCCCCAGAGCATATCTGGGCTTGCTGAGCCATCCCAACCCTAGATTAGTAATTGAGGCCAACTGGGAATAACATCTTGTGGAGCCTGGGACATGTCTCCCAGCCTGTGCCTGCTCTGAGTGGGAGCAGGAACCTGGAGGGAAGCAGAGTTTGTGTCATTAGAGGGTAGGAGACCAGTTCCAGTGGGACCTGACCTGGCACTTGGGGATTTGGGACACGCTGTGCTCTCTGTGATCTTTGCCATCAGTGTCACAGCCGATCACATCCATCCTTTGCTGGGCCCGCGGGGCTGGGGCGCTGAAAATGGGCTGATCTAAGCAGAGAGTGTCTCTGTGCTGCTCATTGGAGAGCCCTTGGGTGATGAAAACCACTGTGCAAGCAACGAAACAACTTGTCCCACTTTCTGCAGACTCCCAAGACTCCCGGCTTGCGGCCCATGGAGCACAAGGACATCTCTGCTGTGCACAAGCTCTTGACCGAGTACCTGAAGCAGTTCCACCTGACCCCCGTGATGAGCCGAGAGGAGGTGGAGCACTGGTTTGTACCTCAGGAGAACATCATCGACACCTTCGTGGTAGAGGTGAGGGGCAGCAGCACGATGGCAGGGGTGTTTTCCTGGGCTTTTGCCTCTACTGGCGCTGTGGGAGCAATCAAGGAGGAGCTCCATGCCCCTCCGGGATAGGAATTTGCTGGAGGATGGTGCCTCCATCCTGGGCCCTGAGTCTCCGTGCAGCCATTACTCCAGCTGGGAGAGTCTGTCTAAGGCTCTGGCCAGGCTTTATCCCATCCTGACACGTCATGATGTCACTTCTGCCTTGCAGAGTGCCTCGGGAGAGGTGACAGACTTCCTGAGCTTTTACACGCTGCCCTCCACCATCATGAACCACCCGACTCACAAGAGCCTGAAAGCTGCTTATTCCTTCTACAACGTTCACACCAAGACGCCTCTCATCGACCTCATGAGTGACGCGCTCATCCTCGCCAAGTCGGTGCGTGTGGGGGTTTTATCTTCTGTTGTTAGAGCCAGGATTCAGTGCTTGAGAAATGCAGTTTTCATGTTTGGACTCAGGTGTTTATGAATTCTTGTCTGCTGTACAGGCTCACAAGTTGTGAGTTCTAGCTAACAAAGTGAAAGATGGCTGCGTCTCTTAACTCTTTCCAAGGTCTTTTAAGCACTAATTGTCCAATTATGAGATGTCACCTATGTTATTTTTACTTTTAACCCAATAACCAACCACCCGTGGTCCACAATGTGGATTTTTTCACCCAGTTCCAATACACCATCCAAACCCATGAAGAAGGATAAGGAAGAACTTAGCCTACATCCTAAATCCTCCATCTTGCTTTATATATATTACTATTTATTAAAACCTTAAACTCTTTAAGTTTTCCACCCTGTGATACTACACACTTCTATCCAAACTATATGCCCGTAATCCCAGTGCTATCCCTCAATTTTGGAAGCCTCTTCCACGACCTCAGGTCAAATGTAGTGCTCTCTTGAGGGTCAGTGCCTGTTAGCACAGAAAGCCTAAAATTGTCAGGGTTCCAGCAGGTGAGGGAGCCGGGGATGGGCTGGCACTGTGGGACCCTGAGCAGCTCACAGGAGTTCACTCACTGGGCAGCTCACTACAGGCTGGCCACCCTTGGGTTTGTGGGAAGGGATTGTTCCCAGGACTATAGAAATCCAAATCTGAAAGGATCTGCCACCCAGGAGAGGGATGCAGGGGTACCTTGAGCCTTCCAGCTTGTGGTGAGCTGAGCTCAGCGTGTTACTCATGTCCTAGAGCAAACAGTCCTGTAGTGGTTGGATTGAGGGTGGGGACACCAAGGCTGAGCTCCTCCCTTTTTCTGGGATTCAAAGCCGGGCAGGAAAGGGGGCCAGGCTGCTCACAGGTGGGAGGAACTCCCCAGCACAAAAGCAGGAACTGATGGCTTCATGTCTCCCTGTGCAGAAAGGATTTGACGTCTTCAATGCACTGGATCTCATGGAAAACAAAACCTTCCTGGAGAAGCTGAAGTTTGGGATCGGGGATGGGAACCTGCAGTATTACCTGTACAATTGGAAGTGTCCCAGCATGGCACCAGAGAAGGTCAGTGCTGTGAGGAGGGGTCTCGTCCCCACAGCCCTGGGGACATGGGTTTGCTGTCACCCACAGCTGAGCATTCCAGCCCAGCCAGTCCTTGCAGTGTCACACAGTGATGGGTGAATCCCTGTGCCATCTCCCGTGCCTGCACAGAGCATGTCCCTGCGGAAAATCCCTCCACACTCATCTTCCAAAGCTAGTTTTATTCCTGGACTAGTGCGGGTTCAGTCCTTCCCCTCACACCAACCTCCTCCCTCTGTCAGTGCCTGCCAAGCACAGAGGAGACAGCAGAGGGCTGCAGGGTGACAGAAGTGACACTGGGGGTTGTGACAGTCACCTGTGATCCTGCACAGGACCCGGGTGTCACTGCACAGTCCTGGGTGTCAGTGTGTCCTGCTGGAGTGGAAGGAACAGCCACCCCTCTGGAGGGAACAGACAGGCTGGAGCAGGAGCTGTGACAGGGGGCTGAGCCATGGGATCCCAGGATGTCATTTGTCCCCGGGGCCAGCAGCCTGTTCCCCAGTGACCTGCTCCCAGAGCTGTGCTGCAGCCCCTGCCTGCCCTGGGCCATCTAAGGCAGCACCTGGTTGCTACTGTCCCTCCACACCAGAGATGTGATTCAGCACCTGTCCAGTCCACAGTCACCTTGCAGAGGATGGTGCTTGAGAACCAGGATCTGCCCAGCTACATCACAGCTAATTAATGCCTTAACAGCTAATTAATGCCTTGATGGCAGTCACGGGGCTTTGGTTCCCTGGCTGGTGTGAAGCCAGGTCTGTCTACGGGCACAGGCTCTGTGCCCTAAACCAGCCTCACTTGCCTGCTGAGCCTGTAGGAAGGCCCAGGAGGTGTCAGCAATCCCTTCTTTCCCTGGAAGAGCCAGGGTGTGGGAGAGCCTGATGCTGGGAACGTTTCCTGTGGTGGGGCTGCCTCTGGGTCCCCTGGCGCATGACCGGCCACCAGCATGTCCTGGACAGTCCCCAGCAGTGCCAGCTGCCTGTGGAGGGACATGTCCAGGGACCAGGCTTTTGGTAAGAGGCTTCTCCCAAGTTACAGAACCATGGAATGGTTTGGGTTGGAAGGGACCTTAAAAGAGTACCTTGCTCCATCCCTTTCACAGGCAGGGACACCTTCCACTTTCCCAGGCTGCTCCAAGCCCTGCCCAGCATGGCCTTGGACACTTCCAGGGATGGGGTGGCCACAGCTGCTCTGGACATCCTGTGCCAGGGCCTCCCCACCCTCACAGGGAGGAATTTCTTCCCAATATCCCATCTATCCCTGCCCTCTGGCAGTGGGAAGCCATTTCCCCTTGTCCTGTCACTCCAGGCCCTTGTCCAAAGTCCCCCTTGGAGCCCCTTTTGGCGCTGGAAGGGGCTCTAAGGCCTCCCTGCAGCCTTCTCCAGCCCAAACAACCCCAACTCGTAGGAGAGGTGTTCTGTCCCTCTCCTCATCATGACCTGAGAAACATCCTTGGCTCATGAATCAAGGCTGTCTCATAACCTGGCAGGGATTGTCACACCCCAAACATTGGTCACCTCCGCGGATCAGAGCTGGGCAGGGCCCGTGTGCCCATTCAGCCACACACCCAGGGCTTTGCTGATGTCAAATATCCCAAAACCAGGGGGGAAACCCACACAGACAACACTGTGTCCGTGCCAAGCTGGGAACGGAGCAGAGGACACATCCTGACCCCTATTTCCATTGCTCCCAGGTTGGATTGGTGCTGCAGTAAGGGAGCCCTTGCCAGGAGAGCGTGGAGGAGCCGGGCCTGCGGAGGTGCTGCCCTCATCCTTTCTGCCAAAGCCCGACCCACACCGGGAGAGGGGCCCCGGAGCCGCCGCCCCCGCTGCCATCAGCCGTCTCCTTGTTTGATTTAACTGCATCCTGGTAAAGACATGATCAAGGAAATGTAACTGCTGAAACTAGATCATGATTGGCATATAATGGATTTAACGGGTGAATAATAAAAGTATATATTATATATATTTTAAATCTTTCCTGTTCCCAACTGCCATGAGTTGCATTCGGCTGCTGAAGGTCACCACTGGGCTGCTCGACCGGGACTTTTCTCCGTGGGGACAGCTGAGGTTGATGCTGTGGCGCCGGTGTGCTGGAGTACTGGGACGTGGTGGCTGCTGGCCAAACCCTCCTGCCTGCCCCGAGGGTGCTTCAGGCTCTCTCCTGCTCGGCTCTTTGCCCCCAGTTTGCTCCTGGCTCCATTAAACAGGGTCCCCCCCTGCAGGCTCGGGAGCACGTCGAGACTCCATTCAAAGGGCTATTTGTGCAAGCGATGCCTTGTCCCATCTCCTGCCCGGCCACGGAGACTCCAGCCCTTCCTGCTCAACGCTGAACCGAGGGGCAGCAGCGCCTGGGGGTCCAGGGGGGATCCGGCTCCAGAGTGTGTCCGGCACACCCCGCTCTGCTCAGACTCCTGAGGCTCCTTCCCCTCAGCCTCCCCACCGGGCTGCGGGCTCCGGGGGATGCTCCACTGCCACTGCCACACCTCTGGCCTCTCTGCTCAGCTGCTTTTCTCTGGAAGCACGGAATGTGGATACGCACCATCGGCATCACCCCGGAGCTTCAGCCTCCCCAGCCCCCGGTGCCTTCGCCGCCAGCTCCCAGTGTCACCTCGTGCTGTGGGATCCGCCGAGAGAAGGGAAATGTTTCCATGGAAAACCTTCATCCCATCGAGATCTTTTGGGAAGGGAGTGCCCGGACAGCCTCCTGCCATGTCATGAACCTTGTCCACCCAGAGCTCCGAGATGCTCCTGCCCGGCAAGCCAAAGGTTTCCAAAGCTGCACACCAAGGCCAAGACCCCGTCTATGCACTCTCATGCCTCCCTGTCCCTGCGTGTCCCTGTCACACCCCGTGGCACCACGGACCCTGACAGCCTGTGCCCACCCCAGCCTGGACCTGTGAGGCCTCGGTGGGGACCAGGAGCCCATCACATCCCCCCTGGCAGTGCCATCACATCGCCCCTGCTTGGGGTCCTGTGTCACCTATGCAAGTACCTCTGTGTCCCCTCCTGTGTCCCTGCTGTCCTGGGCTAGGGGAGGCTGGGTGTGGGTGGGTGACACCCCATGGGACCCTCCCCCTGTCCCCATGGCAGGTTTGAGGGCTGCTGCAATGAATCTCCCCAGTTCCCATGGGTGCAGTACCCATGGGTGCTTGGCAGCTCCCCAGGGCACCGCTGATTTGGGGGTGGGCTCAGCCCTGATCCACCCACAATGGGCCCCGGGGGGTGACAGGGACACTGGGACAGGCTCTGTTAAAATAAAACTTTTATTTGACTGGCTTGATCCCAGGGTGTACATCTGTGACTGTCACTTGTGCCAGAGCAGAGGTTGGGAATGTGTCCCCACCCGGGCACAATGGAGTGTGTGGTGGCAGGGTCCCCTCAGGGATTCCAGGGTGATGGCACCGTCCTTACACCCCAAGAGAGGGGCTGGGATCAAGCGTGGCCAGGACTGGTGAAATGTGATTGCTGTCATCCATGTCACCCCTGTCTCCACTGGCTGGGCTGTCGTCAGCCCAGTCAACCCATCCTGGTTGTCACAGCATCTCTGTCCCCTCCAGGAGGGGAGGAGCAGGGCACCAGCAGATTGGGTGGCAGTGGGGAACAGAGAGGGGAGCCACCACCCCTTTGGGTCCTCCCGGCCCTGCTGTCACCACAGACAGGTGAGCAGTGTCCTCGGACTGTCCCCACGCAGGGTGCCCACGCAGGGAGGAGCCTATTGTCCCCCACATGGAGACACAATGTCCCTCCCATGGGCACCTTTGGGACACAAGGATGTCCCTCCTGTGGACGCCTCACAGGCTCTTGCATCGAACGTGCACGAAGAGCGTGGCGGGGGACAGGGATGCCCCGTCCTTGGAGAGCAGGTGGATGTGGCGGTACCCTGGGGACAGAGGGGGGGCTCAGCGGGTGGCAGAGGGCTGTCCCCATCCCCGGAGAGCAGCGGGGTGGCACCTGCACCCACCTTGGCGCATGCTGGGCAGGGGCAGCGTGAACTGCCCCACAAAGTCGTTGCAGGAGGTGCTGTCGTAGTCCTCCACCACGAAGCGCACCAGGGCCAGCTCGGGCACCCGCACCTGGAACCGCAGCGTCTCCTCCCAGCGCGGGTTGAAACCTGCGGCACAGGTGTGGGGGGTGGGTGTGGCCACCGGGGACACCGAGGCCGCCAGGGCCACCCAGTGCCCGCAGGGACCGGCAGGACCTGCCCTGTGCACTGCCCCTGCCCCGGCTGGGCTGCTGTCCTGCACTGGGGAGTGTGGGGACTGGGGCAGGCTGGGGGAGTGGGGGTGATGCTGGGGCCAGTGGGGTGTACTGGGGACAAGGGGACCATGCTGGGGCTGTGGTGGAGTGTACTGAGGGGATGGAGGTCATAGCAGGGGACTGGGAGTCATGCTGGGACCACGATGGGGTGTACTGGGGAAACTGTGGCTGCAGTGGGGTATAGTGGGGGAACAAGGGTCATACTGGGGGAATAGGGGTCATACTAGAGCCATGATGGGGTGTATTGGAGAAAAGGGAGCCATACTGGTCTGTACTGGGAGAATGGGGGTTGTACAGTGACTGTGGTGGAGTATACTGGAGGGATGGCATCATACTGGGACTCCAGTGGGATATACTGGAGGAATGGAGGTTATGTTGGAGCTGGGCTGGACCATACTGAGAGAATGGAGGTAACACTGGGGCTGTGGTGGGGTATACTGGGGGAACAGGGGTCAGACTGGGGCTGTGGGTACTGGGGAGAGTGGGCATCACACTGGGCTTGGGATGGGTGTACTGGAAGCTGTAAGGGAACAGCAGTGGGAAGTACTGGAACATGTTGGACCCTGTCACTGGTGGGGATGTGGCTGTGCTGGGGAGGGGGCATTGTGGTGCAGGGAGGGGACTGGGATGTCCTGGGCACTGGTTCAACTGGCTGTGGGTACCCAAGGCACCGTCCCTCACGGGGATCAAGATGCCCCTGGCATCAAGGTGTCCCTGGATCAGGGTGCCCTGGGGTGTCCCTGGGGACCAGGTGTCCAGAGGAACACTGGGGTCCAGGTGTCCTGGGGCACTCCTGGGCATCGGGGGGCCCTGAGGTACCCCTGGGGGTCAGGGTGTCCTGGAGCACCCCTGGAGATCAGGTTCCCTGGGGTGTCTGCAGGGATCAGAGTGCTCCAAGGGACCCTGGGGACCAGGTTGTCCTTGGGCATTCCTGGGATTTGGGGAGTAATAGGGTTGTGAGAAGCAATAGGTTCAAATGGGATGTCCCTGGGGGTCGGGGTGCCCTGGAGTGTCCCCATGGGTCCAGGTGTCCTTGGGGGTGCCCAGGTGCCAGCACTCACCGTTGTTGAGCTTGTGGTGGGTTTGTTGCTTGGCGCAGTCGGCCGGGATCCCGTGGATCTCCACGCGCACAAAGGGATCCACGATGGAGCTGCCCTTGTCCCTGTTCAGCTTGGGCAGCTGCTGTGCTGTGATCACCTGTGGCACAGGGAGCTGGGGACCAGGGGACAGGGACCACGGGCAGCCCAGGGGGACGTGGGTGTGGGGAAAGGACTGGTGCTCCCAGGAGAAGGGACTTGGCTGGGCTTGGGGACACGGTGAAAAGGAGGGAGGTGGCTGATGCCACCCAGTGGCTACCAGCTGGATTTGGGGACAGGATTGGTGTCACCCTGGAGAAGTGTCGTGGGTGGCACAGTCAGGAGTGTGGATGGGGTGAGGAGGAGGGAGGTGGCTGGTGCCATCCAGGAGAAGAGACGTAGGTGGCAGGTGGCCAGGGAGAGGGTTGGTGTCCCCAGAAGGGAGCAGATGGCACCCAGCCAGGAGTGGGGATGGGGTGAAGAGGAGGGAGGTGGCTGGGTCCCCAGAAGGGGTGTGGGTGGCACTTGGCTGGGACTGGGGAGAGATGGGGAGGAGGGAGGTAGCTGGTGCCATCTCAGAGAAACGACATGTCTGATACCAGCTGGATTTGGGGACAGGGTTAGTGTCACCCAGGAGTAGAGATAAGGGGGGTACCCAAAGAGATGTGAGGGGAGGGTGAGTGTTCCCAGCAAAAGAGAGGTTGGTGGCACCCAGGAGAAGGTGTGTGAGTGGCAACGGGCTGGACACGGGGTTGGCATCACCCTGAGGGGACATGGGTGGCACCGGGCTGGACACAGGGTTGGTGTCACCCAGAAGACGTTGGGTGGCACCTGGTTGGGAGCAGGGTTGGTGTCACTGGGGAAAAGACGCAGCTGGCAGCTGGCCAGGCATTGGAATGTCATGGGTGTGACCCAGCAGGGATGTGGGCGGCACCCAGCCGGGCCTGGGGACAGGCTCAAGGGGCGTCCTCACCCTGATGTGCAGCGCCAGGCGCCGGGAGCCCTCCCCGGGGGGGCTGCGCAGGCAGGGGGGCTTCAGGACGTAACCGCAGCGCCCGTTGGGCAGGAAGCGCCCGGCGTTCAGGTCCATCTCGTAGCCCGGCGTCTGGAAGTTGAGGGCCACTGTGGGGACAGCAGGACGGGCTGTCAGGGTGGGTGACGGCTCCAGGGGCGGGTGCCAGGTCAGGGAGGGCCCTGGGGGTCTCACCCAGCTGGCAGCCGGCGTTCCACATCTCCTGGGGGTTGTAGTTGGCTGAGTTCATCTTGAGCCCCAGCGGGTACACGCGGCTGAGCTGGCGGGCGTTGTACCGGACCAGCGCCGGGCCTGGGTGGGGGACACGGCTCAGCGGGGCCACTGCAGCCTCCAGGGCTGCTGGGGGGCCCCAACAGCGGGTGATGGGCCCAGGGACACGGACAGAGCCTCCCCAGCTGGGTGGGCCTGAGCCTGAAATGTGACCCAGGCCCTGAAACCAGACCCTGGGGTTCAGTCCCCAACCCTGGACCTTGAACTTGGACCCCTGACCCCAAACCTCAGACCCTGGATCCTGATCCTGACCCCACATATTGACTTTAAACCCCTGACCCTGGATCTTGACCATGGAACCGAGACCCCGACTCCAGATCTTGACCCTGATCCCTGGACCTCAGACTCCAAACCGAAACCTCCAAGCCTATGCCCTGATCCATATCCTAATCCTGGACTCCAGCCTGGCTCCAGACACTGACCCTGGACCCCAGACCCTGAACACTGACTCAGATCTTAATCTCAGGCCCTGACTGACCCTGACCCCCAGGCCTTGATCCCAGACCTCAGTGCCTGCACTCTGACCCAGACCTCATTCCCAGCCCCAGACCCTGGACCCAGATCCAGCATCCTAAACCCTGATCCCAGACCTTGATCCTGGTCCTGTGACCCCAGCCTTGGCCACTGACCCCAGGCCCTGCCAGCAGACCCCAGTCTCAGGGCAGCCTGGATGAGGCCAGTGTGACCCTGACTACCACCCATGGAGCCACCCTAGAGACAGAGCCCATCATTCTCAGCCCATCCTGCATCCCAGTGACTCAGGAGTATGGACCCACCCTGTTCCCGTCCCTGTCCCCATCCCTGTCCCCATCTGGTGGCCCTCACCTGCCTCCTTGATGAGCTTCCGTGCCTTCCTCTCGCTGAAGGAGGACATCTGGCAGGGCTGGGGGTGGCGCAGGGCCTGGGCCAGCCCGGGGAAGGGGACAGCCTGGCAGTACACCACCAACGCTGACAGCTCTGGGGACACCTGTGACGCGTCCTTGGCCTGCCAGAGCCACCGTGGTGTCAGGGACAACCTGGCCCCAGTGGCCACCTGCCAGCCTGAGGGTCTACAGACCCCCTCCCCTGCTAGTGCTGAGACCCTCAAGGCAGTGGAGACCCTGATGCAGTGGAGACCCCAAGGTGGTGCAGAACCTGAGGCAATGGAATGGTGGACCATGGGCTGATGGGGAACCCAAGCAGGCTGAGAACCTGAAGTCATGGAGAACCCAAGGGGATGGACAGCCCAAGATGTTAGAGACCCCAAGATGAGGGAGACCCTAAAGTGCTGGAGAATCTGAGGTGATGGGCACCCTGAGATGATGGAATACTTGAGGTGACAGAGACCCCAAAGTGATGCAGACCCCAACGGGTCACCCTGGATGTGATGGAGGCCCAACATGACAGAGAACTTGAGAAATCAAAGTGTCAGAAACCCCAGAAACAGGCCACCCAGCCCAACGGGAAGAGGGAGGCACAGCTGAGGGGTCCCCAGGCTCGGTCCCCTCTTCCAGACAGTGACAGCCACCCAGTGTCCCCACAGCACCCGCTCTGTCAGCCCCCCCAGCTCCATCCCATGACCCACCTGCAGAGGTTTGATCTCCTGCAGCGACTGCAGCGACTGAAAGAGGAGAGAGCAGGGCTGCAGAGGGGGATGGCAGAGCTGCAGTGCTCCGCTGGGACACTGCCAGAATGCCGTGGTCCCCTGGCACCACCAGGATGCTCTGATCCATCAGGACCACCAGGATGCCGTGGTCACCCAGAACCACATCCCTGGGGAAGTCTCTTACCCGCCGGGGGCTTCTCTCCTGCACCTTCTCCTCCTCTTCTTCTTCCTCCTCTTCCTCTTCCTCCTCCTCAGGGTCCAGAAGGGAGGTGACACCCTGGGGCTGCTGCCACAGCTCCGGCAGCTTCTTGCCCTTCACCAGGATCTTTTCTTTCAGCTGCTACAGGAGGCAGGTCCGAACTCAGGGCTCGGAGGGGACATGGGGACACTGAGGTGGGCGTGCAGGTGGCCTTACCTCTGGTGAGGGGAGGTCGTGGGGGTCCTGCCCCTGCAGGGGCTGTGTCAGCAGCCTGTCCCCCAGGATGGCCTTCATGTGCCGGGCCATGGTGGCCTGCTGCTCCAGCCCGCAGTGGTTCTCCAGGGACAGGATGACGGGGTAGGGGGATTTCTGAGCATGGGGATGGGCAGCCCTCAGCACCTGGCACCCGGCACCGGGCACCCAGCACCCCACACCCGGCACTGGGCACTCAGCACCCCACACCCCACACCCGGCACCGGGCACCCAGCACTCCCCACCCGGCACTGGGCACCCAGCACCCCACACCCGGCACTGGGCACCCAGCACCCCACACCTGGCACCAGGCACCCAGCACTCAGCACCCCACACCCGGCACCGGGCACCCAGCACCCCACACCCGGCACTCGGCACCCCCAGTGCTGCCGGCCCCGGCCTCACCTCGAAGGCGGAGTCGCGGATGCTCTCGATGACGTCACGGAAGAGGATTTTGGAGGTGAGCGTGTGGCCGTGGTAGACGACAGGTTCCCCGTCCGAGCCCTCCCAGCAGTCCAGCTCCACACAGCGGCACCCTGCCCTCAGCGCCCTGCCACCACAGGGGCACCAGGTGAGTCCCTGTCACCCTTGAGCCACGGGACCTTCTGGGGCCCCAGGGGGACCAGGGACACCCACCTGACATGGACACGCACCTGACATAGGCCTCGGTGCTGCTGGTGCCGCCGATCTGGTTGCGGGTCAGGTAGGTGTTGTGGGAGGAGGAGATGAAGTAGTGGCTCAGGGGCTGGCTCATGTCCTGGTGCACCTTGGTGTGCTCCTGGTTGAGGATGTCCCCGGCAGCCGAGAGCAGGTACATCATGAAGCCATCCAGCATCATCAGGTCCTGCCGCTTGGCTGCGGGACACAGCGGCAGGTGTCGCAGAGGGCTGGCATGGTGCTGGCAGGGTGGCACCCTGGGGACTTTCCCCACTTGGAGGTCCCAATGGTGCCATGCTCATCTCTGACCTGGCACTGTGGCACCCAGGGGACATGTAAGTTCCCTCAATCTCCATCCATGATTCCTCAATCCATGTAAGTTCCCATATCCTGGTGGCGCCACATTCACTCTAGATGTGGCACAGTGACACCCATGAGGCGTGGAGGTTCCCTGTCCCCACCCTGATGCCCTCTGTCCTCCCAGTACCATGTCACCCCAGACCTGGCACTGTGGCACCCAGGAGAGGTCCCCTTTGTGTCCCATCTCCCCTCTGATGTCCCCCATCCTCCTAGTGTCACATCTAC
Source organism: Sinosuthora webbiana (assembly GCA_013397395.1). Lineage (NCBI taxonomy): Eukaryota > Metazoa > Chordata > Aves > Passeriformes > Sylviidae > Sinosuthora > Sinosuthora webbiana. Next base: position 247,445 of record VXBN01014821.1, on the reverse strand, counting down.
CTTAAGGGTGCTACTGTGACATGGAGGTCCTTCATCCCTACCATGATGTCCCCTGTCCTCCTAGTGCTGTGTTTGCCCTGGACCTACCATGGTGGGACCTGAGGAAGACAGAAGTCCCTCAGCAGTGTCACATTCATACCAGAGCTGCCACCACATCACCCATGAGACATGGAAGTCCATCTGCTGTCCATCCCCACCTTCACATCCCCTGTCCCCAGTGTCACATCCACCATGTACCAGCCAGGCCCTGTGTTGGATGGCTGACACTGGGGTCACCCTGAGAATGGACACCAGCTCAGTACTAGGAGCCCATACCCATCTGGGGGACTGATGCCACCAATTAGAGCTCCGTCCCTACATCCACGACCTCCCGTGGCTCTGGCAGTGCCCGTCCCGTTACCCCGCACCCTCAGCCCTACCCTTCTCGTTGAGCTCGTAGGTGCGGATGATGGTGCGGGCCTGGCGCAGGCTGGAGTCCTCGCCCTGATCCCTGAGGAAATCCTGCAGCTCCTCGGCCGACAGCACCCGGTCCTCACCCGAGTAGCGCCCGAAAAGCTCCTCCAGCTCCGGGCGCCGCAGCAGCCGCCGGCAGAACTCCTCCAGCTCCCGGCCCTCCAGCCGCTCGTTGCCCGAGTGGTCACATTCCTGCTGGGACACAGCCCAGCCTCAGGGACTGTCCCCTCCCTGCGTGGACAGGGCACAGCCACCCCCTGCCTTGTTCTGTCCGTCCCCTGGAGCTGGCAGTGCGTGTGGGATGAGTTTGGGGGGCTCAGCTACTGTCCCCTCTGTTCCCACATCCTGAGCCCTCTGACCCTCCACTCTGGGATGGAGCAGAGCAGAGCTCTGTGCCTCAGTTTCCCTAGGTGGAAAGGGACCTTGGGATATGCCCAGAGGGACAGCTCTCCCAAGCTGGGGAGAAATGTCCCACCTTGGGGACGCACAGAACAGTGGCTGGGACAGCTCACCCCACCTCATCCCTCTCCACCATGTGCGCCTGATGGCACCCAAACATCGGTGGCAGTGGCTTTGGTGTGAGGAGTTTGTCAGTTCTCTGTGCCGGGGAAGGCTGTGACAGCAGCGGGCACAGTGGGTGGTGCAGTGCAGGACGGGTACCTTGAAGAGCTTGGAGGCGTAGACATCGTCCATGTCGATGTTGAGCATCCTCAGCATGCTCTTCACCTCCCGGAAGGACATCTTGTTGTCCTTGTTCCTGTCTGCTCGCTGCAGGACCCCATGGATCCAACTGCACAGGGATAAGGAAACCACCCGGCGTCACCTGCAGCCGTCCCCACCGTGTCCCCACGCCCCCAGAGCTCCCTCAAAGGATACTGGTCGAGCTTCTCCATCTGGCTCATGGCCTGCAGCCGCCCCATCAGCTTGGTGAGCCCCTGCACCCAGTGCCGGGCGTCCTCCTCGCCGCGGGCGGCCAGGTCGAGGTTCTTGCGGCGGCCCTTGAAGGCGAGGGTGAAGCAGTGGCGCTCGGGGAAGGCGGCCCCGTGCTTGCGCAGCCCCTCGGACTGGCGACCCTCGCGCACCCGCTCGATGTGCGTCACCGAGACTGCGGGGACACGCGCGGGGTGGGGAGGGACGATGGACGTGCTCCCTCGGCGGGTCACCCGCCCGCGAGCATCCTGCAAGACACCCTGGCTGCTGATGGACACCCGCGCGTCCCCGCGGCGCCCCAGGCGACAGGGCTCGACTCCTGTCGCTGCCGCAGCCGGGCTTAACCCGCTAATCCCAGGCGAGACAGGAGCCGTGGCCGCTGTCCCTGCGGGGTTAGGGACGGGGACGCTGGCAGGGGATGGAGCCGCCTTGCAGCGGTGCCAGCTCCAGGCACCCATCCCAGATGAGAGGGTGGAAACAGACGGGTGACGCCGGGGAGGGGGACAGAGTCTGGCCGGGATGGAGACAGGACCTTGTGCTGACCCCAGGGGGGTGGGGAACGGTGGGGGCTCTTCCAGCTCCGCATGGGGTGTACTGGGAAGTGCTGGAAGGCTCTGGGAGCCACTGCATGAAGTGGGTTGGAGTTCAGGTACCGGGTGGGGGTCCATATTCTGGAGTGGATTCATATCTTGGGTGAGGGTCTGGATCTCAGGCTTGGGGTGGAGATCCAGGTTTGGGGTCTGGGTGCTGGGTGGGAGTCTGGGTCCTGGATTGGGGTCTGAGTGCTGGGGGATGTCTGGGTCCTGGGTGGGGATCTGGGGTCCAGGTCACAGGTAGGGATCCAGGTCCCAGGGGGCACTGGGTCACAGGTGGAGATCCAGGTGAGGTCTGGATTGTGGAGTTCCATGCCCCAGAGTGGGGTCTGGTTCTCACTGGGGGATTTGGGTCCTGGGCTGGGGTCTGGGTCTTGGGTTGGGGTCTGGAACTCAGTAGGGGTCTGGGTTCTGGGTGAGGATCCAGGTCTTTCGTGGGGGTCTGCGAACTGGGCTGTGGTTGGGGTCCAAGGTGGGGCTCCAGGTGGTGTTCTGGATGCTGGGAATGGATCTGGGTCCTGGGTGAGGGTCCTGAGGTAGGGTCTGGGTCCCGGCTGGGGCTCCTGGATTGGGGTCTGGGTCTCACATGGTGTCTGGATTCTGTGTGGGAGTCCAGGTCCAAGGTTGTGGACTAGGTCCTGGATTGGGATCCAGATCCCAGGTGGGGGTCTGGGTAAGGGTTGAGGTCCTCGATGGGGGTCTAGGGGTGGGTTTGGGGCACTGCCCAGGTCCTGGCCCTCCCTGCAGCTCATGGCAGTGCCGGATGTGCCCCGGTGTCCCCAATCCCCCACGGGACACTCACAGCTCTGGGGGGAGCGGGCGCGCCCAAAGCGTCCCTCGAAGCAGACGGTGACCCCGTCCTCCTGCAGGCGGAACAGCCGCTCCCTGGAGCCCCCCTTGGCCTTCACCTTCCGGAGCAGGGACCCCCGGAGCATCCGCTGCACATCCTCGTCCTCCGTCAGGCCTGTGGGGACCAGCCCGGGGCTACTGGCGGCTCTGGGGGCACCGGGGGGTCTAAGGGTGCACTGGGGGCCCGGGCTGAGAGTGGGGGCTTGGTGCACATCTGTGCGCACATCTGTATCCTATGGGATGGCATGGGACAAAAGGGACAGATGGGATGGGATGGGGTGGGATGGGACAGACACAATGGGACAGAACAGTACAGCACGGCATGGGGCAGGATGGAGGGATGGGACAGGACACTATGAGATGGACAGGAGAGGCTGATGGGATGAGATGTGAATGACACAATGTGACAATGCAGATGAGACAAGTTGGGACAAGTTGGATTGGACGGGAAGGGGTGAGGCAGACCGGACTGGATGGGACAGAGTGGGCAGGACGAACGTGACAGGGCAGGCAGGGACAAGATGGGGCAAATGGGATGGGACAGAACAGATGGGCTGGGGTGGAACAAACAGGTTGGGATGGGGCACTGGGGGATGGGATGGGTTGGGATGGGACAGGTCAGGATAGGACACCATAGGATGGGGCAGACAGGGCAGGATGGGATGTGATGGGACAGACAGGATGGGACAGGAATGGGTTGGAATGGGACAATACAGGCAGAAGAGGACAGACAGGACAAACCATTGCCCTTGGACCCCTTTGGAGCACAGCGTGGCTGTTCAGGGGGGACAGGACAGGACACAGCAGTGACACAGCCCAGCTGCTAAATCCCAGCAAAGCCACCCGGATCCTGCATGGAGAGTGCCAGGACAGTGCCAGCAGCAGAGCTCAGGCTGGGAACAATGACGGGGTGGACTCAGGGGACTCGCAGGCCCACGCCTCAGCCAGGACTTTTCCATCTATTCACAGAGTGGTTGTTTCCACCCTTTTTTGTTTTGGCAGCCATTCCTAACATCCCCAGGGCCCACATCCTGCTCTGGCTGGAGATTCCACTCCTGGGCTGGGAAAGGGTGGTTTGGGGGCTCCCAGGGACATCCTGAGCCAGCCATGGCCTCGGGGAGGCAGCCACCAGCTGCCAGCACCTCCTGCATGGTCACATCCTGCCCAAGGTGCAGGATGGAGGGCAGGTATGGACACACGGCTGCACGAGCATAGGGCTGCAGGGATGTGTGGACACACGGATACAGGTCCACAGGCACAGGGATGGACACACGGAATGTCAGATCCGTGGGCGCAGGTGTGTGGATGCACGGACACTTGGGTGCGTTGTGCACGTGGATGCACAGACACAAGGACATGTGGATGCACAGACACAGGGACACGTGGGTGCACAGACACAAGGACACATGGATGCATGGATACAGAGATGCAGGGATGTATGGATACATGGATCTGCTGACAGGGCCAGTACACGGATATTCAGGCAGATGGAGGCACAGGTGCATGGGTGCATGGATACAGATGCTCATTACGTGGAGTCACAGGTGCACACAGGGATGCACTCATGCATGGAGACATGGGTGCAGGAATGCATGGACACACAGGTGCATGGATGCACTGCTGCCAGGACGTGGGCAAGTGGATGCACAAGCCTTGGGATGCATGGACAGTCACACACACTCTGGTGCATGGACATAGGGTGAGTGCTCCAGAACACAGCCGAGGGATGCATGGACGTACAGGTGCTGGGTGCAGGGACAGATGGACACACAGATGGATGGATACAGAGGTACAGGGACAGATGGATGCAAGGACACATGGACACAGGGACACACAGACACACGGGCATGAGCACACGGAGCTGCAGCAGCTCCAGGCACTGTGTCCAAAGCCGTGGGGCACAAGGCCAGACCTGGCCCTTCCCACTGCTCCCACTGCAGACCAGGCTGGCCGCTCCCAGGGACACACCCTGACCTTGCCGGGCACCCACTGCCCCTGCCCAGAGCAGTGAACCCCGGGTGCCCACTGTGCCCGGGCAGCACCCCTGGGTGGGGAAACTGAGGCAAGGTGTTGGGGAGGGTCCCAGGGAGTGGAACCTGAGCCTTGGGGACAATAAATATCCTTAGCAAGGGGGCTCCTGTCACCTGTGATGTGGCCAAACCCTGACCCCACTGTCCCCCAACAGCTGGGACCATGCACAGCTATTTTGGGGTGTCCTTGGGGACCCCTCCCATCCCAGGGGACCCTTCCCTGTGTGGGGAACCCACCCACCTGTGGGACCCTCCCTACCAGGGGGACCCTTCTGACCCTGGGGACCCATCTCTGCCATGGGGGCCCCCACCCTGCCATGGGGACCTATTACTGCCCCAAGGGTCCCCACCCACTTCGGGGACCCTCCCAGCCACAGAGATCCCTCCCGAACCCCTCTGGCACAGCCTTAATAGAGTTTCTGCCCGGTTCCCCCCGAACTCACCCATTTTCTTCAGAGCTCTCCCGGGCCGGCGGGAGCCACCGGCACCGTCTGACGGGGCGCGGAGCTGCTCGGCGGCGGGACGCGCCTTCCTGCCGCAGATCATGACGCGGGACCCCCGGTACCGCCGGTACCCCCGGTGTTCCTGGCGCTCCGGTGCTCTCGGTGCTCCAGGTGCCCCCGGTGCTCCCGGCGCCCCGGGCAGTTCTGTCGCTCCCGGCACGCCCGGTGCCCCCGGCCGGTGTAACCGGGCTGGGCGGTGGCGGAGGTCGGGGCTGGGGCTTGACTGGGGCTGGGCGGCCGGGCCGTGACCGGGGCCGGCCGCGGGGAGGGAGCGGGAGGAGCCAGATCGCAGCCCGGGCGCTGTTAACCGTTTGTGCCGGC
>VXBN01014821.1:230661-241754 GCA_013397395.1 Sinosuthora webbiana | reverse complement strand
GCTGCCGGTGGTGACCGGGGCTGCCGGTGGTGACCGGGGCTGCCGGTGGTGACCGGGGCTGCCAGTGGTGACCGGGGCTGCTCGGGACGGGACCGCACCGGACCCGGGCTGCCCGGGGCTCGTTCTGCACCGGGGCTGCTTCAGCACCGGGAACGGGCCGGGGTCCCGACGTGCGCCCGGGTATTCGTTCTGTGCAGCAGGTCCCGCTCTGTCCGAAGGGCCGGGACAGTCCGGGAGTCCCCCACTGCCCCCCGCGGGTCCGCCTGCACCGGGGCCCGGCCAAGGGACACAGCGGTCACCACCAGGGAACCCCTCTCTGCCCAGCCACCAGTGGGGACCCAGGGCACCTCCTTTGCCATCACACCTCGGGCACCCCGTCCTGCCGTGCCAGCCCTGCCCCCAGGTCATGGGCTGGGTGGCGCCGGGCTGAGGGGCCACAGGCAGGTGCTGAGACCTTCAGGTGACTGTCCCCACTGGTGGGACACCCAGGGAGGGGCAGCAGCACGAGCTGGGGAGTGCCAGTCCCAGAGCCCCAGATGTGTGTGTGTGTGTGTGTGTGTGTGTGTGCAGCCGTGTACACACAGACCCAGAATCGTTTAGGGTGGGAAAGACCCCCAGGATCATCGAGTCCAGCCTGTGCCCCAGCCCCACCTTGTCCCCAGCCCAGAGCACTCAGTGCCACATCCAGCTGTTCTTGGGCACCTCCAGGGATGGGGCACTCCAAACCTCCCTGGGCAGGTTCTTCCATAGCCTGACCACCCTTTCCATGGAGAAATTCCTCCTGATGTCCAACCTGAGCCTCCCCTGGCCCAGCCTGAGGCTGTTTCCTCTTGCTCTGTTCCTGGTCGCCGTTTTCCCACAACCACCACTGAGGGTGGGTGGGGCAGGAAGGGATGGGTGACTGCAGGCTTCTTCCAAAAATCCAGAGTGTCCCAGGGAACAGGGAGGCCATCCCAGGTCTGGCTGGGCTGTGGGGACCAGGAGCTACAGGACAGGAAGAGAAGGTGACTTTTCCCAATGCCAGGGCTGCAGGTGCTGCCAGCCCCTGGGTGGGACATTTGGGCATCCAGGGGTGAGAGCAGGGCAGACTGGAGCAACAAGTGGGTGACATCTGGGCACCTTGAGTGATACCTGACTACCCTGGGGTGACATCTGGACACTTAGGGCAGCATCTGGGTACCCTGGGGGATATTGGAATTTACTGAGGGAACATTGGGGCATCCATGGCAACATCTGGGCATCCTGGGTGATATGTGTGTGTCCTGAGCAACACCCGGGCACCAGAGCAATAAATGGGCAGCCCTGGGACAATCTCTGGTTATCCCAGAGCAACATCTGTACATGCAGGGAGACATCTGGGCAGCATCTGAGCAGCCTGGGACAGTATTTTAGTGCTGTAGTTCAAGACCTGGGCAACTCCTGCAACGTCTAGACAGCTGGGGACACATCTGTGCAGTCCCTGGGCTGTTTTTGGGGGGATAAAGCTCTTCCCGAACACTTTGGGGATGGGGGGACACCAGAGTCACCCCAAAAGTGCGCTTGCAACCCACATACCCGGGCTCTGCTCCAAGTCCTCTTCCTCCCATTGAAATTGCATTCCCAGGAACTCAGCAACAAATGCCTGGACCCGGTGAGATGACCGGGATAAACACCTCTGGCTGCAAAATCCTCAGCACGAACAAATCCCTGTGCGGTTCCTCCCCTCCCGCGGCGTTGCTATTTTCTCCCGCCCGCCAGCGGCTTGGAAGGGATCCCATGGAAAGCAGAGCTCGCATTCCCGGCCGCTTATAGCACAGCACGTGTCCCGTGAATCAGCGCTCGGGATTCGGGGCCGGCTCTGCCGGCAGCTGGAGCCAGCGAGGCCCTGCCGCTGTTCCGAGCAGGAATCCTGAGTCAGAGCTTGGAAATGGCCGGAGGTTTAAAAGGTTTTGCTGCTTTTATTAAATATATATTTATTTTTAAATTATTATTATTTATTTGGTTTTATTTATTTATCTTCAATTGGCAAAGGAAATGTTTCCCCAGGTGATGTGGATGAGGCTAAGAAGGGGGGGGCGGGATGTTGACCCACTTGGATTTTGGATTTGGAGGAGAGATTTTCCAGGTTGGAAAACTGGAGTGTGAAGCAAGGACGAAGCCAGCACAGGGATGCTGAAAGCTGCTCTGTATCCCAGTCCCAGGATCCAGCCCTGGGCCAGAGCTGGGGGGTCCCCACAGCACCCCAGGACCTCCCACCTCCCCAGGGCACCTTGTTCTGCCAGGTCACACATGTCCCCATGTCTCCACAGCTCCCTGCCTTCAAGGAAAGCCCTTGGAGCAGAGGGGGAAGGAGCTTCACCTTGGGGGCTCAGAGACCCCAAATCCTGCCCCTTCCTTACTATCATAATTAATTAAGTTGGACAATAATTAACAGTGGATAAAAGTATACAGTGAATAAAAGATCAGTGGATAAAGTTGGGTAATAATTAACAATGGCTCTGCCTGACCCAGCTGTCCCCTCCCCATGCAATGGGACCCTGCTCCTGCCCCATGCCCCAGTGACACTGTCCCAGTGCCATATTCCAGATCCCCAGTGCAGTGTCCAACTCTCCCAGTGCAGTGTCCTGGTCCATTCCCCTGGGACCTTTGGTAGGTGGCTCCATTGCATTGTCCCCATACCTGGTGCACTGTCCTAGTGGGTCACAGTGCATGGCCCCACTGTCCCTATGTGTGGCCCCAGAATCCTGCATGATTAGCACAGGATCCCAGAATGGTTTGGGTTGGAAGGGACCTTAAAGCCCACCCAGTTCCAGCCCCCTGACATTGGCAGGGACACCTTCCACTGTCCCAGGCTGCTCTAAACCCCGTCCAACCTGGCCTTGGACACTCCCAGGGATCCAGGGGCAGCCACAGCTGCTCTGGGCACCCTGTGCCAGTGTCCCAGAGCATCCCTGTGCTCCATTCCTGTCTGCCTTGTCCTGCTGCACACCCCAGGTGGGTGAAACCTTGTGGCCCACTAAGCACTGTCCCTGTGCCTGGAGCAGTGTCACTGCCCATTGCTCTGTCCTCTTGCGCAGGGTCCCTGTCCTGGGACGTGGCTGCAGTGTCACTGCACTGCCCTGTCCGAAAGCTCTGTCCTGGGGCTCTGTCCCAGTGCCCCATTCCTGGGCCCTGGCCTGGGGCACTGTCCTTAGACACCGTCTCCCTGTCCCCATGCCCTGTCTCGGTGCAGTGTCCCAGGGCACTGTCCCCATGCCCTATCTGTCCTGGTGCAGTTTCCCTGTTCCTGTGTCCAGTTTCACTGTCCTGGTGCACTCTTTAACTATCCTGGAGCACTGCCCTGTGCATTGTCCCTGTTCTGTCTCACATTGTCCCACTGTCCCTGTCCACTCCCATTGTCCTGGCTCACTATCCCTGTGCACTGTACCCTGTCCCATTGTCCCTGTCCCGCTGTTCTGCTGTCCCGCTGTGCTTGAACCCCAGTCCCACAGTCCCTGTCCCGCAGTCCGTCCCACAGTCCCTGTCCCACAGCCCAGCTGTCCCTGTCCCCCTGTCCCGCTGTCCCTGTCCCGCTGTCCCTGTCCTGTGTCCCCAGCGCTGCAATCCCTCCCCATCCCCGCCAGGCGGCGCCCGGGCCCCGCTCTCCGCGCACTGCACCGTCCGGCCGGCAGAGGGCGCGCGCGCCGCGCTCGGCGCCGGGAGCGCAGGAGAGGGCGGGGCCCCTTCCGGGAGCCGCGCGCTGATTGGGGGCCGCGCGGAGAGGGTCGATGGAAGGCGGGCGCTGATTGGGCGCGGCGCGGAGGGGGTCGATGGAAGGCGGGCGCTGATTGGCCCCGCGCTGTCCCCGCACGGAGAGGGATCCCCCGGGCCGGGGCCGGTGCGGGGCCGGTCCCGCCATGGAGGAGCCGGGCTGCGGGGCGCAGTTCCGCGCCGCCGTGCAGGTGATCCAGGGGCTGCCGCGGAGCGGTGAGTACGGGCCGGGATCGGGGCCGGGCAGCCGCGGCGCCGGCGGCTCCGCTGACCGTGTCCCGCAGGTGCGTACCGGCCTTCCTACGAGGAGATGCTGCGCTTCTACAGCTACTACAAGCAGGCGACGGCGGGGTGCTGCCAGGGCCCGCGGCCCGGCTTCTGGGACCCCATCGGCCGCTACAAGTGGTAAGAGCGGGGGGGTCCCGGTTCCGGTCCGGTTCGGGGCCGGGTCCGGTTCCCCAGCCCCGCTGACGGCCGCCGGCCCCGCAGGGACGCCTGGCACAGCCTGGGCGGGATGTCCAAGGAGGAGGCGATGGCCGCGTACGTGGCGGAGATGAAGAAGGTGGCCCAGAAGGTAACGGGGCGGGCGGCGGGGCCGGGCCGGGCGCTGCGCGGTGCCCGTGTCCAGCCGCGGCCCTCCGCAGGTCATTGACACCGTCCCCATGGACGAGACCACGGAGGAGATGTTCCGCTACTTCGAGCCGCTCTACGACGTGATCCAAGACATGCCCCGGCCCCCCGAGTCCTTCTTCAAGAGCAAAGGGGGTGAGTGGGGGCCGCAGCGCCCCGGCTGTGCCGGGAGCATCCCTGCCCTCGGCACTGCCCTCCTGGCACAGCGGTCCCGCTGTCCCCGCCGTGCACCGGCACCGGGTCCGCTTGGTCCCCGGGGCACGTCCTGCTGCTGCTCCCTGAGGGATGGACACACCCCGAGCCTGGCGGGGCACTGCTGCTGCCGAGGGGCTCTTTGGGCACACCCTCTGTGTGACACAGGTGTCCCTTTCGTGTGACGCATTCTGGGCTTTCTCTCCTCGAAACTTTGAGGTGAGGATTTGAACTCTGGCTTCCAAGCAGCCCTTGGCTGCTCTCCCTGTGTGCAATGGGGCAGGGATCAGCCCCTGGGGAGGTTGTGCTTCCCCTTGGCGCTGGCCCACGCCGGGCTGGGCTCTGGCTCAGCCGCTGTAAACATCTGGACAGGCCGGCCAGCTCCTGCATGGGGGGCATGTGGAGAAACAGGGCTTGAGAAATGGGATTATTCGGACCTGTTTGTGCTAGAGGAGAATCCTTCCCAGCCCTTTCCATGCCTCTGGCTGTGGTCTGGTGCCAGGAGGGGGCTGGGGACCTGTCCCACCCCCAGTGCAGGGCTGTCCTGGGTGTGTCTGACTGCTGAGGAGCACCCGGGGCACCGAGGGGGCCAGAAAGGCACCACCAGTGGATCAGCTCAGCAGCAGAGGAGCTTCCGTGGCTCATTCACAGCAGGTGTGTGACCTGTCAGTGGTTTGGGAGAGCCCTGGCAAACAGACTCGCTCCTGAGGCATCTGTCCTGTGCCTGTCACCCCCTGCTTCCAGCAGGGATGCCACAGTTGTCTGTACGGCTTGGCCCCAGGGCAGCCGCTGGTGGCTGGAACTGAGGTGCAAAGCCCTGAGCTCTGGTAGGTGTTGAGTCATTTGTGTTAAAGGTTCCCAAGTCTTCAGACACTGCAATCGCAGCTTTGGTTGCTCCTGACTGGAGCAGAAAGGGGATTTCAGAGTGTGGAGCGTGGCAGGTGCCTCCGGGCACAGAGCTGGGAGTCTGGGCAGCTTCGGTTTTGTTTGTTTACAAAGACAACACATCATAAAGTGGCACTTGGAACCCAGATCATGGATGGTTCCAGGTCCCAGCAGGTCTCCAGTGGGTGTTGCTTTCACCAGAGTCTTCTGAACATGGCTGGCTGGAGCCAGATCTGTCCTGGTGCTGTGTGAGGTGACAGGACCCTGCCTGCAGCCACCACTCTGTGTCACAGCCCAGCCTGAGGAGGGTTTGGGAATGGGGAGGATCCCAGAGCAGGGCAGCCCTGGCAGTACCCCTGTGTGGGGTGCAGCTGCCCTTGTCCCCCTCACTGTGTCCCCTGTGATGCCAAAGGCAGGCTGGGGACAGCAGAGAGGTGCAGGCAAGGAGCAGCAGGGCAGCGTTGCCACACTCCTGCCTGCCCAGGAGCAGGGAGCAAAGTCCCGTGGGCCACTGGAAATCTGGCTGGGATTAACCCCGTGGGCTCCACGGGGAGCTGGGGAGGGCTGGGCCCCGTCAGGCCTGCTCAGGGCACTGCTGCCCCAGGTCCTCAGGGTGCTGCTGCCCACACAAGGCTCTTCCAGCCAATGCTTCTTGCATTGAGCTCTTTGTTACCGTGGGTGTGCCGAGGACTGTGGGCACTGCCAGGGGACAGGACTGTCACTGTCACTCACCAGTGCTGATCCCTCTGCCTGCTGCCACAGGGGCTCAGGGACAGCCCAGCCTCCCCTGGGTGAGCAAGGTGGTCTGCACAGGGGAAACCCACATGAGTTCCTGGGCTGTCAGCAAACAAAGCTGGCTCCTCTCCTTCCCTGCCAGCTGCTGGCACCTCCAGAGGCTGCTGGTCCCTGGCTGGTCCCTGCATGTCCCCCAGCTGTGCTGGCAGGGCAGCCCCAACCCCAGGGAGCCAGCACTGCACAGACAGCACAACTCTGAGCCCACAAAATGACCCTGCTCTGCCTCTCCCCTCCGTGCAGGGCGCCGGGGGCAGCCCGATGGCCCCAGCCAGGATGTCCCAGTGAGCAGCCCAGCTCCAGAGAGCCCCAGAGACACCGTGCCTGGGGAGCAGCAGGACAGGCAGCATGTGCCAGGTTGGTGTCCCTGGTGTGGCCAGCACCTGGCAGAGACCCCATGGAGCAGGCACAGGGGCTGGGGCTCCATCCACCCATGGGACTGTTGGCTTCAGGGACCTCTGCTCCAGCCCAGCTGGTGCTGCAGGCACTGCCCACGTCACGGGGCTGTTTGTGGGTCCAGCCCTCACTGGGGTAACCCTGGACGTGTGGGGTTGGCTCTGCCTCACTCCTGCCTGTGCAAAGGGCCCTGACTCTCCTAAGCTGCAGGGATGAGGGGAGGCTGTTGCCTCATCACTGGGAAAATACCGCCCTGGAAAGCCTGTGATCCATGAGAGGATGTTCTCCCTTGGCTCAAGCCACGTTTGCTGCTTCCTTGGCTCTGGGATTCACAGTGCCAAGCCCTGGCCCTCGCTGGTGACACCTCAGCCCTGGCTTTTCTCTCACCGTCACCCTGTGCCATCCTGTGCCCCCCTGAGGGGCCCCTGGCTGTGCCCTGGGGTGGGCAGGGTGCTGCAGGGAGGTTCCTCCTCCCGCTGCCGCTCCAGCCTTCCCCCAGGAGCAAATATGGTCACGGAGCGAGTGCCAGTGTCCCAGCCGTGCCAGCCTCGAGTGCTGGGGCTGGCAGTGCCCAGGGAGCTGGGCACTTTGCCTGCCTGTGCCACTGCTGCCCCAGGGGCAGTGGGCATTGTGCCAATCGGGCACCGTGGGCAGCAGGAGGGGGAATTCAGTCCTTGAATTCATGGCCACCATCTGGGCCGTGTTCACAGAGCTGCTTCCGCCCCAGCAGTGCTTCAGTTTCCCTTTCCTGCCTTACCCTGGGCATGCACATCCCTTGTTCCACCTGCTGCCCTCTGCACACAGCTGGGCACCCCTGCCCTGCCCGGGGCTCAGCCCTGTGCTTCCCTTCCAGGAGCTGGGCTGGCTCCTGCCCCCAGGGTGCTCGAGGGGAGCCAGGTGACGAGTGACTCTGAGGGGGACACGTTCTGTGACACCCTGGAGCAGATGGAGCCTGAGAAGGTAATGGAGGAAGCGCTGGAGGCTTTGCCATCCCTGCCCTGTCCGTGCTGCCAGCACCACCAGCCTGGGAGCCTCACAGAACCTACAGGGACACCCTCCTGCACCTCTCTGGGCTTCGTGTCACTCCTGGAGCCTGGTCCCTGTCACAGAGGGGACGCTGAGGAGCCTCCCCAGCCCCTCCATTCCTGTGGTGCAGCTCTGGTGGGGCACTGGGAGCTGTTGGGGTTGGGCAGCTCCACGTGGGTGCCACCACCTGGATTGTTCCCCTGCCACTTCTCCCTGCTGCCACGGGCCACGTTTGGCACTTGAGGTGCCATGGTGAGGCCTGGTGGATCTGGTGGAAGGAGGGAGGAAGCCCCCCCCTCTTTTGCCACCTCAAGTCTGGGCACCTCACTCCCCTCAGGTGTCACCTCCCAAGCCAGGTGCTGGCTGGTGTTACCACTGGGATTCAGCTTCACTCAGTCCCATGCCCCCTCCACCCCCAAAAATGCCACCACAAGGCAGAGAAGGATCCACTGCTGCCCTGGCATCCCCCTCCCTGTCCTGGGGAGGGGACTGGGGGTCTCAGGGCCCTTCTCTCCCATCTCCTAGGCCAGGCAGGTGTGGGTGCTCACCCCAAACGGGCTCCAGGCTGGGGCTGAGCCCCCAGTGCCCCACAGTGCTGGGCAGGGCGAGCGGGGCGAAGGCAGAAGAGCCGAGGGGAGCAGCAGCACCGACCTCACAGCCCTGGGCTCCGAGACAGGTGGGTGCAGAGCTTGTCCCTGTGCCCCTTCCTGCTCCTGCCCCTGGTGCAACCACATCAGCAGTGCCTTCGGATGTGGGTGGTGCCAGGGGTGAGTTCTGCCCAGGAGGGCAGGGGGTGAAGCTGGGCCCTGTGCCCTGGAGGCCTTGGGGACAGCAGTGCCACTCACCTGGTGCCACCCACCACTGCTGCTGGTGTCTGGGGACCACCAGGCCTCAAGCTGTGCCACTGCACAGGAGGAGCCTCCTGCCACCCTCTGTGCTGCCCCCAGACATACACAGCTGCCCTGGGGTGGCATTGCCACCCTCAGCCGTGGGACTGGTGCCATTGCCTCACCTGGGCACAGCCCACGTGTCTCACCCTTTCCCCTGTTACTGTTCCCTTCCGGGCTGCTTGACCTTGGCAGTGAACTTGTCCTGAGGCTGGCAGTGAGTCCCTGCCTGTGTCCCACTCACAGCCTGGATTATCCAGGTGTTTGCCTGCTTTGGGCCCTTTGTTGGGCCCGGGGAAGGACAGGGAGGAGCTGACCTGGCCCTGGGTGTCCTGCCCGGTGGTGGCACCTTCACCAGGTGTCACAAGGTGGCCCACACCCACCACAGCATGCACCCTGTGGGTGGGCTGGCCACCCACTGCCACCACCATGGCACTGGAGCAACACGGTGGTGCATGGCCCTGGGGACAACCTCGGTGCTGCTGGTGCTGCCAGGCTGGGCTGGGAGCGGCTGTGGCACGGGCAGCCCATGGCAGGTGCCCTGTGGAAGTTGCTGCTCACCCATGGGTGACAGCACGGGGTGGGCAGTGCCAGCCCCGGGGCTCCTCGGGCAGTGCTCAGCCTGCCCTGCCACTCGTGTGCCCGTCCCTGTGCCCGCAGACGTCCGGCTGGCCGGGGGGGACACCGGGAGCAGCCCCGAGCTGGCCCCGGGGCTGGCGGCGGAGCTGGAGGCGCACGTGGCCAGCACGGTGCGGGCGCTGCAGGAGGAGCTGTGCCGAGTGCAGGAGCGGCTGAGCCGGCTGGAGATGCTCGGCGCTGCCCAGGTACGGGCCAGGCGGGGCCGGGGGCAGGGCTGGGACACTGTACCGGGACTGCAGGGCTCAGCTCCGGGCCCTGGGACAGGGCTGGCCCTGCTGTGGGGATCCCCACTGTGGTTGGTGACACATCCTGGCAGAGCCGAGGCTGGTGCTGCCCTGATCCGGCCCACGGTGCAGACGGGGAGCTGCTGCCCCTCGCTGCCATTGCCTCCCTCATTCCCACTGCTCCTCTCATTGCCGCTGCCCCTGGGGTCCTGGCCCAGCTGCACCATCTGCATCCCTCGCAGGAGCCCTGCACAGGCTCTCCAGGCCGTTCCCTCCCTCTCACAGGGGCTGGAAGGGGGGTGCCAGCCCCACCTGCACCCCAAACCCTCTGCTGTCTTGCAGGGGGACACAGCTGGGACAGACTCCGGCCTGGCACTTGCTCCAAAAGTGAGTTGAGGGTGGAGGAAGCGCTCTGGGGTGGCCCTGCTGTCCCCCTGCCCACCCAACAGCCCACCGGGGCCTGGGGACACAGCGGGGGGAGGTCAGGGAAGGGATCCTCAGCTGGGGAGCCGGTGACATCGTGGGGACACGGCCCCAGGGATGGTGGTGTGATGCATGATCTCCAGAGGAGGAGAGATGGGCCCAGAACCACCGAGCAGTGGCAGCGGTTCCTTTCAGCAGAGGGCGAGGGGGTGTTTGGTGACATCGGTGACACCTTTGTCCCCTTCACCACGCCAGGCGATGTCCCCGTGGCGCCTGACCGTGTCCCCGCGCACGCTGCTCTTCCTGGCCACCTGGCCCTTCGTCACCCAGTGGCTGCTGCACCACTGGCAGGGCAGGAAGAGGTGACCACCACGTCCCCGCTGCCGCTGCCACCCCTCCTTCCCCATCCCGCTTCGCACGAGCCGGGGAAGCGCCACGGAGCCACGCGGGAANCTGCCACGCACAGACCGACCAGGACCGGCTGCGGCCCCGCGGGTGGCAGGGACAGCCACGGGCCCGTCCCGGGCCACCGGGGCCAGGGGGTGCTGGAACATCACCAAACCTGCCTCAATTAAAGTTGCCTTTTCGGTTCAGCCCCGCTGCCTGTGCCCTGCGAGGGGAGGGGACCGTGGCCAAACGCTCCGGCCTGGCCACCTGCTCCTGCCCGGCCACTGTCCCCAGCCGGTCACCTCTAGTGGTTAGAGGGGCACGGTGGCGGTATGGTGGCCGTGGCTGCCATGTCCCCCGTGCAGGGACTCTTGTCTCCAGGCCTGTCCCCCCGGCCGGGTCCCACGGCCACCCTGAGGGTCCCCCCACGCGAGGGAGTGGCGGTGCCCCCCTGTGGCACCGGGCCCGTGCCAGCGCAACCCGCACCCTGTTCCGGACTCGGCGGCGGGGAAGCCCCAGGGCCCTGGCGGGGGGGAGGGAGCGGCTGGGGACCCCCGGGACCTCCCCGGCCCGGGGTCCAGCAGTGCCATCCCGGGGGCCCCCGGGTCGGGGGGGCCCTGCCGGTGTGGGGGCTGGGCAGGGCAGGTTCCCCCCGCTGGTGACACAGCGGTGACACGGACACCCCCCTTCCGCGGGCTGTGCCCCACCCGGCCGTAAGGGCTCCGGGGCGTGGGTCCCACAGGGACCTGTCCTGTTCGCCCCTCGGACACGGAGCCCCAGTAGCTCCCCCAGGGCCGCCCCCCAGCCTGTCCATGGCTCCCCCAACCGTGTGTCCCCATGGCGTATGTCCCTCAGCGGGGCCCCCCAAACCCTTCCAGATCCC
>VXBN01014821.1:207829-220385 GCA_013397395.1 Sinosuthora webbiana | reverse complement strand
CCGCCATGTCGCCCTGGTGTCCCCCCCCCGCCCCTCTCTGTGCCTCCGTGTCCCCCAGGTGTCCCCAAGACCTTCCCAGGTCCCCTGTCCCCCCGTGTGCCTCCATCTGTGGTGTCCCTGCTGCTCTGGAGTCCCCGCGTCTGTCCCCATGACCTCTGTGTTCCCCGTGTTCCTCCGCACGTCTTCTGCATCCCCCATCTGCTCCGTGACCTCTGTGGGCCCTTGTGGCTCCCATGTCCCCCTGTCCCCAGTGTCCGCTGCCTTCCCTGTGTCCTCTTCACGTTCCCCTGGTCCTCCCAAGGCCTCTGAGCACCCTCCTGTGTCCCCATGTCCACGGTGTCCCCTGTCCTCATGTCCTTCATGTGTTCCCATGTTCTCCATGTGCCACTGTGCTCCCTGGCCGTGCCCCTGGGATAACAGAGAGCAGGGATCGTGTCCCCCTGAGGTCATCGAGGGAATCAAGGACAGATGGACACCCGGGACCCATTGATATGACCCCGTCCCCCTGTGCTGTCACTCAACACCAAGGTCCACAGCTGAGCCCTGCGGTGACACCCTTTATTTATCGTAGGACCTACAAAAAAGCAGAGGCAGCTGGATCTGCACAGAGGGTCCTGACTCAGCCCAAAGTGGGAGTGGGGCAGGGGGGCTGCACGGGGGGTCAGGGTGAACTGGGGGAGTCTGGTGGGCACCCCATGGGCAGCACGAGTGGGTTTGGGGGAGTCACCTGGGAATCCCATCCTGGCCGTGCCAGAGGATCCCCTGGGCAGATGGGGACAACTTGATTCCCAAAGCTGGAACACATGGCTGCCTGGGCGCAACTACTAATGATTAATTAATTAATTAATTTTATAAGGCACAAGGAGAGGGTGTCCATGGTGGGTAAGGCACCGCTGGACATTTTGGATGGGCCACCTTCCCAAATCCAAAAGCAAAGGTGTGGGACAGGGCCGGGTCAGTGGCCAGTAAATGAAGTGCTGTCGGTAACGAGACAAGCCCAAAGGATGGATTGATCCGCTCGTCGATCCCTGGAGCAGCAGCCAGCCCTCCCTGCTGCTGATGTCCCATGGATGTGATGCTCCGTCCAGAGGGAATGCGGCTCCCGAGGGATTCACCCTCCAGCCAAGTGAATCGATCCCGGCACATCCCGCAGGGACGTGGGTGCTGCCAGCCCTCCACACATCCCCCAGACCTCAAATCTTTGTCCCCCCCTGGTCTTTTTCTGCTCCTTTTCCCGCTGTCATCGGGACCGGCGTCAGCCCAACACTGACATCAAGTGGCTGCCGGGATCCCTCGCATTCCTGGGCTGTTTCCTCTCTCCGTGTGCCGGGAGCTGCCCAGCACCGCCCGCCCGGCCTCATCCTGCCCCGGAGAGGGACCGAGCCCCCGAGCGGTGTCCATGGCCGCTCCCCGGGCGGGCGGGATGCATCCAGCCGTGCTCCATCTGCCTGTCCCCAGCCAGGCCACCCCCGTGTCCTATCCTGTCCCCGGCAGTCGATATCCCAGCGGGGTCGAGCCGAGCGCTGGCGGCACCGCCGAGCCCGGAGCATCCGCACATCCCTCGGCGCCGGGAGCCGGGGGGGACCCTGCCCACGGCACCCCCGGCCCCGGCTCTGCCCCGCCGCCGGCAAGGTCGCGGTGACAAAGGCTCAGCGAGGTCGTGGTGACCCCGCAATTGCCCTGGGGACATTTGTCCCCTACTCCCTGCCGGAGACCGTGGACTTTGTGCCGAGCCTGGGAGCGGCACTGGGACGGCCCCAAATCTCCCCGAGATCTGGCTCCGGACAGCAGGTAACCCCAGGTGACAGCCCCTCTGCCCCGGCTGCTGTGCCACCGGGCTCCCCAGGCATTTCGGGTCCCTGTGCGGTACCACTGCCTGATCCCCGGGTCTGGAGTCAGCTCCGGGAGGAAATCACGGTGTTCCTCCCGTTTTAAATCTGGGCAAACTGGGCAAACGGCAGTGCCGGGCGCCAGAGCAGCTGCACGCTCCTGCTTTTGGGGGATAAAAGTTGGGGAACACATTTTTCCTCTAAACCACCTGCTTTGGAGGCCCGGGGCAGTTTGGCAACTCTCCATTCACCTCGATCCCCGCTTCCCTGAAGTTGGGGCCGAGCTCTCCCGGGAAGCCGAAGCCCTGGGCTTGTGCTGGGGAGAGCGATGGCTCCGCTGCGATATTGGCTGCAGGTGGAGCAGGGACGGGGGGGCAGGTGTGGGTGCTCAAGCCCTCTGCAGGAACCCACCCATGGGTGGGACGGAGGCGGAGGTTGGCCGGGGCTGCGGATTTAACCCGTGCGAGGCCGCAGATTCTGCATAGGCGTTAGGAGGGTAGAGTAGGGCTGGGTTGTCTGCTGTATAATGAGGTGTGTCAGGTCCCTGCAGCCCCCCCACCCTGGGTTCCTCTGCCTGAGCTCTCCGTGTTGCAAACCTGTGGCCCTGCATGGTGCTAAACGGGGCTTTGGGGCATGATCTGGGGACAGCCCATGGCTGGTGGGGGTTGTTTATCCCCCAGGTCCGGAAGTGCTCTGCTGGGAAGGAAAGGGAGGGGAGAGCCGGGGCTGTTCCCAGCACTGGAGTGGGAGGGATGCTCCCAGTTGGACCCCGAGACATCCCCACACGTGTGGTCCCAGTTGTCCTCAACCTCTGGCGCTGCCCCTTTCCTCCCTCCCCAGCTCCCCGGTGGCTCTGCAGTGACTGGGAGAGGTCAGGGACCTGCAGGTGGCCTGGGACAGGAGGGACTGGACAGCGACAGGTCAGTGCTGTGGCTCTCGGGTTGGGGTTTGGGTGCTGTTGCCTGACACCCTTGGGTGTCACTGTCTGTCCTTCCAGCTTTTCTGGGGACAGAGCGCGGAGGGGACGTGTAAGGAAACAGCTCCTTTGCCCTACAAGTGCGGTTTTCCTGGGGATTTCCTGGCTGATGTAAGACAGTGCATGGGAAAAACAGTGGAGCCTAAGGAGCCTAAGCCCTGGGAAGGGGCTGTGTCCATCCAAAAAGGGGCCTTGCTTTGAAATCTGGCTTGGTCCAGTTGGGTCCATCAAGAGGGACCCCTCAGGGGGGATGGGGAGTGTGGGTGCCAGTGGAGTGATTCCAATGGTCTCCTGTGGCAGGAGGAAGGTGCAGAGCCTCAGGGAGCAGCTGGAGCAGAGACACAGCCGTCACCTGGCCTAGCACTCCTGTCCCAGAGCCTGGGGGACACACCCAGTGCCTGTCCTGACTGTCCCAGCACCCTGTGAGGAGCCAGTGGCACTGCCATGTCCCAGGCAGGAGGTACAGCAGAGCCCTGGGTCTGTCCCCAGGGAGGAACAGGGGACCCCAGCAATGGTGTGGCCCCATCCATCCCCCCTATCAGCACCCATCTCCATCCCATTCTGGCCCCATTTCTCTTGGATTTTTGATCCTAAAAGCACCTTTCACCCCAAACCTGACTTGCAGAGTGCTGGGCTGCCCCAGCAGCTCCTGTCCCCATATTCTCCCCAGGTGACATCCACACTATGTGGGGAGGGTGGTTGGTCCCAGATGGAGCAGGGGGGACACAGAAATTAGCACTGGAGGGGAAGACAGGACCCTGGTCCCCAAAGCATGGGGGATCCCTGCATGGCCCACCTTAATCCATCCCCCAGGAGCTGAGGAGGCCTTTGAACACCGTGATGTGGTCATCAACAGCCAGGACAAGGTTTCGGATGTGTACACGCAGCTGGAGAAGCTGGGGGAGTAAGTGAGGGTCCCATGTCCCCAGCACCTGGGGATGGCCCGTGGCTGTCCATGTGCAGCCCTGGTGGGATCCAGGTGGGTGGTGGTGGCTCCTCCATCCTTCATCCTCCCTCTGTCCCAGGGGGAAATTTGGGACGGTGTACAGGCTGCAGGAAAAGGCCACGGGCAAGATCCGGGCTGGGAAATATTTCCGGACCCGCACAGCGAAGGAGAAGGAGGCGGCTCGGGCCGAGGTGGAGCTGATGAACCTCCTGCACCACCCACGCCTCGTGCAGTGCCTCGATGCCTTCCAGGGCCCCGCCCAGCTGGTGATGGTGATGGAGTAGTGAGTGGGGAGCAGTCAGGTTTGGGGGTGGTGGGGCCGTGCTGGGCTCTGCCAGGGGAGCACTGAAGGTGGGAAGCCCCCTGTGCTGTGGGGTGGATGGGGAACCTGGTGACTGGAGTTCTGAGTGGTGAGGTCCTCCCAGAGCACTGGGTCTGAGTTCTCTGGTGGGGCTTCCCCTCCTCGGGGCTGGTAGATCCCAAGGGGGTCCCCAGTACCTCATTGTCCCCAGCATGTGGGGAGGGGTCCCTGTGCCATGGGGTGCTGGGCTGGGATGCACGGGGACCCCACAGCTCCTGGAGATAAGGGTGGAGAGATGCCCCCAGAGCGCTGGGTCCGGGTTCTCTGGTGGGGCTTCCCTTCCTCTGGGCTGGTAAGACCCCCAAGGGTCCCCAGCACCTCGTTGTCCCCAGCGTGGCAGGCGGGGAGCTCTTTGAGCGCATCGTGGACGACGACTTCGAGCACACGGAGCCCAGCAGTGCCCAGTACGTGCGGCAGATCCTGGAGGGGCTGCAGTTCATGCACGGCCAGGCCATCGTCCACCTGGACCTCAAACCCGAGAACATCGTCTGCGTCAGCCCTGGCAGCCACTGGGTCAAGATCATCGACTTTGGCTTGGCACGGAAGCTGGGTGAGCGAGGAAGGGCTCCTGGAGGTCCAGGGCAGGGAGTGTCACTGTCACAGGGACAGGATCTGGCCTGGCACAGCAGTGAGGAGTTTGGTGTCCTCCTGCCTGGGACACCAAACCACGGCCCTTCCTGATAACCACACGATGCTCTGGGGAGAGCTGTGTCCCCAGTCCTGAGGTGGAGACCCCCAAGGCCCCTGTGCCCTGTTTGGCACTCTGAGATGCTCCAGGAGGGCACCAAGACCTGCAATCAGCCTTGGAGGGTGGCAGCTCCACCTGGGCAGGGGGGCTCATCCCCCTGGGGTGTGTCCTCTGTCACAGACACCTGTCCCAGGGCGATCCCAGCTGGACACCTGTCCCAGGGAGATCCCAACTGGCCTCCTGCATCCTCTCTGCAGCTCCAGACACCCCTGTGAAGGTGCTGCACGGCACCCCCGAATTCATGGCTCCAGAAGTGGTCGCCTTTGAGCCCGTGAGCTTCTCCACAGACATGTGGAGTGTTGGTGTCATCTGCTACATCCTGTGAGTGCCCTCCTGGGCAGGGCAGCCTGGGCTGGAGGGAGCTGAGCTGTCACTGATGCCCTGGGGTCACCTCTTCAGGCTGAGTGGAGAGTCCCCCTTCCAGGGGGACACCGACATGGAGACACTGAGCAATGTCACAGCTGCCCAGTGGGACTTTGAGGAGGAGACCTTCTCAGAGATCTCCCAGCAAGCCAAGGACTTCATCAGCCAACTGCTGCACAAGGACCCCCGGTAGGCCTGGGGCTGGCTGTGGGCTGCTCAGCTGCAGCTGGGCTGGGTTTTGGAGTGCTGAGGGGGTGGGCAGGGGAAAGCTGTGCCTGTTTGGTGGAGGGGACACTCCAGATGAGGGTCTGAGGGTGGAGCAGCCCCCCTGTGACCCCCTCTCTGTGCTGCAGCCGGCGGCTCCCCAGTGCAGAGGCTCTGCTGCACCCCTGGCTGCAGCAGCCCCAGCCCAGCAGCCCCAAGGTGCTGTCCAAGGAGAGGATCAGGCAGTTCCTGGCTCGTCGGAAGTGGCAGGTACCTGGTGGGATGATGGGGACATGGGGATGGGGATGGCTGAAGGGCTCAGTGCCCATTTCTCTTCCCTCCAGAAAACAGGGAAAGCCCTGCTGGCTCTCAAGAGGCTGACCCTGCTGTCCCAGAGTCTGGAGGGGAAGGCATCAGAGGCTCAGGATGAGGAAGGTGATGGCCCCTGAGGCACCATTCCATCACCCCCCCTGCCCATTCTCTCTGCTTTGCCATCTCCACCTTGTGCTCCTGGGCAGCCTCCTTCTCTTTTTGCTTCACCCTGGGTGCCACTAAACACCCAGGCACAGCCCCACAGTGGCATTTCTGCTCCAGGGCCCAAGGTTCTCTCCATCCTCATCCCTGTGGGGTGGTCTCTGCAGCCTTGGACAGGCTCATCCCACTCTGTGTGACCCAGAGCTGATCCCCACGGGCCCCTCCTGCGCATCTCTCCAGCACAGGAGAGAGGTTGGATCCAGTCAGCTCCTCACCATTCCCTCTGCCCATCTCCTGCAGGCCTGGACTGCAGCCTGGAGAAGGGACAGCCCCCTGGGACTCTGCCCCAATGAAGTCCCAACCCCTCAGAGCTGCTGACAGACCACGAGGAGGAGGAGGATGGTGGGAGCCCTGCAGCCTCAGGGCAGTGACAGCGTGGCCCTGTCACCCCCATCCTGGACCACCTGGAGATGGGGATGGTGCCCCCTCCAGCAGCTCCCACAGTGACCTGGCCAGCCTGGGGCAGACCCTGATGCCCCTGTGGGTGAGCTCTGGGGTCCCATAGGGTCCCTGTGCTGCTGTCCCTGCAAGGAATCCAGGCACCTGCCCCAATAAAGCACTGACAATCTCTGCACTCCCTGTGCTGCTCCTATTTCCCCCAAACTCACTGGGAGAGGTGGGGAAGAGCTGCTCAAGCTGTGCCCACCCTTTGGGAGCTGGGATCAGGCTCTTGCCCACCTGGGCCACCAGCCTTGTCCTCTCCAGGAGTGCTGGGCACAGCAGCTAGGGGTTTTCCTTGCTCAGAAGAGTATTCCTTCCTTATGGGGGGTTGGCATCATGTCCTGAGCTCACATGAGCCAGGATCAGCCTTGAGGCCTCTGCTCTCTCCATTTCTGGGCCAACTCTGGTACCAGTAGGGCTGGAAACTGCTGTGGGACCTCCAGCCTTGGCCTAAGGAGGCAGAGCTCGGTGTCTGGGACCCCTGGGGAAGAACAACCCCAGGCACCAGGATGTGCTGGGGGGTCCCCAGCTGGGACAGAGAGTGGGGAGTCCTGCTGGGCACTGGGGTGACCATGAACCATCCGTGTGCCCTTGGGAAAAGGTGCTGAATGGGACCCTGGGCTGCAGGAGGAGGGAGGGATCATTCCCAAATTCAGTGAGGCCACCCCTGCAAGACTGTGCTGTGTCCTGGGGGCCCCACTACAGCAGTGACATGGACACACAGGGACAGTGAGACGAAGGATGAGGGAAAAACTGGAGTCCCTCACCCACGAGGAATGTCTGGGAGAGCTGGGATTGTTTAGGGAAGAGAAGGCTCAGAGGTGTCACCTCACATCAATACCTGAAGGGAGGATGAAACCAGGCCAGTGAGACCAGTGCCCAAAGTCTGTGTTCAGGCACCACCTGAAACACCATCTGAACCTCAGGAAAACATTTTTTTACTGCTGATGGAGAACTGGCATGGCTTGCCCAGGGAGGCTGTGTGCTCTTCATCCTTGCAGATATTAAAAATCTGTCTAGGCACAGGCCTGGGGCCCCTGCTGGAGAAGAGATGTGCACCAGGTGCCCTCCAGAGGCTCCTTCCAGCATTAACCACTCTGTGATTCCATGAAAACCCTCTTCCTGCTGGGAGGGGCTGGGGGCTGCTGGTGCCAGAGGCCTCCTGGCCATGCCCTGGTTGGAGCAGCCCAGTGCCAGGGTCCAGCTGTGCCAAATAATGCACGGCTTCCAGCCTTCCTCGTCCTCTTCCTGCAGCAGGGCTGAGGAGGAAACTGTTATTTTTATTAAACAGAACTGAATCCACCCACTCCACGGGGGGGACACATCTGAGAGCTCTGCCTGGGAGCCACTCACGGGACACAGCTGAAAGGGACACACCAGCCCTGGGAGCTGCTGCTGGGGCAGTGATGGCAAATCCATTTTGGACAGTTTGCTGAACCCTCTGGAAGCTGGTGGCCGTCACAGCAGGAGGACCCACGGCAGGATTTGGCATCCTGCAGCCTCCAGAGAGGGCAGAGTGGCCCCAGTGCCTGAACCCCTTGGCTGGGGGCACTCTGGCTCTTTGCTCTTCTCTTGGGGAGGGATGTGTCACCTCCCTGTCCCCTCGCTGTGGGACAGACTCTCCAGCTGCCAGGGCCTTATCAGCACCCAGGCCTGACTTGAATTTTTGTGGCAAAAGCCTGTTCCTGTTAATAATGCCCATGGCTGATGGGTCTGTCTGACCACGGGAAGCAGGAGAGCACTGGGGGGTGGCAGATTGTCCCACGCCCTGCCCAGGGCTTGGTGGTCTTATCTCTTGTTGGAAATGGAGGATGAAATTTAAGAAGGAACTTTATTTGGAAAGCTGTGTATGGACCTGCTGCTGGAGAAGGGGGAGCCCTTTTGGAAATCCCCAGTGTTCCCTGGAGAAAAGGAGGCTCAGGGGGAACTTTCTTGCTCTCCACAGCTCCCTGATGGGAGGGGGCAGCTGGGGGGGTCAGGCTCTTCTCCCAGGGAATAGGGACAGGATAACGGAAAAGGCCTCAGGCTGTGCCAGAGGAGGTTTAGATTGGAGATTAGGGAAAATTTCTTCCCCCAAAGGGTTGTCCAGCCCTGGCACAGATGCCCAGGGCAGTGGTGGGGTTTAAAAGCTGTGTGAATGTGACACTTGGGGACATGGGTCTGGGTGGCCTGGGCAGTGCTGGGGAATGGCTGCACTTGATCTCAGAGGGCTTTTCCAACCTGAATGACTCCATGATTCTTCACAGGGTCCAGCAGCTGTGGGAGACATCCTGACAGAACTCACCTGCTTCTCCTTCCTCCCCTGTTTTCAGCAGGAGCCACGGATTCCCTGCTCCTAGTTGGAGAAGAAACTCCTTAGAAACAAATAAACAAACAAAAATATTCCATATTCTGCCCGCAGCATTTCCCATCCCAGAGTAACAGAGGGAGGCTGAGGAACCCCTTTCCCACACATCACATCCTGGTTTTTCCCCGCTATCTATTCCATGTTTTCCTCGTTACACAGATTCCAAACCCCTCCCTCGGGAATGGTGCTGAATGTGCTCAAGCTGCAGATGATAAGCAAACACCAAGTTGCGTATAATCAATCCCCTTGATGAGCTATTTACCATGTGACACTACCAAAATATTTCTGGTTGGGAACAATGTTTATCTTCCTGTGTTTTCCAAACTCCTCGTGGCCCTGAAAATCCAAGTCCCAGGACTCCAGGCATGAACTTTTTCTCTCTTAGCCTGTGTTTATTCTGTAAAAATCTGATTTTTACCTACAGGAGAAGCTTATTTACTGACAGAAAACACATATTCCTTCTCCTTCTGCTGCTTGCCATGGCTTAACACATTAAACTCTGCAATTCAGGAAGGAATGGAGAGTGAATTATACCTGGAACTCATTACAGCCACTGAGAAATTCAGCAGTGCTGAAAATAGAATTCTAATCTCAGGATCTCAAAGGCAAAGGAATTAAGATCTTGTCCTGCCATCAGGACAGACACTTGGGTTGGTCTTCACTTCAGCCACACAACCCCAGAGAATGTCCTCAAATCCTCAGGAATCTTCCACGGGGACAGAAGAGATGAGTGATGTCCCCTGGGGGATCTTGAGAAGTGATTCCCACCTTATCTCAGGTGTCTTATCTCAGGTATTTCAGGTCTTTGAGGAACATGAGGTGGGGTCAGCTGTCCGAATATCCCCGAGTTTCTGGAGCTTTATCCTTCAGTGCCAGGGGATCAGATAACCTGGGGCCGCACAACTAAACCTGGGAATGCTTGTTTGGATGAGAGAATATTGCCTGGGTATCTCACACATCAAGAAATTGGGTTTTTTTGTGGACCTGCAAATTCAGGGGGAAAAAAAAAATCCATTCCTGCTTGTGTTTTCCAGGGAATTGAAATTAATTAAGAAAACAAACTTAGGTGTCTGAATTCACCCTTAACGTAAAAAAAGTAGCCCTGGGCACATACCGAAGATGATTATTTGAATGTGCTGTTTCTAGAGTGGTTTTTTTAAGGACTTTTATCACAGGAAGAGACCAGCCCTGGGCTCACTGGAGTTGTCGATTAAACACCCTCGTGTTCCAAAAACCAGGAAAGCGGTGAAAGGAGAGAAGACACAGGAGTACAAGGACAGGGTGGTGAGAAGGATGTGGGGCAAGGGACTCTCCTTGTCCACATGGACAAGCCAGTGGTGAGGGTGGAGGGAGAAGCTGTGCATGGTGAGGGAACATCAGGAGCACCTGAGCTGGGACAAACTCGCCTCCCAGAAAAGCTCCCCAGGTGAAGAGCACACCCAGCGGGCTGTCCTCACTTTCCAAAGGTCCCACCCCGGTTCTGAGGGGTCAGGAGGCTCTTTGAGGTCACAGGAGCCCCAGAACCATCACCCCAAGGTGCAGCACCCCGGAGAAGAGCACGGAAGTCCCCGCACCAACCACGGGTGGTCTGGGTGGTTTCCTATCTCCAGAGACATCCCAAACACCTCCAGCAGCCCATATCCAGCCTGGGCTCCCTGTTTCCAGCTCGGTTCCGTGCCTGTGGGAATCAGCACAATCCAAACCCCTCCCGGACCCCCTCGCCCTGCAAAGGGCGCCAGAGCCCCGTCCCTCCCGCACACGGCCGTGTCACAGCCGGCTTTCCCTGCCCTCCCCGCCCTCGCAGCCCTCCCCGCAGCCAGGAGATGGTACTGTTGGCCTGGCCCTGCTTCTGCTGGGGCTCCAGAGCCTCAGCCGACCCCTGCACCCAGGTCCTCGCACGCTTTTCCAGCCGGGGTCAGGAAGGTGTTGCCTGGATGCTCCGACAGCTCTCGGGTTTCATCCCAAACCGGCTGCCCGGAGCAGCTGTGGCTGCCCCATCCCTGGAGGTGTCTGAGGACAGGGCTTGGAGCCACCTGCTCTGGTGGAAGATGTCCCAGCCCATGGCAAGGGGTGGGACTGGGCTTAAGGCCCATTCCAAACTGAACCATTCCATCATTCCATGATCCTGGCGTGCAGCAAGGTGCTCCTGGAGGTCCCAGACCTTGGAGTCCCCACAGTCCCCTGTCCCACAGGAGAGCCTGTCCCCAGTGTGGGATGGTTCAGGGGACAATATTCTCCCCTGGACACACCTCTGGGACCACATCAGGATGGCTGTGCCTGTGCCCGCAGAGGACTGCAATGCCTTCCCTTAAAATCCTGGATCCCGAAATGAAATGTAAAATATTTAATGAGAAGCTGAAATATTTAACGAAAGAGATTTTTGACTGCAAAATTGGGCCTTGGAATATGAGAACAACCCCAAATATGGGTGACCCCAATTTTGGTGCTGCTGAGCTGTGCATGAGTCCTCTCCCAGCTCCCAAATCCCCAGGGATGATGGGATGGACACAGCGTCTCTCCAAGGGATTGGTGCCTGCTATCCTCACGTGTCCCCTGCCCCGAATTTGGGGTTTGAGGAGGGCGGGGGAGGTTGGCAGAACAGGCCCAGCGTGTTCCCCCAGTCCCTGTGGTGCTGTGGGTGACACCTGGCAGGTCCTGCCGGGCCGGAGGTGCCGCGGGAGGCAGACAGAGGCGTCTGGCCTGGGGCTGGGCAGGGGGTTCACACCTCGGCGGGGCCTGGGGCTGCTGGATCCCCTCTGGGCCCGTCCCCAGCCCTCAGCTCCTCTCTCCTCCAAACTTAGGTTTTAGCAAATTTCACCAAAACTCAGTGAATCTCACCGAGTCTTACCCAGTCTTGGTGAATCTCACCGAATCTCACCAAATCTCAGTGTCTGTCACTGAACCTCACCGGATCTCAGCAGACCTGACCTGTGCAATGCCCTGCTGTCCTGGCAGGGCACCGGACCCGTGGTCACAGCAGGATCCTGGATGTCCCCAGGGTGTTCCATGCAGAGCT
Source organism: Sinosuthora webbiana (assembly GCA_013397395.1). Taxonomy (NCBI): domain Eukaryota; kingdom Metazoa; phylum Chordata; class Aves; order Passeriformes; family Sylviidae; genus Sinosuthora; species Sinosuthora webbiana. The sequence continues at coordinate 208,620 of VXBN01014821.1, read as the reverse complement.
GTGTGTCCATGGGGTGGATCCCCGTGCCCAGGGTGCTCTGTGGCCCCTCTGGGACAGCTGGGGGACACTGTGGGTGCCAGCCCAGCTCTGTCCCCCGTTCCCATGAGCCCCGGCCTGTGACAGGGCAGGAGCCTCCCAAACTGTTGGGATGTGTCCTGGTGTCCCCACCCAGGGAGTCCCCCAGGCCCTGCCCCAGGTCCCTGCCCGGGCTGTGATGAGTTTGTTTGGGCTCAGTGTCCCTCCTGTGCTGGCTGAGGTGGGAGAGGGAGCCCAGCACCTCCGGAGTGCCCTCCCTTCTCCCACTGCCTGTAAAAAATGTGAGCGATGACATTTAAAAGTAAATAAGTAAATAAATAAACAAAATGAGCAAGGTAAAAAATTTAAGGAAAATCAGTTAAATTAAAATAATAAATAGTAAGAAATCAAAGAGTACATAAAATAAGAGAAATAAAATAAATATAATAACATTAGGGAATTAAATAAAAGTAAATTATATAAAATAGTAATCAATTACTGTAAGATGAAAGGAAAGTCAAACAAAAAGCCTAAATAAATAAATAAATGTAAATTTAAAAATAAAATAAATAATAGAATGAAATAAGATAGAAACAAAATAGTTAAATAAAACGTAATGAAATAACACATACACAGAACATAAAAATTAAAGCAAAAAATTATTAAATAAATAGAATGAAAGTAAATTTTAAAATTAGAATAAAATTAAATGGAATAAATAAAGCAGGATAAAATAAAGGGAAAACAGGAATAAAAATATTTTTAAAGTCAAATGA